>JAZAYU010000087.1:2110388-2480930 GCA_038501625.1 Corbicula japonica
TACCCCCACATGTATGCTTGATAATTGAACTGGGAATGCTTCGAATCAATGGCATAATGTGCCCCACTTTCAATCCAAAGTGTCGTCTTCACAGTAGCCACATATTCAGCAAGTTTCATCACAATATCTCATTTCTTCTAAATTTATTGAGCAGAAATGGTTTAAATATGTAAGTAACAGTGGCCTTTATCTAACTTTTATCTAAGAACTGTGTGCCAAACATTGTTTATGAGAAATCATCCAGAAACCATTTTTTCTATTTTTAGTAACAGTGACCTTGACCCCATCAGGCCCAATTTCAATACCAAGTTTCGTCTTCACAGACACTACCTATATAGCAATTTTCATCACAATATCTCATTCTGAACCAAAGTTATTGAGCATACAGTTTATTTTCTATTTTTAGTAACAGTGACCTTGACCCCACAGGCCTTGAATCCCAAAAGTCATCTTCACAAAAACCATCAATACACCAAATTTCATTTAAGAATCTCATTCCAAGCTATAGTTACTGAGTGGAAACGAAGTTTTGAAGTTTAAATAACAGTGACCTTGACCTTGAACCCACAGGCCGCAAAGTCAAACCTAATCTTTATCTTGATATGTTACATCTGTGTACCAAAAAATAATTAAATCTATGAAGTATTTCATGAGTTATAGTCCAGAAACAATTTTTCTTTTTTAAGTTACAGTGACCTTGACACTGACCCCTCAGGCCCCAAAGTCGAACTCGACCTGTATCTTCTGATATTACATATATGTACCAAAAAAGGATTTAATCTGTGAAGTTTTTCATGAGTTATTATCTGGAAACCCTTTTTCTATTTTTAGTAATACTGACCTTGACATTGACCCCACCAGCCCCAAAGTCGAACTTGACCTGTATCTTGTGATGTTACATCTATTTACCAAACAAGGATTAAATCTGTGAAGTGTTTCATGAGTTATCATCTGGAAACCATTTTTCTATTTTTAGTAACAGTGACCTTGACACTGATCCCACCAGCCCCAAAATCGAACTTGACCTGTATCTTATGACGATATATCTGTGTACCAAAAATTATTTAATTCTGTCAAGCCTTTCATGAGTTATCATCTGGAAACGAAGAATCCGACCGACCGACAGACCGACCGACTGACAAGCTCACTCCTATATACCCCCTCAAACTTCGTTTGTGGGGGTATAATAACTATCACATTACCATTTCATATGTCTGCATGGCAAGCTGAACTTTATCGTCTCCAAACTCTCGACTCTTGCTGAACAGTTTCTGTATTGCACTAAGGAAATCAGATCTTTTCTCTGGAGACATGCTCCTCACTGACGACAAGTAGCCCTCTGCTTTGTCATCTATCTCTTTCATAAGATCTTAAAAATAACCAGAAATAAACACGTTAACCCTTTCCTCCATAGACACATCTTTAGTGCATGGGCGAACAGTTTAGATCCAGATCAGCCGGCACATCTGTGCCGTCTGATCAGGATCTAAACTGTTCACTTTTATTTTGTTCGGTTTTTAATGACGAAAATGCGACCAGTGCAGATCCTGATCAGATGGCATGGATGTGCCCGCTGATCTGGATCTACACTGGTGGCACATGCGAAAAAAGGCATATATGTGGAGGAAAGGGTTCAGATTAAAAAAATAACAAGAAACATCATACTCTTGCAAATAAATCAGTCATGTAATCTTTTAAATTCACCATGTGGTATCTTGTGTGTTACTGTAAGAGAAAGTAACTGACTATAAGGAGTTGGGTTTGATTTGTCAAAGGGACCTGGTTTTAGAAAACTAGAAATGTGTCCATAGGACACGGATGCCCCCGCTATGCATCGTTTTCAGATACTAAAGTGCAATGATGGGAATAATAGCATTTCAAAGACAGTGATGTTCGAGTAATTATAAGAATATGCATAAACTTGATGATCAAGTAAATTATTTGTATTTGTGGCACTGTTGTCTTCTCATTACGAAATGTCTGTGAAGAAGTTGGTGGTAATGCAATGCGATGTCATAGTGAACATTTGTGCCAAGTTATTTTGAAATCCCTTCATTCATAAAGAAGTTATAGCCCGAACAAGTAAATTAAAGTTTTAGTAACTGTGACCTTGACCTTGGACTTACAGGCATGGGTAATGTACGCAACACACCGCCTTGTCATGGTGAACATTTGTTCCAAGTTATTTTGAAAACCCTCCATTCAAAACAAAGTTATAGCCCGGACAAGGAAATTCTACCGTCATTGTTCGAATATAAGCCGCACTCATGTATAAGCTGCACCGCCCCAAAACGTGATAGAACAGATGAAAATGGCTTAACACAATGTATTGACCATATCGCCAGAGAAAGTCACATGATCTTATCTAGGTAAACAGTTTAACTGGCTGGAAACTCTCACAGCGTTTATTTGCACTTGAAATACACACCTCAAGCCTGAATTAGGAATTTATGATGTTTAATTGGTGTGTACCCCAATGCAAAGGGTCTGGTCATGAAGAAGGCGTATCAATGCATCAGTTTCCAAGTAATTTAAAACAAAAGAAGGCAAGAATCCTTTATTTATTTCATAAATGTATAGAATTTGAAGGCCGCATGTTAAAACTGAATGCATAATATGTTATATCTCTATGCAAATGACTTCATCAAATCCATATTTTTATATGATTTTAACAATTTGTTGGTGTGCATAAAATTAAGCAGTTAGGTCAAGTATTTGTCTTTTAAACTCCAGATTTGGAAGGTAAGAATACACATATCAGCTTTATCCACCAACAACAACTTTGTTATAACACAGTCAACGAGAATATACAGCAAACATTTTAAGATAGCTGACTTCCATTACTATGATACGCTGAGAAGTGTCCTTCAAAGTGCAAATTCTATCCATATTTGCCTATAATAAAATGCCTATAATAAAAAACCAACAAGCAATTCTCCCAAAAAGAGGCGAATTGACAATAGAGATGACACTGGCGCTGCATCAGAAAGTGAGGAACGACTTCATGCTCAAACAGACAGGCATACCTAACATTTGTTACAATCAATTTTCACTTTAAAACATTATTCTGTCGAACCAAAGAATGAAACATGAAATTTCACACTGGATTACCAACCTTGTCTGTGTTCAACTCTATTCTAGAGTTGTTAGTTCCAAATAAAAACATAAGTTCTATCATTTAGTGGGACCGACGTAGTCGAGATCAATTTATATGTGGTGCTTATTATTTTGATTCTGATGATGAGATGGTTGATGATGATTATGATTATGATGATGATGATGATGATGATAACGACACCAGTTAACCTTTCAGAACACACAAGCAATATATCTGGATGATTAGTTTCTGCTTACATTTATGAAGTTAAAATTAGGATTACTAAACAAAGACTTGGAAAGGCGTTTCAGCATATCTATGGCAACAGTTACAAAGATACTTAAAACTTATCACCCTATCAATGATAAGAATATGTACGTGCCTACATACCCTGCAATACCGCTACATTGTCCACCTATGACTTCTGCATCAGACAATTTAATTGTCATTCACAATTCATTTGGTTTCTAATTTTTCTTTGACTTCCCCAACACATTGATTTAATATGGAACCTGTAAGTTGTCTTACAAACAAATGCTTTATGTATAAAACTTTCCACAAAGAAATTGTACCCTTTATTGAAAGCTTTTTTCCACCTTGTTTTATGTAGTCACTAATTTTAATTATAGAGCATGACTTGGGAATCTCATTCAGTGTTTTAGTCCACTCTATTTAACTTGTAGATGCCATTCTAACTTAAGTTTAAAACAGAGAGCAGAGAATAAATGCACAGATTACTGCATGGTAAACATGTTATAAATTTAAAATTTATAATAAACTTTAAACATGTTGAAATGTTCAAGTGCATATTGTTTATTTATTATGGTCTTTATCTTGGCTTATCAGTACTAATTACAAGCAAAGTCCTCTGGTGAAAGCTGGTCAGTGTATTGCTATTATTAACACAGCAGCTGCTGCGAGATAACATGTTTACCTAGAACAGACCATGTGATCACTTGTTGATACGGTCAATAAGCAGCCAAACCTGTGTATTAGCCGCACCCCCAACTTTTTACTTCCAAACTCTGGGGAAAAGTGCGGCTTATATTCAAACAATGACGGTATTTTTAGTAACAGTGACCTTGACCTTGGACCTACAGGCATGGACATGGTACACAACTCACCACCTTGTCATGGTGAACATTTCTGCCAAGTTATTTTGAAATTACTCTATTCCTAACATAGTTACAACCCTGACAAGAAAATTCTATTTTAGTAACAGTGACCTTGACCTTGCACCTACAGGCATGGGCATGGTACGGGACACACCATCTTGTCATGATGAACATTTGTGTCAAGTTATTTTGAAATCAATCTATTCCTAACAAAGTTACAGCCCAGACAAGAGAATTCTATTTTTAGTAACAGTGACCTTGACCTACAGGCATGGGCATGGTACGCGATACACCGCCCTGTCATGGTGAACATTTGTGTCAAGTTATTTTTAAATCCCTCCATTTATAATGAAGTTACAGCCTGGACAAGAAAATTCTATTTTTAGTAACAGTGACCTTGACCTTGGACCTTCAGGCTTGGGTATTGTGCGGACACACTGCCTTGTCATAGTGAACATTTGTGCAAAGTTATTTTGAAATCCCTCCATTCATAACAGAGTAACAGCCCGGACAAGAGAATTCTATTTTAAGTAACAGTGACCTTGACCTTTGACCTACAGGCATGGGCATGGTACGCAACACATTGCCCTGTCATGCTGAACATTTGTACCAAGTTATTTTGAAATCCCTCCATTCATAACAAAGTAACAGCCCAGACAAGAAAATTCTATTTTTAGTAACAGTGACCTTGACCTTCGACATAAAGGCTTGGGCATGTACGTGACATACCATCTTGATATGGTGAACAATTATACCAAGTTATTTAAAAATCCAATAAGAAATAACAAAGTTACAGAGCGGACAAGATTTTACAAGAAAATTCTATTTTTAGTAACAGTGACCTTGACCTTGGACCTACAGGCATGGGTATTGTCACGACATACCGCCTTGTTATGGTGAACATTTGTGCCAAGTTATTTTGAAATCCCTCCATTCCAAACAAAGTTAAGGGCTAAGTGTATATTTTTCTTAACACAAAATGTAAGTGAAAAAGGGGCATAATTTGAACTAGAAATGTGTCCATAGGACACGGATGCCCCCGCTATGCATGTTTGTCATGGTGAACATTTATGCAAAGTTATTTGAAAATCCAATAAGTAATAACAAACTCACAGCCCAGACAAGAAAATTCTGGTTTTAGTAATAGTGACCTTGACCTTGGACCTACAGGCACGGGAATTGTACACAACGCCTTGTCATAGTGAACATTTGTGCCAAATTATTTTGAAATCACTTTGTAAATAACAAAGTTATAGCCAGTACAAGAAATTTTTATTTTTTGTAACAGTGACCTTGACCTTGGACCTACAGGCATGGGTACTGTACACAACACATTGTCTTGATATAATGAACATTTATACCAAGTTATTTTAAAATCCAATAAGAAATAACAAAGTAACAGAGCAGACAAGATTTTTCCAACAAAATTCTATTTTTAGTAACAGTGACCTTGACCTTGGACCTTAAGGCTTGGGTGTTGTACGCGACACACCGCCTTGTCATGGTGAACATTTGTGCCAAGTTATTTTGAAATCCCTCCATTCATAAGGAAGTTACAGCCCGGACAAGAAAATTCTATTTTTAGTACCAGTGACCTTGACCTTGGACCTACAGGCATGGGTATTGTACGCGACACACCGTCTTGATATGGTGAACATTCATACCAAGTTATTTTAAAATCCAATAAGAAATAACAAAGTTACAGAGCGGACACGATTTTTCCAACAAAATTCTATTTTTAGTAACAGTGACCTTGACCTTGGACCTACAGGCATGGGTGTTGTACGCGACACACCGCCTTGTCATGGTGAACATTTGTGCCAAGTTATTTTGAAATCCCTCCATTCATAAGGAAGTTACAGCCCGGACAAGAAAATTCTATTTTTAGTAACAGTGACCTTGACCTTGGACCTACAGGCATGGGTATTGTACGCGACACACCGGCTTGATATGGTGAACATTCATACCAAGTTATTTTAAAATCCAATAAAAAATAACAAAGTTACAGAGCGGACACGATTTTCGAACATACACACACACTGACACACACACACACCCACCCACCCACCCACAGCCAGGGTGAACACTATATGCCCTTCCGCCATTACATGGCGGGGGCATAAAAATATTGAAAGCAGGGTTATGGGTCTTGTTGGTTATGATGTAGATTTTGATGGTGAAAATATATTTCAAGTTTCAAGGCAGTATCTCAAGTAGTTTTAAAGTTATGGGCAAAATGCATATTTTGCTTAACACAAAATATAAGAAACAAGATAATTATATTCCTATTAAAACTAATGTAAATGGAAGTATCAAAGGGCCATAACTTCTGAACGGAACATGTAAGAGCAAAACCCCACCTTTATGCACAACAACATATCAGGCCAAGCATTGTGGTAAAGTTTCATCAAATTCCCACAAGTAGTGTAGGAGGAGTTGTGTTCACAAGATATATTCCTATTAAAACTAATGTAAATGGAATTATCAAAGGGCCATAACTTCTGAACGGAACATGTAAGAGCAAAACCCGACCTTTATGCACAACAACATATCAGGCCAAGCATCGTGGTCATTTCATTCCGACCAGTAGTGTAGGAGGAGTTGCGTTCACAAGAATATCGGACGGATAGACAGACGGACGGACGGACGGACAGGAGCAACTCTTAATGCCCGTCGCCATTTCATGGCGGGGGCATAAAAAAACTCTGGATTGTATATAAATGTTAAAATTTTTTACTGATTACTATTTTAAAGAAAAGGTGTTCTAGTCCTATAAAAAGCATTTGCAAGCATACACAGATCATCGGATACGCTCTCTTTTGTTCTGACCACAGGGCTTTTTTTCAATGCAAGGGGAAGGGGCCCATGCCCTATAATTTGGGGAAAAAAGCGTTATTTTTTCTCAAAAGGGGAATGAAAAACCTGATGTAAAGTTACTGTTTGGGGAAAACTGCATGATTTTAAAGAAATTTTCTGAGGGGAAGGCGCCCATAAACGGCCCCTACTAAAGAAGGAAAAAAAGCCCTGGACCACTATGGTGCCAGTACATAGATCATCCCTAAAACCAGTTAACTTACAAGATATCCATTGGATTAATGGCTGTTGCTAAACCTTTAAGTACTCTAGTATTTATTCAAACTTTCGAACATTAAGCATTATTAACTTAGTTCATATTGTCCTAAAACCAGGTTTCTCAGTAAGATTATCAAAAATTGGCTACCTTGTGCTTTTTGGTCAAGATCTCTCATTAAACTGAAGTTCCTTTGAAGCTCTCCAGGTAATGACTCTAAACCTGAAAAAAACAACACTCAGATTGATTTCTAACAAAATGTAAGTTCTGATGATGCCCCCCAAACACTGTACATGTGTATAAGCAAGTGTGGTTTCTCCCATTATCAGTTTTTATAACAGCCAATCAGAAAGCAAGATTCATAAAAGTTTTTATAAGGTCATCAAAATGACCTGAAGAAGTTAGTAAAATGGAAATTTATGAATGTTATGCCACATAAAACACACATATATTCAGACTGTATGTCTTATGCAGAGTGTCAACACTTTCCAATGTTTACAACACTATTTACAAATTACATAGACACAGATATTTCAATATAACATTTTGAATGCTTTGACAGTTACAGTGATCACAAGTCCTGATCATGGCATTCATGCATATTTTTGTGGCATTTTGTAGGCGATAAACTGATTGGTTGGGAAGGTTGTTGATAAAAGATTGTTTTTGTAACTTGTCGTCCTTCCTGATAATGTAGTGGTTTTACGAGATGGTTTTAATCAGACTGTCAGTCACACTGAATAAATTCATGTAATAGAGGTACCATAGATTCGAACATAATCCATGTTTCATTGAGCATACTAATTGTTCTTTCTGCACATTGAAAAAGTGATACAAACACACGTTTGTGAGTGTCTGTTGTCAGAGAAAACAGGACTGTGTAAATCAACCAATTAAGAACAGATTATCTCGGCAGTTATGCTGTCACACACAATTTATGCTATGATGGCCCAAATGAGATTAAAGTTGGTATATTGTTCTTTGATGACCTGCTAATTGTGAGCATGTAACTTGTAAGTGGTAAATGATAATCTTGTCACGTCAGTTATCAGGTGATTAAAGGTTTAATATATAACAAATAATAATCAAAAATGAAAACAATAATGAAGTAAGTTAATATAGTTAAAGTGATAACGTTGAATTTGTGTGTCACATGTAGGATGCCAGGATGCCTTAAAATTTTTCTGGGGAAGGCCCTGTAAAATAGGGACCAATCCAGTTTGTGAAATGATTTATAAAGTTGATAATCAGAATCTGTCAAATACTCCAAACCCTCTTGAGTTTTATGTGCAGGGGTTTTTTTCCTTAACAAACTGACGCCGATAGTCGGCATCTTCCCCGGGAAAAAAAATTCCCCAACGAAAATTTTTTCCCCAACGAAAATCACTTTCCCCCTTGTAAAGTGATAATTTTTTAGCAAAATGTCAAAGGAAGCTTAATTTATAGTTATGCTTAATCTATTTCATCCAAAATCTGCACAATTTTCACGAATATTTGTTAGGAATTAGGTACATACGCAACCTAGTATTATTTGTCGGATGTTACTAAATTTAGAATCGCTACGTCACAGACACTGTATCCTGGTCGTCAACTTAAACATTACTGGTACTGGATTATCGTCGTGTTGGGAATATAAAGGCATTCTACCTGCCATTTTAAAGTGGATTTTTCAATAGTTGTGTACCGTTAGTGAGCGTACGGCCGTAAATTACGGCTAAAATACGACTTGTCTGCCGAATTTCTTGTCCCGCGGATTTCCAAAAAAGAAAATCACAACCATCAACGTAGACAGTCGTAGTAAATTTAAACCCCGCCTATAATCTTTCAGGTCACGCCGTTTACCATTAGATAGTCAAAGATGTTTTGCTGAAATAGTAAGTTCCGCCCACTTTAAAAATACCAACCAGTCAAGTAAACACAATGCGCGCCGAGGAATGTATTCTGACACCGGGCAAAAAAAGAATCTGTTGTTTTGATAATTGACAATTAATTGAAGATTAACTGAGTAAATTGCTAGTTGTCGTATAGTGTCTTCGTCATGCTTTTAAATGGATGCGGCTTGTTTGCACTGTAAGGTAAAACGAACGACGAATAATGCAAAATACGAACAGAATACGGCGCCATGTTCTGTCACAAAAATACGAATCAGGTGAAACACACATTCAGAACTGTGCCGGGCAATCATTTTTGTACCAAAAATTTTATATCCTGTAAGTTCCGGAGTATTCATTGAAGTCCAAATTTACGATGTGATTCACAACTACAATAAAAATTTATTATCCCGACATTTAAAAGCCAAAGTACCATGTAATTTTATATTTTATGATCATTTATCATCGTTCGTCGCGTGTTGTATTAGCATGTGCGTATCAGGGTGGGGGGTCAATGGAATTGCTCGAACCGTCCTTTTGAGCAGCAATATTTAATGGGGAATTCAGCAATTAAGTCGGAAATTATCAATAACTACCCAAGCACTGACCTAAACAAAAGATTTCTGGAAATCTTGCATCCGAAATGATTTTGATTAAAAAAAACACAATTATTAGATACATTTTAAGCAGGCTTTGAAAGTGAGCATGTATAAATAAACTTATTCTTGTACTGTTAAAGAACAGATAACAAAATAATATGCCTCTGTATGCTAAATAGACTGCTTGGTAATGGAAGACAAAGTAAAAAAAAGAAAGACAGAAGCATAAACTTGAGTATAAACATTCACTGCAGCTAATACAAGTAAGAAAACTAAATTTTCCCCAATTTTGTATTTTTCACGCATATTTCCCCTTTTGACCAGCGTCCAGTGTCTTCCCCTCTTCCTTAAAAAAAACCCTGATGTGGAATGCGCTGTCAGTAATTTAGCAAGTAATATTAGATGATAAATCTTCACAGCTACAGAAGTGTTACCAATAATATTGCAGAAGTCTGGTGTGGTTAACTAGCATATTGCTTTGCCCAGGGTGCTACGATAATAAAAAGATGAATGATGGATGTTCATTGAATGATGAAAAAATCATATTTTTTGATGGGGTGAGGGATGATATGATAATTGTGAAAGATGATCATTTACTAGCACTTGTCCAGTTGGGTAAGAAGCAGTGGCTATAAAGCTTGGCCTTTAATAAGATCAGGCTGTCAGTCTGAGCAATGTCTGGCAATAAACGTCAATAAAATTAAATATAAACACATTTTCATAGTCACGAGAGGGTACAGAATCGGAAACTTCATATAAATAATATAAAAAAATAATTGCTGTTAGCCTGTTGTTGTTGTTTGCGCCAAAACATAAACAATACGTTTAATTTCCGATCGAAGTCCATAATTACATTACTGACTAAGGATTTTTGTTGTTCATTTTGTTCAGTTTCTGTATGTTGATAAGATAAATCGATATGTTATATAAATTGACTAGAAATACGCTCATACTATCCAAATAATGCTCCAAATACATTGCAGTCGCCATCTTGGTACTGTTTTTTACATGATCACGTGACAACACGTAGCGCAATGATAATAGTCTAGTGGTTTCATATGCTACTTAGTATTCATTTATATCATAGCGGCTCGTTGGTCTAGGGGTATGATTCTCGCTTTGGGTGCGAGAGGTCCCGGGTTCAAATCCCGGACGAGCCCAAAAGTTTTTTGGAAATCAATTTTCGTATCGAACAGTAACTTTTTATTAATTCCAATAGCTAATATTGGAGTGTAACATATTTTTTAAAATTCATTTTAATTAAAATCTGTGTTTTTAGAAGAGTTAGGCACTAATTTACACAAACATAGTTTATCAAGCAGGGGCGGATCCAGGATTTCAGCAAGGGGGGTTCAACTCAGCGAGTCGTATTTTTAACAGCACCAATTTGCAACTTCCTTCGGACATTTCCAGGGTTCTCTATAAATAATGTTTGTAAAAGGCCCCAATGAATTTTAAGTCCTAACTAATCTAGGGGGTCCGCGGGCTGCTCCCCGGAAAATTTATATGCCAAGACCTGAATTCTGAAGTATTTTGTGGGAATTTTATAGCAGGTTTTGAACTACTTCTTCATACTTGATTTTAACTATTTCATTGTGAGCAGTAGTGATGCAATTATAAGCACTCAGATCCAAACACTGCCTCATTATCTGAGTCTAGATATGCGCCTTACAATGTTTCAACTAAAGAAGTTGTTAATTAGAGCAAAACTGCTCGAAATGGCTAAGTTTAGGGTTCCCAGTTTCTGGCCAATACTTTCGCCAGTTGGAAAATGTTGAAGACATTTTAGATGCACTAATAACTGCTAGTTGTGGAATGGGGTTTAGAGAGAAAATTAGCAGTGAGATACTTTTGGTCTCCTAATGGACAAAACTATCATTATCTTTTGATTCATTTTGCATAAAACACATTTATGAACGTTAATCTGCCGAGTACATAGTCAACTTTTAAAAGTGATGGCTTTACTGTACAAGTAAAGTAAACACTGTGTATGGAGAAAAAAAATATCCGATTTCTTTTACTGCTGACGTGGAAAATCGTTATTGAAGTTAAGAAATTAGAGGGTTACTTTAGTTTTTTATGTAGTTTAAACACCTTAACTGCCATAGAATATTAAGAACCTTCCTCTCTAGGTATCAGAACTCGGCGAATAATCCGCTGGCTTCCATCACAGTTATGTCAAAATTTGTCAGAATAATAAGATATGTTGTCTCCGTAAACTTAAAAATCTATAATGTTTAATTAGTGTATAAGAAGTATCATAATAAAGTAATATTGTTTTTAGTTAGAAATAATTTGGAAAAACGGTGCGGTGCCAACATAAGACGGGAGATATTTTGACTTTTGAATTTATATTTTCACGACCAGCGTGAAAGTCATTCGATCCTACTAAAGCACTGACAAATTAAAGCAGAAACGAATGTGTAATGATTTTGGTAAAAATCCTGGAACGACATTGGCGCGCACATATTTTTGAGGATTTTTAAAAAATATTTTCTATGATTTGAGCACCACTCTACCTCAGTAAATTACTCTATACGAACTTACAGCATTTGTGCTCGTGATCATTACTTTTTGCCTTTGATGGCTCGCCGCCGGACGTGATATCGAATTTTTTTTATTCAAACTTCATTTCTTTCTTGCAAATATAAGCATGAGAATGAATGTTAAATTTTATTCCACAGACTCAAACTGCGAATTTTTATAAGTTGCAAAAGGTCCTGTGATTTATCAATCGCCCATGACGATAGATTGGGGGACGGAAGTAACGTGCAATAATTAGTTTTCCATTGATTAACAATTGACTACTTTGTTGTTTTGATTAAAATTAAAGCATTTAGTCACATACAGTGGCAAGTGTGCAGGGGTGCGAAGTTGTTTATTGGCAATACACAGGTTCGAACTGAGAGCAAGTAATATGCGTGAAGTCCAAGTTCTGACACTCAAGGTCATCACAGAGGCCGCATTTTTGTCGTCAAATGAAACAATTTGTACCAAACTTATTGTCCATTTCTTTCCGGAAACCATTAATATTAATTCGTATCCACAAACTTCGAACCTCGAACAACCCGGGACAAACAAAATTGGGGAAATTAGGGGGTTAATCTAATATTAATGTTCCCATGACTCGTATGTTTCTCACTGACCACGGTACCTGTATAAAGGTATTCGTAGATCGTTGAAAGTAAGATGGTACCGCAGTGTACACACAAACAAGTATAAAGAAACTAGTTCATAGATCCCTGTAACAAGCTCGACTAGTCAAGGGTGGAGCCTGAGGGGTTTGCTCGAACCCTCTTTTGGGCAGCAATATATTTTTCGTGCGGAGTTTTGCCCAGAATATTAGAACTGGAGTTTTGACCAGAAAATTAGAACTTGTCATATAACAGCCCTTAGACTGCCTCAAACTTCAGTTCTGGAACTCTTGCATCCGATTATGCCAGTAATTTAAATTTTTCGCCTTTCCCTAGGCCTGAATTGATAAAACTCTCACCATATTCAACAATAACAAGTGGACTATAAACCAATAATTCGACGGCAAGCACAGACCCATTATCATACTGACTTTTTATACTGTCTGTCCTTTAAAAATCGATAATCTACAGTCAGGTAGACTTTTAGCGGTGAAACATAAAAACTGTTCACATATGTGGACGTTTATAAGTTGTTTTCATTATAAATTAACAAGTTTCTTAAAAAGTATCATATATATTAATTCTAAGTGGAATAAGCTTTTCAGCTAGATATGTATTTTTTTAATATATATAAAGTTTGAAAAAATATTTGAAGCCGTCAAAAGTTGCGACCCAGATTCTTATCGCTGTCATATACAAATAGAAGGAAAATGTTTCGCATTGATTTGAATGCTAACTGGGTCGTGCACGAAGGGGCATCCTATATATAGAAAAGCCCTTGTTGCGCACAATTAGTTGTGCTAGTCTTGACTTACTGTGGCGTCTATTTTGAAATTGATTCTTTTATTGCCCAAGCTATTTTTTCCTCTATACTTGTTGGCTGTGTGGGAAGGCTGTGTCTTCTGGATGTTGCCATTCCTGATATGCATCTTTCACTTTTATTCTCAGTAAAAAATAAATAGATCTAAACGACGATTGTCTACAGAAGTTGAGACATGCGCAGTGAAACAGTCAAAGCATTGGAAGAAATATGTGTTAAAAAGTCTTTGGACTATATTCATATATTGTCATGGGAGTATTTGGATGACTTTTGTCTAGATTGTTGAATTGATGTTTTGGAAGATGACTTTCGCAAGAATCGTTTGATTGAAATGTCATTGGCTTTCATACGATGACAATTCGATAAAACAATGTACAGAATAATTGCTGGTAGTTTTGGGTAAGACGATACTATTTACTACAGGCATACTTCAATATAAAGTTGCATCATTTTCAGGAACTGACTGTGGCTTTGAGATTGCTTTTCTAGATTCTGTTTTGCCGTTTAATATCACAGACACTTGTTTAGGGGTCCTTTGCTGGCCCTATATGCCTATAGAGCTATATAGGCCTCTATATAGGCTTACAGGTCTCTAGATCCAAAAGTGGGCAATTTCAGGAAATAAATGGATGATTTACAGCATGAGATACAACTATCGTCACACCACATATTTTGACGCACCATATATTTTGACGCACTGTTTGTTTTCATCTCGTTCCCAAATATGTGATATCCTAATGATGTAATTATGCTGCAAAATGATCAGTTAACATTCATCTGACCATTTAATAAATTACAGTGTGTAAATTATGCAAACTGAAGCCAGTAAAACATCATTGTTTAATGATATAGTAAAAATGACACGAATCACTTAATACTTTTTCTCTTGTTGAATAAATCCTTAATATTGGTATTATTTTACACAATTTAAAACAAATTTTTCTCTTGTTAGCAACAAATGACAAATCTAGCATCAGTCATGAGATGGGCATGAGTGCAATATGATGTTATACTAAAATTTGTCCTTGTTGTAAATCCCTTACATGTTATATTGTTTCCATACATTTTTACCTTCATTTGTAATTTATCATCATTGTTATTTTTCACTCTACAATATCAAAATATTAAACCTACAAAGGACACTACCTCAGGAGATATGGTTAGTCATGGAAAACCGGGAAGAAACCGCCAGTCATCAAAGAGTGATGTCTTTTCGCACTTAAAGGAGACTAGATGCAGAATCTTTAATAAAATTCCGTTTTCCATTTTTTTACCATACAAAAATTGTCAAAATCTTATTCTAAATGATTTAAATAACACCATTCATGTTCTTTTGTTGTGCCAGATGCAAGAGAGTGTGTAAACTTACTTTTAACTAATTAGAAATGTGGTTACATTACATGCGTCAAAATATGTGGGTGAAAACCAAAGTTAGCATTTTTGGGGTTGTCATGTTTGTTTCTTGCTCTACAAACAAATTCTTGATATTTTTTCATAATTGCAGTTTTATTCAAATAAGGAAGGATGTATGTTCATGATATTAATGTTAAGTTTAAAATGAACATTCAATTTTAAAAGTTGTTTTGGATTAAAAGCTTAAGTGCGTCAAAATACGTGACACCAGGATACAATCACTTAGAACACAAAATATCCCCGTTTTCAAAAAATAACAGTTCATACATAACATTACCATGGAAAGATAACCAACTAAACAGATCTCGGAAAAATACATCATCCCAGTTGCACATTAATTTCAAAGACAACATGGTAACTTACCGAACAAATGTTGATTCCCGTTGATAGATCCTTTAATAATCTTTCCTATGACACTAGTAACTATACATAAATTTGTCTATTGGTGGAGAAAATCCAAATTTATTATCAAAATTTTATGGAAGTTTTCACTCGGAATCTCTTCTTTTCCGATTAAGCCCAGTTTATTTAAAAAAAACGACTTGGCTGCGCATTAGAGCCGGGTTAAAAAAACCGTTAAATTTGGTGGAAAATTCTGAACGTCCGTAAAACGTCGGTACTGGGATCCTATGTATTTACCGGACAATCAATTTACCGGACAAAATTTATATCACTGGAATACACAATCAATTTTTGATCAGGTTCGGGAAAAATTACGTAAGAATCAATAACACACCTTTTGCTTCCATGTAAATAACAACGTCGCAGTCGGTTAATTTTCATGTATATTAATGATATTTTTAGTATATGACCTTTTTTTTACAATGAGATTTCATGATTACGCACACGGGGGATTTTAGGTAACTGCGCATGTGCCAATCTAGAGGCGCCCAAAGGGCGTCTGAAGATGTCTCATCAAATTACAAAACGAGTACATAGAATGTTTTTTGTGCAAGTATATGGGAAACAATAAGTAACAGACGGACAGACTATCATGAATTGATGACGTAATCATTTTTCTTTTCATTTTATTATATATTACTACCTAAATTTTCTCCCATTTAGGACCTCATTATAACTTGCGCAATTCTAATTATTTATAATAACTGTGAGGGGTTTTCCAGATGTAAATGATGTTGTTTTATGGGAAAAGGCCGCTTAATGAATGTTTATGGAAAAAAAACAATATTTAAAACGAAAACTTCAAAAATATGTATTGAAACTCTTTGTCCGGTAAATTGAGCTACCGTTGCCATTTTCTCTGCTGCTATACTGCCTTCCTTGGGAGCCTCTTCATAAAATTAAGCAGTACTTTCAGTATCAAATAATCACGCTTGTGTAAATGAAGAACTGACGATTTCTCTCTGCAAGTTTTTCATGATTATGATGCAGAATACAAAAGTTAGAACGAAAAAAAATCAATTTTTGTCCGGTAATATGAATGATCCCAGTATGTTTCCTGTACGTACAATGTGTAATTTAAATAAAAATCAAGTAAATAGAATGTTGACCATCAAAACAACAGACACCGAGATTGCTTATTATTTTCAAGGTTTGTTTCAAACGATTGTCAAATAATTTCTTCATTTTTTTAAATTTACTCATTTTTTGAAACTATGGGCGTTTCCGGAAATGACGTAATTTGCATAATTTCGGAAAAGAACAGATTCCGCGGACAAAAAATGTGAAAACTTCAGTGATTTTGATAATACATTTGGATTTTCTCCACCAATAAACGAATTTATGTATAGTTACATGTGTCATAGGAAAGATTATTATAGGATCTATCAACGGGAATCAACATTTGTTCGGTAAGTTACCATTTTATCTTCGAAATTAATGTGCAACTGGGATGATGTATTTTTCCGAGATCTGTTTAGTTGGTTATCTTTCCATGGTAATGTTATGTATGAACTGTTATTTTTTGAAAACGGGGATATTTTGTGTTCTAAGTGATTGTAGTTGTATCTCAAGCTGTAGATCATCCGTTTATTTCCTGAAATTGCCCACTTTTGGATCTAGAGACCTGTAAGCCTATATATAGGCCTATATACAGTACTATGAACGTTTAAGGTTACAAACGAAACGCACGATACGCGATATACGGACGCACGATACACGATAGACGGACGCACGATACGCGATAGACTGACGCACCATACACGGTAAACGAACGATACACGATATTGCCAATTCATATAATTTATGGACGAGATTTCTAAAGATTTGAAAATGCTATCAAAATATAAGATGAATGGTTGAAATTTAAACACTTAATTTTGCATACGCAAGTAACTTATTCACGTTGCATGATAAAATAAAAAACGTTTGATGCATGATACACGATATACGGACGCACGATGCACGTTAGACGGACGCACGATACACGTTAGACGGACGCACGATACACGATAGACGGACGCACGATAGACGCAAATTTTGTAACATTAAACGTTCACAGTACTGTAGCTCTATAGGCATATAGGGCCAGCAAAGGACCCCTAAACAAGTGTCTGTGTTCAATATTACTCTCAGGAACCTCATTTTCTATAAATAAACATCCAGATACCATGTATATGACATTTGACCTATTGTCAATAGACCTATAATTTATAAATAAACAACATACATTTGTACCCCACTCTCTTTTCTGTCAAATAAAATTATTCATGACCGTCTAACACTGGCTTTTCAAGTGTCAATTAAATTAACTACATCTGATGATCTATCATGGTTTGCAGTTTGTTGTTTTATGTATCAATGGTCACATTTTCAGACGTTCATCTTGACTAAATACAGTGACCTGCTTTGATAATTTCATTATCAGGTCTAGGAAATGGCTGTTTTTACAGACTGTCTGTAAATTTACAGACTGTCAATTTATTTATAGATAAATGGATCTGTAAATTTATGGAGAAGGGTGGTTTCAAAAGGTGTCAAAAATTAAAATCTTGGTTCTACACCACACTGGGATAAAAATCAATGAAGATCTACAAATTAATTAGTATTCTTTATTGTTAATGAACATAACTTTTTTAAAGTAATAATTATTATGTTCAAATGATAATGTGAAATTTTGTTAGGTCATCGATGACTATGTTGGAGAGGAAATAGCAGTGTGAACAAACTTCAACCATTTATATTTATATCCTATGCTATGCTCTTTTCTATCAGAATTAACAAAAATGCTTTAGATTTGTGATTTTCTAAAATGTGTTAACTTTTGTATCAACCCATTTATCTATAAATAAACTGACATTCTGCAAATTTACAGACAGTCCATAAAAACAGCCGTTTCCTAGACCTGATTATTTTTATTTTAACAGTAATTTTAATTTTTATAAGGGATGTTTCGGTTTGGCTCATTTAAATTAGCCAATGTCCTGAACAATTTGATTGTATATTCATTCTGATTCTAGGCCTTATTGCCATTTATGTGTGAGAAGAAATGTTGGCAACCTCAGGCAGAATGTAAAATGTAGCAGTGATGTCCTTCCAACAGTTATTTCCAGAAGAAGATTAACTCACTTATCAAAAGCTAGACATAAATCAGGCACCTTAGACCTGTTTATTATTCGGTCAACAATCAATCCACAAGGATGCTTAAAACAAATGCACATAAAAGCTCAGCATATTGAGCGGCCCCTGTTAAGAACGTTGATAGTACCACAGTTGGTGGTATGTACACAGCATGTGCGACATATGAGTTCCTTGGGTCGGGTGATAGGCACCGTCGGGAGATTCTTGAGAGTTCGCTACCTGGTGTTTACTGGTGCAATCGGAGGAGGATTGGCAGCCAATCAGGTATATTGTGAACCGTTATAGGTTTGCTAGAAAATGATTTTGTTGAGCAAGACCTTAATTTGCCTATATTATGTTGAACTGTCTTGAAAACTCATTGATTACTTTATATTTCCAAAATTATCTTTAGTAAACTTGTTTTTGTTTTGCAATGTTCTGATGTTTTTTTATTTTATTTGAACAGTTTTGAAAGCTATTCCATCCGTTTGTATTTAAAAAAATGTACTTCAACCCAAAACTCTATATATAAGGCTTTCATGGAGTTAGCAAAAATTGATCCAGATCAGCTGCCTGATCAGGATCTAAACTGTTTTGTCTTAGATTCTTTAGGTTATTTATGATTAAGATGTGACCAGTGCAGTTCCAGATCTAATGGCAAGGATGAGCCGGCTGATCTAAATCTACACTGTTCGCACATGCCTAAAAATGCGTATATATGGAGGAAAGGGTTAAGCAGCAACTTTTTGTCATTCCCTTGTGTGGCCACTTAATACAGGTTTGACTGTATTGTGAAACATTTAGGTTTGCTAGAAAATGTTTTTGTTGAGCAGTGCTGTGATATGCCTATATTTCAGTTGAACTCGTTGTCTTCAAAACGCTTTGGTATTTAAAAAATAAATCCAAAATTTACTTTGTAAATTTGTTAATTTACTTTGTAAATTTGTTTGTTTTGCAATGCTATGACAATGTTTTCAGACATATGAATCCTGGAAACAATATCTGCCAGACTTGGAATGGATGAAAGACTTCGTCCCGGAACCAGAAACACTGGACACAATTGCACTTCCATTTAGACTGGCACGAGAACTGATAGGACAAGTGCATTTGCCAGAAAAGGTATGGAACTAATACACTCACACAAATTGAGAATTAAAGAAACACTTTTTAGCTCAACTATTTGAAGAATAGGGGAGCTATCCTATTTGCCTCGGCATTGGCATTTGGGTCGGTGTCTGTTAATTAAAATATGCACTAATTACTTCAGATATAACCTTGAAACTTGGAATATATATTCACCATCAAAATCTAAATCATTACCAACAAGACCCATAAATATGCAACCAATATTTTCAAAGTTATGCCCCTTTTTCATTTATTCGCTTAAATTTTTTAATAGTTGAGTGCATTGTTTCCTCTGACAGCTCTTGGTAAGTCACCAATAAGAAAAATTCAGTCTTTGGTAATTTCTTCCTGGAATCTGTCGAAGAATAGAAAAAGCAAAATAGACATAAAATTAATAAAACCCAGGAGGATTTTAAAATTAAATTTGTTTGTATTTTACATTTGACAAAACAAGTGTCAGAATTTACACATGCTTAAGAATTACAGAAATGGTTAAAAAAATTGGATCAAAGGACCAAGGAATTCTGTGCCAGGAAAAGTGGTGCCATCTCATAATTGTAATGTCAGAAATACAGTTAGTATACATGACTCCCTTTTCTTACTGAAATCACAGATCCTGTCATATATTTTATATGTCGTCATCATAGTGCATAAATGGTAAGTTTAACTGAATTAATTCTCACCTCCAAATACACACCTTTATGGCATGGGCAAACAGTATATATCCAGTTCAGCCGACACAACCGTGCCGTCTGATCAGGATCTGCACTGTTCCGTATTAGATTTATTAGGTTATTTCTGACCAAAAGCGACCAGTGCAGATCCTTATAAGACGGCACGGATGTGCCAGCTGATCTGGATCTACACTGGTCGCACATGCGTAAAAATGCATATATATGGAGGAAAGGGTTAAGGAGTTGTGCTTTCACCTCACTGTTATAACACTAAATGACACTTGTCAATTACATTGTATGAATTTAATTTTATCATTATGATATTGGAGTAAGTTAATTGCCCATTAGGTAGATTAGTTAAAATGTTTATAAAGCTGAAAGTGCACTAGTTGTTCTCTGTGTAAAGTCCAACTGTAATGTAAACCTTCTAAGCAATATAGTTGGTTGTAAACCAGTGAATTGACATGAAGAATATGTGAGCAGCCAATTGCAATCTTTGATTAATTTACACAAGTGTCATTTAGGATTATATGTAACATTTATATTACATGCTAACAAAAGTTGGCATATAAGAAAATTATTTAATCATAGTACTTTGTTCATGTTGGGCACTGCAGGCATAAATATTAATTGGTCATTATAATGGACATTTTAAATAATAAACCCAGTAAAGACTTAAACATGACATCAATTTCAGGGTTGGCTTCGAGAGAAGTTTCCGAAAATGAAAGAAATGTCCGACTGGTTTGCAGCCACTTCAAACAAGGAGTTGGGATCGATCTTAAATAATGGTAATTGATAGTTGTAACAAAAAAATCATCAGGTCTTTTCATCCATTTATAACAGAGGCTAATCTTTGTCCACTTCCAAATCCAAATGTGTAGTATTTTTCCCAACAGTTGCAGACACTCTTCCCAAAATGATAGGTAAGATGTCCAAAAATGGTTCAAACTCCTTTGGGGAGTTTGAAAATTAAAGTCTGAAAAATTAAATTTAAGTTGAAAATACTGAATACTATTCAAATTTATAAACTTGTACCAATCTTTCAATGTATGGTGTTTTCCTAAAATTAACAAATATCACACATACATTTCCCAATTTGAAAGACCAAGGCCTCTTCCCAATTTTCTGAAAAGTCCTGATTATCATGTGCACAAGATTTATGCCCATTTGGCAGTTTCACTGAAACTGAAATAGTATTGGTGTGTATAACCAATTACTCCATATAAAGTTATATGGGTTTTATCACATGTGACTAATGTAGATCCAGACCAGCAGAAATGTTTGAAAAATTTAAATGTAACAAAGATATATATTTAAAAAATGAAAAACACATGTGGTTGCACTTTTGAACAATACATCATTTAACCCTTGGCTTGATGTGATGCCTTTTTGGCCTGGGCGAACAGCTGGCACATCCATGCTGTCTGATCCAGATCTACACTGTCATGCGTTTTGATGTATTAGGTTATTTCTGAGCATGCCTTAAAATGCTTGTATATGGATCAAAGGGTTAAGCAACATCATTTCCCACAAAAATCAAGTGTCATGCGATAAGGGTGAAATCTCAATATTGACTGTTGTTCTCTCCTCCGTTCCTACAGTCTCATATCTCCAGCAGCTGATTGGTTGAAATGGATCCCAAACCACAATCACAAGCCAACCGGGTCCAAGTTCCTAAAGCTGAGACTGGAGACCAATCTCCACCCTTAAGATTCTGATTGGCTGAAATGGAGACTTGTCTTCTTTTCAGCCAATCAGATACTTGAGATTTGAGAATTGTCTCCATTTTAGCCAATCAGATGCTTGAGATTCAAGACTGGTCTCTAGTTTTTGTATTATGTTTCTGGGCCATGGTCTCTAATTACAATGATCTTCATGCATATCAGCAGATTTTTAAGATATTACTGCTTTTGCACAGTAAACATTGTATCTTCTTTTTGCACAATTCTACTTTATATTTTGGCATAGTACATATTACAATTAATTTTGTTCTAATTTCTTTTGCTGTTGCATAAGTATTAACTTTACATGTTGTCATTAAGAGTCAACAAGAGGTTAAATATTTGTCTGTCGGAAATGAAACCTTTACCGAATTCTGTAATACTGTTTCAAAACTATCCATTTTTTGCCATGGATACTGCTTATATCCCATGTGTGACCAGTTTACATGCAGATTAGCGTGCTCATTTATGCAGTGACTGCATTGCTTTTTGATCTGGATATACACTGTTTGCTTCCGTCATTAATGATCTAACGAATGTAAAAGTGAGTAGTGTAGATCATGATCAGACAACAGTCCAGGCTGATCTACATCTACACTGTTCCCAAGATCATAAAACTAAATCTGGAGACCAGTCTCAAATCTCAAGCATCTGATTGGCTGAAATGGCGACCAGTCGCCATTTCAGCCAATCAGATCCTTGAGATTTGAGACTGATCTCAAATCTTAGTTTTATGATCTTGGGCCCTGGTTATAATGAGATAATGCCTTATCCGTGGAGTAAATGGACATAATATGAAATTGTAAATTTTCTCATTTAAACTCTTAATGAAAATGTGTAGCCTTTTTCGCCATAATTTGTAGCCTTTTTTGCCATCATCACCAGTATTTTCATCTTGTTCTTAACCCTTTCCTCCATATATACACACTTTTATGCATATGCAACCAGCGTAGATCCAGATCAGCCATCTGATCTGGATCTGCACTGGTAGCATTTTGGTCAGAAATAACCTAACAAATCAAAAAGTAAACAGTTGCCGTCTGATTTTGATCTAAACTGTTCGCCATTGCAATAATTATAAATGTGTCTATGGAGGAAAGGGTTATTATTTACATGTTCTTTTATGCATGTGCGACCAGTGAGGATCCAGATCAGCCAGCACATCCATACCAACTGATCTAAATCTGCACTGGTCACAGCTTGATCATAAATAACCTGATGAATGTAAAAGTGAACACTGTAGATCCTTTTCAGACATCACGGATGTGCCGGCTGATCAGGATCTACATTGTTTGCCTATGTAATAAAGGTGTGTCTATGGACTAAAGGGTTAATTCTGCTGAAGCTGTATAATTTAACCCTTTCATCCAGGGGGTGGTTATATCCATATTTGCAACCAGTGCAGATTCAGATAACCCAGGGTGAACGCCAAAAAAAAAAAAATGATAACCCAGCACATCACTGCAGTCTGACTAGGATCTACACATTTAGATTCAATTAGATAATATGGAATGGATGTAGTGGGTTATATATTGTTTGTGTGGGTTATATAATTATTGTATATTTATTAGCGCAGTAGGTGTGCATTGTATATTATTTTATTTAGTAGTGAGTACAATTTATCTGTGGCCTCGAGTTTGGTTTCGGTTACATGACTGCACATAAATCTGTGTGTCAGTATATGTACAGACTAAATGCCACTGTGACTTGAAATTATTTTGAAATTGTATACGGTTCCTCTGCATGGCCTGAATAAGGTCTAAACTGTTTGCTATTGAGTTTATATTCCATTTACCCTTTAATCCTTTAATCCATAATCCATACTTCTATCACATGGCTGAACAGTGTAAATCCAGATCAGTTAGTGTATCTGTGCAAACAGATCTGGATTTATGCTGTTCACTTTCTTGGTCAGAAATATCAGAATGAATCTAAAATCAAACAGTGTAGATACAGATCAGAAGGAACAGATGTGCAGACTGATCCAGATCTACACTGTTCTCCCTTGTGATATTAGTTGTACTTACTGTATTTATATTAAAAAAAAACAACTTAAATTCATTAGGTTGTTTCCAACTAGTGTAGATTTAGATCAGATGGCATGGATTTCTCAACCAATCTGGATCTGGTTGCAAAAACATGTATATATGGAGTAAAGGGTTGATTTAGTGGGTAAATCTTATTGCTGATTGTCATTAATGTTGTATCTTCAACTTCTCAAATGTTTGTGTATTGTGTCCATTGAATTGCCTGTATTGCAGATTCTGTCAAATGAAACCTGTTCCATTACTTATATTTGCCAGGTAGAGAGTCCATTTTGGATGTATTAGGCTATTATTATCCAGGTTCGTACTATTTTCCCATTTATTCCTTGTTTACTAAACAAATAATTTTTTAATAAATTTAGGCTTTTGTGGAAAAGTCATTTGTCAAGGGCCTCTGTGAACTAGGGGTCAAGGTCACTGACTGAAAATCACACGCCACTATCTAAGTCACATTCCGAGTTGTCCTGGAAGCCGAATCTTTCATGTAAGTGAGCTTTCCAGCTCATATGCTGACGATCAGTGGTTCTATCCAGATGGCATATCATGCTTGAAATAATGACCGCAGGGGGTACCTGAGTTTTTTCTAAGCTAAAAGAGGTACTGGTTTATACCTTAATAATTATGCTGATATAGGAGGCATAAGAGGAATTTATCCCTTTACACAGTTTTACACAAACGTCATGTGCAACCAGTATGGTCTGATTTGGATATTCACTGATCGCAGTGGCCAGAGATAACCTAATGAATCTGAAAGGGAACACTGTAGATCCTGATTAGATGACATGGATGTGCCACTGTTCTAGTTCTACACTGTTTGTCTATACAATAAGATGAATCTATATAGTAAAGGGTAGAGTTAAGAGTGACACTTAACTGTTTAGTAGAACTGCAAACTTAGCAATTAAAGGTTAGCGAGTATGATTTCTGTGCCTGAACTTGAAAAATCGAAATAGGAAACCAGTCTTAAAACTCAAGCTTTGAATTGGTTAATTTACACACTGGTCTCAATTTCAACCTGTTAGATGTTTGAAATTATTTCTCCCCCCCTCTGGGGGAGACATATTGTTTTTGCCTTGTCTATCTGTCCGTCAGTCCGTCTGTCACACTTCGTTTCCGCTCAATAACTGGAGTACCCTTTGACCCAGAGCCTTCAAACTTCATAGGGTGATAGCCCTTATTGAGTAGAAGAACCCTATTGATTTTGGGGTCAGTAGGTCAAAGGTCAAGGTCACAGGGGCCCGAATTGTGAAAACCGTTTCCGCTCAATAACTCGAGTACCCTTTGACCCAGAGCCTTCAAACTTCATAGGGTGATAGCTCTTATTGAGAAGAAGAACCCTATTGATATTGGGGTCAGTAGGTCAAAGGTCAAGGTCACAGGGGCCCGAAGTGTGAAAACCGTTTCCGCTCAATAACTCGAGTACCCTTTGACCAAGAGCCATCAAACTTCATATGGTGATAGCCCTTATTGAGTAGAAGAACCCCATTGATTTTGGGGTCAGTAGGTCAAAGGTCAAGGTCACAGAGGCTCGAAGTGTGAAAACCGTTTCCGCTCAATAACTCGAGTACCGTTTGACCCAGAGCCTTCAAACTTCATAGGGTGATAGCCCTTAATGAGTAAAAGAACCCTATTGATTTTGGGGTCAGTAGGTCAAAGGTCAAGGTCACAGGGGCTCGAAGTGTGAAAAAAGGTTCCGCTCAATAACTCGAGTACCCTTTGACCCAGAGTCTTCAAACTTCATAGGGTGATAGCCCTTATTGAGTAGAAGAACCCTATTGATTTTGTTGTCAGTAGGTCAAAATGTCAAGGTCACAGGGGCCGGAAGTGTGAAAACCATTTCTGCTCAATAACAGGAGTTCTATTTCTCCCAGAGCCTTCAAACTTCATACGATGGATGTCCTTATTGAGTAGAGGACTCCTATTGATTTTGGGGTCAGTAGGTCAAAGGTCAAGGTCACAGGGGCCCGATGAGTGAAAATGGTTTCCTCTCACTAACTGGAGTTTTATTTTACCTAGAGCCAACAAACTTCATATTATGGTTGCTGTTACAGCCTTGAAAAACCCTGTTGACTTTGGGGTATTTAGGCCAGACTTCAACATCACAGGGGCCCGTAGAGTTAATATATATATATGTGGATGTTGATTATACCATAATAAATGACACAGGCTTTCGTTTCAAAAAGGTGATATCACTTCCTTGGCCTTCATTCAATAGGGCAACGGGGGGAGACATGCGTTTTTCACAAAAACAGATTCTAGTTTTTGACTGGTCTCCAGTTTCAGTTCGTGAATATTGGACCCTGGTGATACTGAAATAATTCCTAAGCAGTTCTGTAAAGAAGGCTGTGTACTAAGGTCTTGACTGCAGTCAACTGGCAAATTAGGCCGAGGGCCATAAAATGGTGATTTACGTAATCCTTTACTCCATGGATAGAAATTTTTTCAGGTGTGCAATCAGAGTAGATCCAGATTCATGATTACACTGCTCTCTTCTTGGTATGCCAGCTTACCTAGATCTACACAGACTATCTGTTGAGTAAAAGGGCTAATGTTGATCAATATATTCAGGCTTTTTAATCATAACCAAGATCATTATCTGAAATTGGAGACCAGTTTTCAAATTCTGGCTTCTGGTTGGTTGGTTCAGAGGCTAGTCAGGTGCTTGGGATTCAAGTCGGGTATAAGATCTTGGACCCAAGATGAATGTATGGCTGATAATTCTAATTCTACTTGTGTAAAACGGGATTGGCTTCTCTTCTCCAAAGTCTCCCTTTAAGCTATTCCCTTGAGTAGTTTGCCTTTGTTGCCAAAGGTTGGAATATATTGGTCATTAGAAGGCAGGAAAAATAAGTGATGGAACAACTGTAAAGATGAATCATATTGATATGGATGTTGTTATTGTTTTCAAAGAAAAGTCTTATAAAATGTATGCAAAAATTAGGCATCAGGAAAGACAGAATTTTATGGAAAAAATGCAGACACTTCATTGGGACTAATTGCTGTTTTATGTTTCTGGCCACAGTGATAATTTTCCTTGTAGTTTTATCATCAGACATTATTAGGCAGAAAAATTTGCTTAATTTTAAATCAAACAATACTTCGCTGAGTGTGATTTCTTGCTTTGGTAAGTTACAGAGTTCAGCTCCTTGCTTTAACTGAATTTTATTTCTTAAGACTAAAGTCCAAATCATAATATTATTAAAGTGACACTTGGGACCAAGTTAAGTTTTGCAATGTAGATCCAGATCAGCTGGCACATCATTGTATTCTGATGAGGATCTACACTGTTTGCTTTTAAATTCTGGGTTATTTCTTACCAAGAAGCAAACAGTATATAGATCCTGATTGGATGGCTCAAATGTGGTGATCTATATCTACATTGTTTGCCTATCAATAAAAGTAGTCTGTATGGAGTAAAGGGTAAAAACTAATACAACTTAAATTCACAGTGTATGCTTTTTAGTTGTTTAATGTCACTTGTTCATGCATTTCATTTTTAAACACTCATTTAACAGCGAAAACATTTCTGGATCTTTTAACATTGGAATACATTGTACTATGTTCATTTTTTTTGGTATAATTTTCTGAGAATTCTTCAATACTATCATGTGCATTACTATATGAGGCTCTTCATGGGAAACAGTGTTGTAGTTGATATATTTTTTATCGATATTTTAGTTTAAACTACAAAAATGAAAACTATATTTATAATTATTATCTTCTTATAACTAACATGGGATTTTGTTACTAATTTTGAATATAGAATATTATTTTTACCCAAATTCATAAGCGATGTTATCAACTCGCCTTCATGACATGATCTCATGGATTAACATCAATTTCCTGAAAACACCTTTTTCAGTGACACAGCCCAAATTATTGGTTTTATCAAATTGAGTAGTTGCAGATTACATTAAATTTTATTTTACTTATATAATCTCATGTTATCCCACAAAGTGGGAGGCGTATAAAATTGCACTTGTCCGTCTATCCCTACTAGTATCTCCAAATCTTGTGGCATCAACTCCTCCTTATCTATCAGGCTGATTTCTTTCAAGCACAGATGATCAATTTTTTTTCTGTGGACATTTTTACCAGTTATGGCCCTTTGTTACTAATGTTGTTGCAGCAGTGGGGGCATCAGTGTCCGAGGAGACATTCTAGTTATCCAGTATTTAACCCTTCACTTCATGGGATGGATTTATCTCTTGGGTGACAAGTTTAGGTTCATATCAGCTTGCACATTGGTGCCATCTGATATGGATCTACACACATTTGTCAGAAATAATGAATCTGAAAGTGCAAAGTTTAGATCCAGATCAGACAGTACAGATATGCCAGCTGATATGTATATAAGCTGGTCGCCCTTGTGATAAAAGTTGTATCTTTAGAGTCAAGGGCTAAGATAGTTTTTTCAGTGTGTAATGTACATAATGTATTTTGAAGGAGACTATGCAGAAGTGGGAATTTCTGATAAATGGTATGATTTTTATGCCCCCACCGAGGACATATTCTAGAGTATTGAAATTTGCTTACGGTCCTTCAATTTCTTGCTGGGTCACTCATGCCCATCCACACTCAAGTTTATTAACTCTTCTCTACATGTGTAGGACTTTCATGACATAGGCAAACAGCGTAGATCCAGTTTATTGGGCACATCAGTGCTTTTTGATCAGGATCTGTTTGCTGTTTTATTTATTAGGTTATTTCTTACCAAAAAGCAAACATGATTAAATTTAATCCTGATCGGATGGCACAGATGTGCTGGCTGATCAGTGCCCAAGGTTATAAAACTGAGCATGGAAACCAGTCTCAAATCTCAAGCATCTGATTGGCTGAAATGGCGACCAGTCGCCATTTCAGCCAATCAGATGCTTGAGATTTGAGACTGGTTTCCAATCTCAGCTTTATAACCTTCAGAACTGGACCAACACTGTTTGCACATGTGATAAAACATGTTTATATGGAGTAAAGGAATAAATAGTTAGTGATATATGTGAATAATGATGACTCAGTATTGTCCTAAAGTATTTCTGTATGGTGTACATTTGTTCTTTTCTAGAAACCGAGAGTAAGAGTTCATTTCTTCCGAAGATTGGAATTAATCCATTCTCCAAGGATGACACCAAGAAAGCAACAACTGTAAGTTAATGGAAAAAATAAAGATACAAAAGTTATAGGAATGATTTCCATAAACTAATTAATGGAAGTAAATTTGGAATTTGGAATTTTCAGTTGTATGCATTTGATTTTGAGATAATTCTGCTTAAACGTCTTTGGTTGAGTTTGCTTTCACTGAGCTTGACTTAGTTGTCACAATGGTAGTTCGGTGTAGATGTGTGCTTTGGTGCATACATCTGTCCAGATTTGTCCAGGTTATAACAGGCATGAATGTAAAGTCTCATGTGCGAACCCCAGGTTCCAATCTCAAAGGTCAAGGTCACAGTTAACCCTTTCCTAGATATATACGCCTTTTTACGCATGTGCAACCATTGTGCAACATCCGTACCGTCTGATCAGGATCTGCGCTGTTCACATTTTAGTCAGAAATAACCTAATGAATAAAAAGTGAACAGTTTAGATCCTGATCAGATGGCACGGATGTGCCAACTGATCTGGATCTAAACTGTTCGCCCTAGCAATGAAGGTGTATCTATACAGGAAAGGGTTAAGGGATGAAAGGGGCTCAACATGATGCTAACAGGTTTCTTGTTTGTTTGTATTGTATGATCTTCAGCGAAGTTGCCTCTTTACTCAACTTATGCAACATTTCTTGCAAGGGCAAACAGTGTAGATTCTGGTAACTGGGCACATTTTTGCCCACTGATTTGGATGTACAGTTGTTTTTAGATTCATTAGGTTAATTCTGAACAAGAATCAAACAGTGTAAATCAAGATCAGATGGCACCTATGTGAAAGCTGATGTTGATCTACACTGGGATATGAGCCGTATACATATTATATGAAGTAATGGGTTAAAATTGAGGTTTGAAACCAGTCAGGAAACGAGCTTGTGATTGGACTAAATCCATTTTTCACCATCAATAAACTCTGCTAAAGTCTGGCTTGATGTTAAATTTATTCCGTTGACTCCTAATGTTTGCATATCATTGGTTTCAATAACAGGCGGGGGCAGGGATTCAAAATTTCAAATACTGTAGGTCCAGATCAGCTGGCACATCTGAGGCATATATCAGTGCCCAAGGTTATAAAACTGAGCATGGAAACCAGTCTCAAATCTCAAGCATCTGATTGGCTGAAATGGCGACCAGTCGCCAGTTCAGCCAATCAGATGCTTGAGATTTGAGACTGGTTTCCAATCTCAGCTTTATAACCTTGGAACCAGGATCTACAGTGTTTGCTTTAGATTCGTCAGGTTATTACTTACCAAGAAGTAACCATTGTAGATTCAGATCAGTTTTCACAGCTGATCTAGATCTACACTGGTTACACATGTGAAAAAAACTGAATGTATGTTAACATAAAGGAACTTCACAGATGATAACTATACATATATTAATGTGTTAATGGCTGATTTCAACCAAATTAATTGTGCATGGTCAGAATTATTACAGGATGCGTACTGAGTATCAGCGTTTGATTGATTATGATACTTCTTGTTTTACAGTCGGAAGATTACGCAAGGCAAGACAGCTTAAATAATGAGATATTGAAAATGCAGGTAATGTGAATAAATATGAGTTTGTTTTATTCGAACCTTTCATTTCATAGATACAACTGTTATCGCATGGGTGAAAAGCTTAGATCTAGATCAACTGCCACATCCAATATATGCACCAGTTCTAGCATTGAATATGAATTTCATGATGGCAGGAACACAAAAACCTCATAAGAATAAGGGAATATATCAAGCCATTAAAAATTATGACCTTATAAGTGCATATCCATAATCAAATGTTATGTTACTGTGAATAGACTTGTGTAAAAGAAATGTGAATTGTGTGTTATCATTTTGATCTTCGGTTCCATTTTCATACCTGCCGGAAATTTGTAAAACTGAGATTGAAGACCAAACTGTGTTAGAGGTTATAAAACTGAGAATAGAAACCAGTCTCAGATCTCCCATTAGTCAGTTCTGGTACTGTGCTCCGTTTTAATCAATCAGATTCCTGAGATCTGAGTCTTGTTTCCATTCTCAGTATTATAACCTTGGGAAACATCGGTCTCCAACTTTAATCATCTGGCTGGTTAAAATTAAGACAGGGCCAAAGATCATTAAAATAAATCTGGAGACAGTCTCATTTCAGCCAATCAGATGATTGAGATTTAATACTGATCTCCAATCTTAGTTTAATGATTTTCGGTCCTGGCCTCCCTTCTAACCATTCAGATGCTTGAGATTAGAGTCTGGTCTCTAGTTTAAGAGTTGTTTGATCATGGGAACAGTGGGTGTTAATTTTGTTATTGTCAATATTGTAGACAAAGTACCAGAAGGAGGTGGATAGATTGGAGAAAGAGAACAAGGACTTGAGGAAACAGCTCACCATGATGGAACAAAAGACTGGCAAGAAAAGAAAAATGAATGTAAGTGGGGTGAAAAATAACTAGGAGTTTTGGGGCTCCAATTTTGTTGCAAAAGTTAGTTTGTAGTTTTTAAACAGTATGTGCTCTATATTGTCTCATTTCTTTGTATGTTGTTTCATTGCCTGTTTTAAGTTTGATGAGTTTAATAGATCTGTGAAAAACGTGTTTTATCCCTCTGAACTTGTGATTTGTACCAGTAGTTGATTGTTTTATCTCTCTGAACTTGTGATTTTTCACCTGTAGTTGATTGTTTTATCTTTATAACTTGTGATTTTCAACTGAAGTTGGTGTTTTATCTTGCAGAAATCATTGATAGACATGTATTCAGAAATCCTGGATGTTCTGTCAGAGTTTGATTCAAGCTACAACACACAGGACCATCTACCTAGGGTAAGCCAGCATTGTAACAACCAGTCTCCAAATACCAACCTTTGATTGGTTGAAAAATATTCAAACTGACCAATCACACATCAGAGTCCTAAGACTGGTTTAAAATTTTTTATCAGTGTTTTCACCAGTGCTGAAACATAGTGGTTGAATTTGAATTTAGCTGGCAGACTGACCAGTCACGATTGATTTTCTAGACTGGTTTAGAATCTTAAAGTTTCTGTGTTAAATGTTTCAGTAGGGCTGGCATTTACAAATGTATGGCATTTACTTTATGATACCAGGTTCTGAGGCTATAAAATTGAGAATGGAAGCTGTCTCTGATTTCATCAATCTAATTGGTTGAAATTGAGTGCAGTCTCAAAACTAACCAATGGGAAACTTGGGATCTGACAATGACATTAAAGCCAGAAAATATTTTTGTTTTAAACTGATTAATGAATCAGCATTTGAAGAAATTAACTGTCTTGCTCATAGCTGCTGAACTTTACAGAATTTGTTATTATTTTGTTTTTGTTTTGACTGATGTAGGTTGTGGTGGTAGGTGATCAGAGTTCTGGTAAAACCAGTGTGCTGGAGATGGTTGCCAGGGCCAGGATATTTCCTAGGTAGGTTTAGAATTTTGTCATTTTAAAAGAGTTTAAATACTTGGATCTCTTGTACAAATCAAATCAAGTCTTGGATTTGATCCTCATGTGAGGCAATGTCCATCTTGAAATCTTGATTGAAAATGATTCGAGATTCTCCCAACTGTTCCTTGAACTACTGTAAAGAAGATATAATTTTACTTAGATACTGTAAGATGAGTTTTCAAAATCAAATAGCTCTTGTCAGCAAAATAGAAGGGTACAATGGGAATATATAAGCACAAATACTAAGTTTGGAAAGAAAAATCTGACCCTCAAGGCAGCACAGATTTCTGAGATTAACTTACCAGAGCCCTATTACACCCTCTGGCTGGATGTTCCCATTGGAGCCTCACACACATGAAAAATACTTATAGAAGATGAAGAAAACTTCAGAAACATTCAGCACAAATACACTGTATACCCTTTACTCCATAGACAGGGTGGCTGGACACATGACTTTTTAGAATGTCGGCACGCACGAAATCACACACTTTTAGTAGCTTTTGCTTATTCAATAATTTCTGGACCGATTTTGATAAGATAAAGAGTGGCTTACTCCTGATAAAAAGCATTTTCATTGACATTAAATTGCCAATATCAATCGGCTGCCGTTAGACAAATTATGATTGACATTGTGTATTTTGTCTTTGAATGTTTGAGAAAACAGCATTTTATTTTATTGTCTGTATGATATAGGGGTTCTGGTGAAATGATGACAAGGTCACCTGTCAAGGTCACACTTAGTGAAGGACCATATCATGTTGCACAGTTCAAGGACAGTACAAGAGAGTTTGACCTGACTAAGGAAGAGGATGTAAGTTTGTTTGGATATTTAATACAATTTGGGAAGTTTAATTATAACAAATGATCTTGCATTTTGATGCTGACAAAGTTGAATTAATGCGCTTTTGACACGACCTTATTCTGACATTTTGGTTGTGTTGCAAGTAAAATTTAGCAAAAAAATGATTATTTAAATTCCTAGGTAAGGAATAAATACAAATATAATTGAAACTTTTAAAATCAATGAAAATGAAGTAAAAAAAGATAAAATACAACTGTTAAGTAAAGATTATTATGTCTCCCCTCTCTGGGGGAGACATATTTGTTTTTGCCCTGACCGTCTGTCCGTCTGTCACACTTCGTTTCCGCTCAATAACTCGAGTACCCTTTGACCCAGAGCCTTCAAACTTCATAGGGTGATAGCCCTTATTGAGTAGAAGACCCCTATTGATTTTAGGGTCAGTAGGTCAAAGGTCAAGGTCACAGTGACCCGAAGAGTGAAAACCGTTTCCGCTCAATAACTCGAGTACCCTTTGACCCAGAGCCTTCAAACTTCATAGGGTGATAGCCCTTATTGAGTAGAAGACCCCTATTGATTTTGGGGTCAGTAGGTCAAAGGTCAAGGTCACAGTGACCCGAAGAGTTAAAACCGTTTCCGCTCAATATTTCGAGTACCCTTTGACCCAGAGCCTTCAAACTTATTAAGGTGATAGCCCTTATTGAGTAGAAGACCCCTATTGATTTTGGGGTCAGTAGGTCAAAGGTCAAGGTCACAGTGACCCTAAGAGTGAAAACCGTTTCCACTCAATAACTCGAGTACCCTTTGACCCAGAGCCTTCAAACTTATTAGGGTGATAGCCCTTATTGAGTAAAAGACCCCTATTGATTTTGGTGTCAGTAGGTCAAAGGTCAAGGTCACAGTGACCCGAAGAGTGAAAACCGTTTCCGCTTAATAACTCGAGTACCCTTTGACCCAGAGCCTTCAAACTTATTAGGGTGATAGCCCTTATTGAGTAGAAGACCCCTATTGATTTTGGGGTCAGTAGGTCAAAGGTCAAGGTCACAGTGACCCGTAGAGTGAAAACCGTTTCCGCTCAATAACTCAAGTACCCTTTGACCTAGAGCCTTCAAACTTATTAGGGTGATAGCCCTTATTGAGTAGAAAACCGTTTCCACTCAATAACAGGAGTTCTATTTTATCCAGAGCCTTCAAACTTCCTACAATGGATATCCTTATTGAGTAGAGGACTCCTATAGATTTTGGGGTCAGTAGGTCAAAGGTCAAGGTCACAGGGTTCATCGTGCAGGGGTCATGGCGCAGGGGGGGAGACATGCGTTTTTCTCAAAAAACATCTAGTTGTATAGAATATATGAAACACTAATAATTAAACTGACAAGAGTCAAATGACCCCAATTTATGATAGACCTGTCAAAAAATGGCTGTGTCTTGTCATGGTACAGGTTGTCAGTTGATCCGTAAATATTTTTGGTTTCCAGTTATTAACTGAAGAACTTTATGACATACAGCTACTAAAATAAGTAGTAAAGGGAGATTGGTATTTGGGGGTAGATGACCCCTTTTGTTTTGGGGTTAAATCATAATTGCTACATACTTGAGTTTGATAAAGTGTATCAAAATTGTGACAGTAAGTTGAGCAGATGACATTGATTATTTAGAATTTTTATTGAAAATAAATGTATTTTTCTGTAAAACTTTGTGACAGAATCAACTATTATTGATAAGAAAAGGTGACATTTGACTTTAATAATTTTTAAATTACATTTATTATAAAATCAAGTTTTAAACACAATATAGTTGATCCCTTTCTCATTATATATGCATTTTAACACATGTAAGACCAGTGTAGATCCACATCAGCAGGCACTTCCATGCCATGCTGATCTGGATCTGCACTGGTTGTGTAAAATAACATAATGAATCTAAAAGCAAACAGTGTTGATCCTGATTAGATGGCACAAATGTGACAGTGTTTCTGGGTCTACTCCATTCGGCCACGCAATAAAGGTATATCTATAGAGTGAATAGGGTTTAATTGAATAAATAGTTATAATTTTCTATTGCACAACCAGACTGAAGCTTTAAGAAGAGAGGTGGAGCATCGAATGAAGAACAGCGTTAAATCAGGCCAGACTGTTAGCACAGAGGTAAACTTACAAGTTGTTTCCCTTGTTGTTTTTTTTAAAAGAAGTTTATATAACTGAGAAAAGAAAGTTCTTTAAGAATTGAATTGTATATATCACATTAGTGAGAGTATGGAAAACATTTAAGGTTGTTTGAAGTGTGTAAAGCTTACTTTGAACACTTCAAATGTTTTTCCTATGCCAGTTTTGTGATTAAAATAAACATTCAATACATATATTTCAGTTCTTACTTAAAATGTAGGGGAGAATTATTTTTATATCAAGTTGCCTTTTGCTTGAGTATCACATTATATTCTGACAGGAATGCATGATTTTTATTCCCCTTATTACAGTGTATATCCATGTCGGTCAAGGGGCCAGGTATACAGAGAATGGTTTTAGTGGATTTGCCCGGAATCATTTCGGTAAGAAACTGTTAGTATTATTGTATTAATTAGTTGCTGATAACATCGTAGCCTGTGTTAGTGATTATTAAGCCGCCACTTGTATGTGGAAAAGCTCATTTGGTCATATTGTATACTCAGCAAAAATAATTTAAAAATCCACTTTCATGCTCATATTCTCATTAAGTCTTTTTCATTTGTTGAGGAACACTTTGAACAAACTTTTATTATTAAATGTCCTTAAGTAGGATTCATTGATAACGAACAATATCTTCCAAACCAAGAACTTAGAAATCGTCCATCAAATTGTTAAATGTGCATGTTGGCCTATGTCATAAATCAAAACATCTTGCATCTTCCAATAGTTTGCGAGCAGCTTTTGTTGTAGCCATGCCCCAGAGCAAATGTTTTTGTAACAAATGTTGTAGTAAAAAAACAGAAAGAAAAAAGGTATTTAGTTAATTATGTTGTCTGTAAATTAACATGTAAGATTTATAATGATTTATTTTATTGCAGACTGAAACAACAGTTATGGCCCCTGATACTAAAGAAAGCATTAAGCGGCTTGTGAAGAGCTACATGGAAAATCCGAATGCTATTATTCTGTGTATACAGGGTAAGTGGCTTGAAGAAGCTTCATGAAGAGTTTATGTAAATTAGGTCCTTCATCACTGCCATGGCTGTTTTATAAAGATTGTAGTAAAAAGAATATTAACTCTTTCCTCCATTTACACTCCTTTAAGGCATGTTGCGAACAGTGTACATGTAGATAATGATAAGCAGGCACATCTGTGCCATCTGGTCAGGATCTTTACTGTAGTCTTCTTGATTTATAAGTTATTTCTGACCAAAAAGTGAACAGTGCAGATCCTGATCTAATGGCAGATATGCTGGCTGATCTGGATCTACACTGATCCCACATGCAAAAAAAGTCATATATATGGAGTAAAGGTTAAAGTCACAATACATGACAAAATATCACAGTATTACAGGTTCTGGTTTTGAAGCCAAGGAATATGACAAATATCGCAATATTGCATGCTCTGTTTGACCCTTTATTACGGTACAACTTTTATTTCACATCACTGCCATGGCAGTCATATACAAATTGTAGTAAGAGAAATTTTAAAGCCACGGAACATGACAAATATTTGCAGTACTGCAGGCTTTGTTTTACTCTACCCGATAGATACAACTTTTATCTCACATCACTGCCATAACAGTCATGACTTGTACAAATTGTAGTTAAAGGAATTTTGAAGACTTGGAACATGAGAAATATTGCATTATTACTTAAATACAGGTTCTATTTAACCCTTTACCCTAAAGATACAATTTTTTTCCCACATCACTACCATGGCAGTCATATATAAATTTTTGTAAGAGGAATTTTAAAGCCAAGGAACATGACAAATATCACAATTTTGCAGGCTCTGTGCCCAAGGTTATAAAACTGAGCATGGAAACCAGTCTCAAATCTCAAGCATCTGATTGGCTGAAATGGCAACAGCAAATCAGATGCTTGAGATTTGAGACTGGTTTCCAATCTCAGCTTTGTAACCTTCAACCCTGTTTAACCGTTGACTCCATCCATACAACTTTTATCGCATATCACTGCCATGGCAGATGTACATAAATTGATGACAAATTTCACAATATTGCAGGTTCTGTTGAACCCTTTACTTTATAGATAAGACTTTCATTGCATGGGCGATCACTGTAGATCAAGATCAGTTAGCACATCCATAGTGTCTGATCAGGATCTAGACTGTTTGCTTTTAAATTTATTTGGTTGTTTCGGACCAAACAGCGACCAGTGTAGATTCAAATCTGATGTCACAGATGTGCAAGCTGATCTGGATCAACACTGGTCGCCCGTACGATTAAAGGCTTATGCCAGGAGTAAAGGGACAACTAAGTCAGTATCTGGGTAGTAACTGTGGTATTGTTTTTATTTCGCAGGATAAATATTCATGCAAAGACGTCAAAATCATTATTACTCTGACATGTATTTGGGCAGTGATATTATTCTGATAAGCTAATAAATGGCTAAATTTTAGCAGGCTTTTATTGTCCCCACTTTCCCAAGTATGAAATACCCACAAATTTAACCAGAGCAAAACACATTGATACCGCAGTAAATAAGCAACTTTACTTGTGCTTATGAAAACCTATACTAATGAGCAGTGTCTACAATTGTGTTTTGTCTGTTTACAGATGGTTCGTTAGATGCAGAAAGAAGTAATGTAACAGATATTGTCAGTCAAATTGATCCCAGCGGAAAACGTACAATATTTGTCCTTACCAAAGTAGATTTAGCGGAGGCCAACCTTTATAATCCTAATAGAGTATGTATAGCTTATTATCACCTTAGTGCAAAAAACAGTATAAGCACCATTGAAGTTTTTGCACAAAAGTGACGTTATATGTAAGTGTTTTTTGTTTGAGTATACAAGGTTCCACAAATAACTCTTTACCCTATATATGCAGGTTTTATTGCGTGTGCGACCACTTCTACAAAAAAGTTTCTATTCCAGTATGCAAGCCTTAAATTACACAGGTCAGATGGTGATATCGCATCATATTGATACATTGATTCTAACATGGATTAGTTTCACAAATACAGTGTTCTCTACTTTCAGATCCGGTCCATCCTAGAAGGGAAACTGTTTCCAATGAAAGCATTAGGCTATTTTGCTGTGGTAACGGGTAAAGGTATGCGACTCTGTCATATCAGCTTCTTAATTGATATACAACATTTGAAAGTGAAGACTTATGGGAACACCTGGGGTGGGTGAAGTCTGCTAATTTAAAAGAAGTTTGCTATTTAACTTTAGTTATTCATATCCATTCTTCACCAGACTTAGACAGAATTGTTAAATATCTTGGGAAAGTTAAAAAACGGCTAGATTGCTGAAGTCACTCTGGAGTTACAGCCCTTAAATTGTTTATAATTGACCAAATAAACACTGTCCATGGTCCAGTTTACATTTTATTTGGTCTAAATGTTTAGTGGCTTAATATCTCGGATATAATTTATTTGACAACTGGCCTTTTTAGTATGAATGGTTGAAACTGTTGTAAAGAAACCCAACCTGGAGTGATTATTTGGCTTGTCACAAATGTTTCATTGGAAAGTAGATAGATGTTCATTGCTGTTTTTATTTTTTCAGGCAATTCCAATGACAGTATAGACTCTATCCGAAAATATGAGAATGATTTCTTCCAAAAGTCTAAGCTTCTCCAGTAAGTTGCATTCCATTTAATGAGATTTAAAACATACATGGTTGAAATTAGATTGAAAACTCCAATTCACCTTAACTTATGGTAAACTTGTTTGTTTGTTTGTTTGGGGTTTAACGCCTGGTTTCAACACTTTTCTGGGTTATATCCCAGCGGTCAGTCCATCTATCCGGTGTTCCTGGGTCTCTAACCAGTACTATCCAATTTCTCCGCAAGCGACTGACTGCTTCCTCACTTGAATCAGAGGTGAGGGACAAATGACTCTCAGACGCAATGTAACTTATGGTAAACACTGCAAAATAAAACCCATAGAAATCGACAGTCTGCCAGACCTTTGTGCATTCTGCCTTATAAACTTTGTTTCAGACTGAAAACTAATGCAAAAAGGAAAACTAATTACCATCTTGCTGATCACATTTTTGTGGGAAAATGTTTTCATCAAACTATTCTTTTAAACATACATTCATGAATTTTTACAACATATTTTGATTTCAATTAGATATTGATCCATGGAGTGACCTATGTAAACATTTGTTGAACTTCAACGCTTCACAAGATGCCGTTTTTGTCATGCGACTACTGTTAGAACTGTTGCTCCAATCAAAAGACACTTGTGTTCTACTTAGAAAATTAGGTTTTGCTGTCAATCAAATCTTTGTCGCTTTAAGTTCATTTTCCTTGCTGATGTTGAACTGAAAATTTTGTTTTCTAAAACTTGAATGCTACATGTAGCACCGAAGCAATAACAGAAAGTGTGGCTAAAAGTAAAGCAACCTGAAGGCGTGATTTACTATGAACTGAGTTCTGTAAATTAAAATTTCTTGCTACTTCTCAATTGAAATATCAGTCGCCATGCCACACATTTAATATGTTTTGGTTGCAAGCCAAAACCTCAACGGAAATCAAAATTTGTAATAAGGCTTTTGACTTTGCGCAACATGGTCAATATTTGGAATTGGAAAATTGAGGTTTCAGTGTAAAATTACTCTATCTACTTAGAATTATAATGGTGATAAAATAGTCTGGCACTGAACTCTTGAAATTTAAGTAGGTGAACAGTATCAAAATTTTAACCCTTTGTTCCTTGGGACATGACTTATATCTGTGCCCAAAGTTATAAAACTGAGCATGGAAACCTTCAGTCCCAATGTGCATCTCCCCCTGTGTAAAATATAAAAGGGAACAGTGCAGGTCATGATCAGATGTGCATGCATACTTAGATTTACACTGGTTGCACATGGCATATACATTGTTTCTACGAATTAGTCTTTTTAGGGTTAATCAGACTTTATTATTTCTCCAACAGGGATGGGGCTCTTAAAGTAACTCAGACTAACACAAACAACCTCAGTATGGCAGTATCAGAACTCTTCTGGAAAATGGTGAAAGATAACATAGAACAGCAAGCTGATGCATTTAAAGGTAAGAGATGACAGAAAATGTTAATGGTGGATTTCTTATGGTCTTATCCATGTGAAAATTTAATTTGTAAATTTAAAAAAGTTGGCTGTTGTAAGGGGCTGGAGCTGTAGTGTTGGGAATCTGGACCTGCAAATTTATCCATTAATCAGGCAGTTTTTCTTGTGATTCTTGGGACTTACATGTATATCATGATTAATTTTTTATGGTATTGATATGTAAGGCTATGTATATATAGAGGATACAACATGAGTGATCATTTTATACTGAAATTATTAAACAAGTCATCTAAATCGATATAAAACGAGGCTTTTGCCGAGTTTTATATCGATTTAGATAACGAGTTTAATAATTTCAGTATAAAATGATCACGAATGATGTATTCTATTTATCACATACCCTGAAAAAAACAAGCAAAATCCATGAATTGTTCCTTTCTATCGCCTAGTAGTCAAAACGTGTGTAATTTGGTCGTATCGGATGATACATAAGCTAGTCCCCAAAGAATTTATCCTACCGTTTACCCATTTGCCAAAATAAGTAAATATAAAAAATAAAATTACATGTAACTGCGCTAGAGTCTAGATATTAAAAGAATCTACCAGTTATAGGCTTCTGAAGTTGTGTTTTTTTAATTAAATCGATCTACTGTATGACGTCATTTGTGTAAACTTTCAAAGCGGCATATGACAACATTGAAATTTTCTGGATATAAACTCGTACTTTGGATTAAAAATATGGTTCTGGTGTTTTTATTTTGTTTCGGGGATGTTGTAAGATCAAACCGACGATGTTCTGAAAACGATGTCAGCGTTTGGGTCATTTTTGTTTTCGATTTAAACGAAATGAAAATGGCTTTGTTGCTGTTGTTGAATTTCATCACGGACTTTCCTATTGCTATCTTACGGTGTAAACAAGTGTCAGAAAGTTATATTTTCCGTGGATATTATCAATATAAGGGATGCTTAAGTTCCTTATAGCAGTTGATTGCTTGCCTGAAGGGGTCAGATTTCAAAAGTAAGTCATTTTCATAAATTTGTTTTAATCGCTGATAACGCGGATGAATAGTGATTCGGCTGTAACTAGTTATATATCGAAAATATATAACGGGTGTTATTACACTCCCACACCGGAAGGTATGTGATAATTCTTGATATAACATAACCATTTACTTTGTAGAAAATAAATTCCTTAAATGTTGAACAACATAGATTATAATTTTTAAATTGTAACAACAACATAATAAAAATTGTCAAAGTCAAATCAAGCAACTTTTTCTTTTACAAATTTGTTTCATAATGACATATTTCATATTGACATTTTTCAGGGCTGATATTTGCAAACTATGTTTTTACAAGGAAAAAAAATACTTGTAGCAGTTTTTCTAATTTCAATAAAGTTTAAAATGAATAAAGTGCCTGCACATAGTAGTTTACATATATCAGTTACCTGCTTTCAGCAACTAGGTACAATTTGGAAACTGAGTGGAAGAACAACTTTCCCAGACTGAGGGAACTAGACAGAGTAAGTTACTGATAATTAAACAGTTTAAATCCTGTAAAAACTTACACGACTACAACTAATACAACCAAGTGCTATGATTTACATGATTCCATTTTATACATTGCCCATATGAACAGCTATTTAGTTGGTGGGGGAGATAGGAACAATGAATTAAATTGTGTTGGTAAGGTACATGTATTACGAGTTTTTAAATAATGTCCAAGTAACTATTTCATTCGAACTTGTTTAATTCAAACTTTGATTATTTGAACACCTTAGATATTTCAAACTGGTATTTCGGTCCCTTTTAAATGGCAATTTACTCTATTTACATTTACTTCAATAAATGGAATACCCAAATTAAGAATTTTGAACCCAAAGACCAGTCTAGCTGTTTAATTTTACACTAACTTCAGCTCTAACATTTCAAACTTCTTTAAAATGTATCACACAAAATTAGAACAAGTCAACTTGATCACACTTTGTCTGTATAATAAGCACAGATTATTGAATTGACACATGCCGTGTAACTAACAAATAATTTTATTGGAATACCATATCACTGATGTTTATATATTTGTTATTTATTTTATGCTTTCCAGTGAATTATAGAATTTTCCCAGTTAAATAAAAGTTGTATTTTACTGTTTTCAAACAGTGGAATATCATTTTTATTATCACTTTTTTTAGCTCACCTGTTACGAAGTGACAAGGTGAGCTTTTGTGACCGCCTGATGTCCGTCGTGCGTCGTGCGTCGTCAACAATTGCTTCAATCGACTTCTTCTCTGAAACGGCTTGGCCAATTTTGATGAAACTTCACAGGAATAATGCTTAAATGATGTCCTTTCAAAATTGTTTAAAAAAAAAAATGGAATTCCAAGCAGAACTCTGGTTGCCATGGCAACCTAAAAGAAAAACTTTAAAAATCTTCTTCTCTGAAACCACAAGGCATAGAACTTAGATATTTGGCATTTAGCACCCTCTAGTGGAACTCTACAAAGATTGTTCAAATTATTTCCCTGGGGTCAAAGTTGGCCCTGACCCAGGGGTCACTTCATTTAACATAGACTTATATAGGAAAAACTTTAAAAATCTTCTTGTCTGAAACCACAAGGCCTAGAGCTTAGATATTTGGCATTTAGCACCCTCTAGTGGAACTCTACAAAGATTGTTCAAATTATTTCCTTGGGGTCAAAATTGGCCCCGCCCCAGGGGTCAATTAATTTTACAAAGACTTATATAGGAAAGCTTTAAAAATCTTCTTGTCTGAAACCACAAGGCCTAGAGCTTAGATATTTGGCATTTAGCACCCTCTAGTGGAACTCTACAAAGATTGTTCATATTATTTCCCTGGGGTCAAAATTGGCCCCGCCCCAGGCGTCACTTCATTTTACATAGACTTATATAGGAAAAACTTTAAAAATCTTCTTGTCTGAAACCACAAGCTGAGAGTACTTTTGTACTCAGGTGAGCGATATAGGGCCATCATGGCCCTCTTGTTTTTATGTTGGTACCCAAATGTACAGAACTTTCTGAATGAGAACATTAAGAAAACTCGGCTCAAATTTAGCTATTTGACATCATGACATCACATCATAAACAAACATTTTTGGCGCCATTTCATGCAATTTTTCTGCTGAATTCAAGTAAATTGTGAACTGAAAGCATAAAATGAAAAGAAAATTTGTTTTTACCTGTGAAAGATAGAAATATGTGCATGATTTGTGCACTTCTTTAAATTGACTGATATGGTAATCTATACAACAACAAAATATGAATTTAATCTGATATGAAATCCAGAATGTTTCATTTACAAAATAAACGAGAAAAAAAACTAACTAATTTTTATTTAGTTTTAAAGACCAGTGACTATATAAATGTCAATGTCTGATCTGTTGACCAAGTGCTACGTGAAATGATAAAATTTGTATCAGCAATATAAACAATATGTAGGTTAAACACATACTGGTAAAACAAAATGAATAGACAAACGTTTTTTTTCCCTTGTCCTTACTGGTAATATTATATATGAAATATTAGGGACATCAATCTCGTGAATTATTTTTAGTTTGTACAGTGGCCTTGACCTAATTAAATATTTTAATTCCACTGTATATTACAATATTTTAGGATGAATTGTTTGAGAAGGCGAAGGGAGAGATTCTGGATGAGATCATCAGCTTGAGTGCTATATCACCAAAACAGTGGTAGGTAACGTTTGTCAGATTTGTTTTCATCTACTGTTGTATCATTATTTGTACGGATTTAATTTTCATGAACTTCGCTCTAGGAAAAATAAAGCCTCTGTGAAATTAACAATAGAATCTTTAATTTTATAAGAATAAAACAACAGCACAAATATATGCCTGGGCAAAAATGTAATAGATCTCTTCTGTGCAAAATTTATTACCCGCGAAATATAATGATACTACGGTATGTTTGGAACACAGTATGGTCTATACCCCCTTGAATTTTTAACTTAACCCCAGAATTGTGAATTGGATCAGCATTAATGGTTGCATTCAGATGAAATATGCTTTGAAAATTAATTTAAAATTGAAAGTTTGATTGTCAAGATGATAAGAGAAATGAATGTGTATTTTAGTATTTAGTTTTTTTTAATTGTTTAAAATAGTGCTGAAACTAATGAAATTGACAATATTTACCTCTGTTTCCATTTCATTCTTTTTCCTTTCAACTTAACTTGCTCCACTTCTTCATGTTCCGAAACATTTCAGCTACGATTCCAACATTAATTTAACTATGTTTGTATTTAAGCCTAGATCCCGTCCAAACACTTGGCCTTTTTCTGCTTCAATTAGTCCAACTGCTATGACAGATCAGATCTGATCCCACTGTATGTCAATTCCAATTGCAGTCAGATTCTGCTCCAAGGAGAATATAAGTCCAATTCCCTCAAGTTCCACATTTCTGTACTTTTTATCAAAATTATTCTGATTTGGAATAAATAAATAACATTTATGTTTATATTTACTTAAGTGTTCATGTTTCAATCAGCAGCATTGATTAAAAAGCCCAAAATAACAACCAAATTTTCAGTTCAACAATAGTGATAACCTTTAGAATGTTTTTGATCTAGGAATACTGTTCTGTTTGTTTCCAGGGAAATATTGTTTCGAAAGAGGTTATGGGAGAAGACATCTCCTCATGTATTTGAGAACATTTACCTACCAGCTGCACAGGCAGACAGTGTGGGGTAAGTCTTGGAAATAAATTCATCTGTTATTTTCTTATAAGTTGGTGATTTTTCTACACATTTTGACAATATAAAAATATAAATGATAAGTTTTAAATATAAAAGCAATCCAGTATCTTTTGAGCTTGTATCAGGGGTTGATGTGAGCTTGAGCTATTCAGAGTGATGCACCTAATATCTCTTTTTTTCGTGTATTTTCAGAGAGTTCAATACAATGGTTGATATAAAATTGGCTGAATGGGCATATCATGCATTGCCAAAAAGGAGTGTAGAGGTAGGAAAAAGTGTTCTTTTTCTTCCATTTTCTAGTAATTCTGTTTTCTATTAATCACTACTACGATAGATATGAAACCTTTAATCTATGGATGTGACTTTTATCTTGATTGTCACCAGTGTAGATTTAGAATGGCCTGGAAATCCATACAGTCTGATCTGGATCTGCACTGTTGTTCCTAATAACCTAATCTACAAGGGCTTAGTTTGGATCCTGATCAGCTTAATTAAAAATTTCCTTTCCAAGTTTTATTAATTTCAGATTGGTTTCATCACATGCTTCCAGCATAAAAAATTTAGTTAAACAAACCCGGATCAAAGAAATCTGCTACATGAATTAAAGTGATGCCATCTAATCAGTGGATGAAAGTGTTGTCAAAGACAAAACTGTAACCAATTAAACTGTTAAAATACTTGCAAAGTAAATTAAAGAACAAAATAGATTTCTTTGTTTGCACATGACTTATGCTTCAACTGTACCCTTTACATTAAATTCTTACTTTAAAAATTTAAGATATTATGTTACTTTTTTCAAATTTTTAAAGTAAGAATTTAATTTAAAGGGTACAGTTGAAGCATTAGTCATGTGCAAACAAAGACAGTAGTGCATTGCCAAGGATTTATGCCTTCCCGATTTGTTTTATTTCATTGATGATTGGCAGGTTGGTTGGGACGTGTTACACCAGGAGTTTGCCCACCTGGCTGAAAGGGACAAGAAGAAGAATGCATCAGGACATGATGAAGTATTTAATCGGCTGAAACTAGCTGTGATAGAGGCTAGCAGGTCAACACACCACTGGGAGAACAAAGCTGAAGACAGCCTGGTATGGATATCTTTAGTTAACTATTTCCTCCATATGTACATTTATGGCATGGGCAAACAGTGTAGATCCAGATCAGCTGGTTTATCTGTGCCTGATCATGATCTACACTATTTGCTTTTAGATTCATTAGGTTACTTCTAACCTATATGCAACCAGAGCAGATCCAAATCAGATGGCACATCTGTGCTAACTGATCAGGATCTACAATGTTTGCTTTTAAATTCATTAGGTTATATCTTACCAATATGTGAGCAGTGCAGATCCAGATCAAACATCACGAATTTATATATGTGTATATATGGAGTAAAGGGTTAGATAACCCATTACTTTATACGCACATATGTATAAGCCGCACCGCCCCCAAACCTGATGGAACAGATCAAAATGGCTTATAATGTATTTATTAGCAGCCAAACCTGTGTATTAGCCGCACCCCCAACTTTTTACCGCCAAATTCTGTGTAAAAAGTGTGGCTTATATTCAGACAATGACGGTATATTCTATGTGCAGCCAGTGTAGATCCAGATCAGCCTGCAAATCTGTGCTGTCTGATTAGGACCTATACTTTTTGTTTTTTTGTCAGAAATAACAATAAATCAAAAACCAAACAGTGCAGATCCTTATTAGAGGGCATGAATGAGCAGGCTGATTTGTATCTTCAGTGTTCGCTCATGCAATAAGCATGTATCTATGGATAGGCTATATAGATAATTTTTTGTAGTTGCTGTGTTTAGAGGGTGTGATGAGTGCAGCACATTGGATGTTGTGAGGAAGTTTTGGTCTAATCTGAATCAGTACAATTTAGGATCTATTGCAACTTTTGTGCATTAGTAATGCTATAACAACTTAGACTTTGAATATATTCACTTGTTTATGTTAATTTGTTTAAAAGTCATCTGCAGTTTAAATGAGAAATTTTGATATTTAATAAAAATTAATATTTTCATTCAAATTTGTATCAGGCACCTTTAAGAGGCAGTTGTACATTCAATAAGTATTTGTTGTGTTTACAGCGAGTGATGCAGCGGAGCACATTGGAGGACCGATCTGTCCAGGATAAACAACAGTGGGATGCCTCGGTCCAGTTTATGGAAGAAACACTTAAAGAACAACTGAGAAAAAGTAAGTACTCTGTGACAGGGTTGTCGATGCAGTCAAATACAGGTCAGCTGACTAGGTGATTTATACAGAGGTATTAGGCTTAAATAAGAACTTAAAACTTACATGTACCTTCCTGTTTAGCAAGTTATAGAGTTGTTTTTTTTTTTAACATGTTTTGTTGAAGCAAACACCCACCTACCCCCATCTATGTCCTCAGCCCACCACCATTAACCTCCTTCTAAACAAGGAACATTCATTGAAAGCATGACATATCAACTTTATTTGAAGACAAACAAATAAACAATATGACTTGTATAGTTTGTTAACAGCAATTCTCACAATGGTGTATGTAGATATTGACTGTTTGCACATAATTTATAGATACATGTACTGGTACATTTAAAAAGTGGCTAAGCAAAGAACAATATTTTCACCCTGATTGTATGTATGACTTGTCATAATATTGTTTGTAATCCTTTTATTAATCAGTTTTCGAATATTGATAAAATATTAATATCAGCACATTTATTGTTTGCAGCACAAGAAACATTACATGATTTAACTGGCCCAGGAATATGGGAACAATGGAGGCATTGGTCATACCGCTCTCCAGAGCATAGAAACAGAATAGCAACAAAGAATGAATTGGAACGAATACTAAAACCACAATATGTAAGTTCACTAAGAATGAATGAGAGAGAAAACTAAAGTAAAAAAATGTAAGTTCAATGAGAATGAATTAGAAAATACTAAAACCTAATTATGCAAGGTCACCAAGAATGAATGAGAGAAAAAACTTATGTCTAAATAAGAAGGTTTACCAAGAATGAATTAGAGAAAACTATAGTCACAAATAGAAGATTCCCAAAGATGAATGAAAGAGAATACTAGTCGAAATATGGTAAGTTAACCAAGAATGAATTAGAGAGAATACTGAAACCACATTATAAACATTCATCAAGAATAAATTAGAGAATACTTTAACGAGTGTATGTTACAAAACAAGAATAAATAGGATATATTAATATTGAAAATGGTACATGTAGTTTGTAAGTTCAAAAAGATTTGATATTTACAAGTTTTTCTTGTTGAAAGTTTGCTTATATTATTGGGTTTATTTCTTCAAATCGAAAGCAAGATGTTCTTTATACTTGAAATGATATGGAGATATTAAGCCTCCTCCATATATACACCTTAATTGCAAGGGCTAACAGTTTAGATCCAGATCAGCCGGCACATCTGTGTTTTCTGATCAGGATCTAAACTGTTCCCTTTTGATTTATAAGGATATTTCTGACCAAAATGTGACCAGTGCAGATCCAGATCAGCTGGCACGAATGTGCCAGCTGATCTGGATCTAGACTGGTCTCACATGTGTTAAAATGCGTATATATGGAGGAAAAGGTTAATAGGATTTAGAAGTTGGTTGGCCTCCATAAACCCTCCATATGATATAAACGATTATATTTTACAGAAACACAGACCAACTCTTTCTCAAGATGAATTAACAACAATGAAACAAACTTTGCAATCGCAGGGTATAGAAGTTGATGCTGAATTTGTAAGTTTATTTCTTTAGCATTCAATTTTCTTTTTTAACTTTTGAAGAGTTGGCCTATATCTCACACAGAAGTTTTTCTGTAGTTTATTAGCTCAGTAGTGAACAACGAGGAATTCCTACTTACAATATGGGGCCCGTCATGCGGGAAGGGTGTCTTTGGAGATACTTCTCAATTTTAGACATTTTGTTTTTTTGCTATATTTGGAAAGAGCTCACAATTATATATTGTGTTCAAATAACTCATGGGTGCAAGTTTTCAGGTGTAAGCCTGAAATTCAGGTTTTTGTGTGTCTAAAAATGGTTGATTTTCTTTATTTTCCCTATAAAACTTGACAGATTTTTAGGATTTCAGTTTTTTCAGAATTCCCAATTTGCATCCAGTTAAACTGATATATGGGATTTGTTACTCATTTTCACTATAGAATAATATTTTTACCATGAAATACATAATAAGCAATGTCATTAGCTCAACTTTATCACTAAGTTTAAAGGAGTAACTTCTTTTCTGAAGACATTTTTTCCCGATACAAATTTTTATGCTGAATATGATGAACTATTTCACTGACATATAAATTGCTTAATACCCATTTGTTAAGACCAAAGGAAATAAAATTGTTTAGAAAAATTCCTGTTAAAAACTGGACATGTTTTTTTAAATAAACACAATTTTAAGGAATATTCGGCTTGTACTTTTAGCTTGTCCCAAGATCATTCATGTAAAACTGAGATTTGAAAACAGATTCAAACCTCAACTATCCATTACAACCAATAAGATGTTTTGAGATTTAAAAATGGTATCAAGTTTTAGTTTTCTGATGGAGTAAAGACGGGTAATACTATTAGTTCTATTTTCAATTTCAGATAAAAGAAACCTGGTACCATGTATTTAGAGAAAAGTTTATAAAACGAGCTCTACAGCAGTGTAGCGAGTGTAAAAAAGGCTTTTATCTGTACCAAAATGCTATACCAAGCTCTGGGGTAAGTCTATTTTTGTTTAATGTACAATATTTACACTTCAGCTGCATCGTCTGCAATGAAGTCTGTTTCATCGAATGAATCATAAATACAGATGGTTCACAGTTAGTGATGTGGCTTACATTATAAATATAAGCTGCTCACAATTTATTGGACAGTGCACAGTGTTTTCTTGACTTGTGACATCGACGAGAATGGGCATTTTGCCACGATTTGTTAAAAAAAAAATCATGCTTTTATTTGCTTTGTTGTCGATGTGGCTGTTTCAACAGCCATTGGGAAATGCAGTAACATCCTAAATTTGTCTCAAGATTTCGGTGAAGTTGAGAATATTTATGTTTGTTAAAAAAGAATTGAATCAACATCTGATCATGTTCATCTGGGTATGAACAACATTTCAGTTGTTAAATGTAAACAACCCAAATGTTTTCTGTACAATCAAATATCATTTCAATTGTTAAATAATTACATTGTCATGAGATGGGATGCTTTTTACTTTTTCAAATTACATGTAGTTACTTGTAATAAATTTGTTGTTTTCCTCCACTTTATGAAAAAAATATGTGTGCATTTGTACTTGGTTTTCTTCTGATTATATTTTATATCCTGGGCTGAAGGTTATAAAACTGAGTTTGGAAACCAGTCTCAAATCTCAAGCATCTGATTGGCTGAAATGACGACCAGTCGCCATTTCAGCCAATCAGATGCTTGAGATTTGAGACTGGTTTCCATGCTCAGTTTTATAACCTTGGGCACTGGTGCTTTATTAATTTGTTATAAGATATTCTTGGTATACTAACTTGCATGGATTTTTCTTGAACAGATCAATCTTGTTAACCCTTTTCTACATATATAAAGCTTGCAAAACCGTGCCGTCTGATCAGGATCTGCACTGTTTACCCATGCTGTAAAAAGGCGTATATAAGGAGTAAAGGTTTAAACTGTTTTTGTGGTGACTCACCAGCTAAATCAGTAATCCTTAACACCAATTTTTTTACCATCTTTGCCTTATTCTTTTGAAAGAAGGATATTAATTTTGATCTTTGCCCAAGATCATAAAACTAAATCTGCAGACCAGTCACAAATCTCAAGCATCTGATCAGCTGAAATGGTGATCAGTCACCATTTCAGCCAATCTGATGCTTGAGATTTGAGACTGGTCTCCAATATAAGTTTTATAATATTGGGCTATTGTTATATGTTGAATTTTACAGTTGGATTGTCATGAGGTGGTCTTATTCTGGAGGTTACATCGCATGTTGGAGATGACCAGCAACGCCCTAAGACAGCAAGTTATGAACAATGAAGGTACATTGCTCTAGTTTTTGTGTAACCCTTATGAAGAAAAGGCAATAAATAGAGATTGCTTTGTCCATCTGTCACAAAAACTTAACATTGGACATAACTTTTGCAGTTTCTTAGTATTTCTTTTTCAAACTTTCAAATTATGATGCCAAATTTTTTAGTTCAAGGTAAAATTTGATTGAGTTATGACCCTTTTTGCACTTGGATATTGTATTCTGACAATGTACCAGAGGGCAACACAAGTGTTCAGCCGAGCACCCATCTAGTTCTTTTTAACCCCTAGCTCCCCTTTTAACCCCTATGGAATGGCTCATCCTATGTGCCACCATGTAGATCCTGATTAGTCGACACATCCATGCAGACTATTCTGGATCTACAGTGTTTGACTCTTTCTAAGAAACACTGTAAAATGCTTAAATTTCGCAAGGACATTTTTTCAAAGTGCATTGTCTTTGAAATAGTATTCAAAATTAATTGTTCATGAAAATTCAGTGAAATTTTCTGTATTTTTTTCTCCAAAAAGTTAGCCTAAATAGTTGCATAATTTATCAATGAATATACTTTTTAGGCCGAAAATTGTATGAAAACAAACTCGCCCCTTTTTGTTGCGAGAGCTACATGTATGGTTGATATCCAGCACAAACTATTTCTAGGCACAGTTTTTATCAAAATGTTCAACTTCATTGTTTTTGCAGCAAGAAGATTGGAGAGGATTATAAAAGATGTATTAGATGAGTTTTCTGAAGACCATGATAGACTAAAACAGCTGTTGACTGGTAGACCAGTGGAGTTAGCAGAGGAACTCAGTAAGTACTTTGTGAGGCATGGTAGGGTATAGACTAAAACAGTTGTTGACTGATGGTATGGTATGGTATGGTATGGTATGGTATGGTATGGTAGAGGATTATAGACTTAAAAAGTTGTTGACTGGTAGACCTGCGGAGGTAGCAGAGGAACTCATTAGGGGTTTATAGACTAAAACTGCTGTTGGATGGTATGGTATAGTAGAGGATTATAGACTAAAGAAGCTGTTAACTGGTTGACCAGTTGAGTTAGCAGAGGAACTCAGTAAGTACTGAGGTATGGTAGGGGATAATAGACTAAAACAGCTGTTGATTAGTAGTTAGCTGAGAAACTCAGTGAGTATAGAAAGTCTCTGTGAGCTATAGAAGGGTATTATAGACTGAAACAGCTGTTGACTAGTATGGTATGGAAGAGAATTATAGGCTCTAATTAAAATGATTTATAATGTTTATTACATGTAATTGAATAAAATGGTTGTATTTTAGGAGTTTTGTAACCTCATTTATCCTAAGAGAAGAAGATTTAAATGAGTACATTTGTATTATGTTTACAGTATATGGTGCTCCATGAGAAAGCAAGGCGTATTGAAATGGTAATCGGTTCCCACTGTAATTATCAGTATATTGCATTGGTATCGGCACCTAAAACGAAGTGTAACACGGTATAAAGAAGTGAGCTTGTCGTTTGGTCTGTCAGTTGCCATGGTTTCTGGATGATCACTCATGAAAGGCTTGACATATTTAAAGAATTTTTGCTAAATAGGTGTAACATAATATGATAAAGATCAAGCTCAACTTTTGGGCTAATGAGCTCAATTTCAAAGTTACTCAAATAGAGAAACGGTTTCTGGACAATAACACCTGATAGGCTAAACAGATTTATGATTTAAACTGTTAGTAGTGTAGACCCTAATCAGGCTGAGCTAATGTAAAGGCTGATCTGGGTCTTCACTGGTCACATGGTCCTAATTCCAATTTTGTGTGTCGCATAATTTACATTGTATTATGTTCTGTGTCTTTAAACGACTGATTGATTTACAATGCTCTCTTCTTTAGAAAAAGTCAGACAGATACAAGAGAAACTGGAAGAGTTCATAGAGGCATTGAATAGGGAGAAATAGTGGACAGCACAACTTATACATGATGTGATCCTGTTGTAAACCTGCAGTGAGCAAAACATCATCCTGTGACCTACAGACTTTAAAACTGTAGCCTTGTTATAATCCAACATTAGCCTGTTACTCCATAGATATTAGTTTTCATGCCTGTGCAACCAGTGTAAACCCTGATCAGCCAGCACATTGGTGCCATCAGATCTGGATGTGCATTGATCGCATCTTGGTCAGAAATTATCTAATAAATTAAAAAGTGAAATGTGTATGGGCATGGATGTGCCAGCTGATCTGGATCTACACTGTTCACCCATTTTGTGAAGCAAAACATAATCTTGTGATCTGCATAGTATAACTTAACAAATAGGTGCGATGTAGTAGGCTACAATGTCCTACATGAGACAGCAAGCAGTTCACTCTTACACCTCTAAATTTTATAATACTTGAAATTCTAGAATTTTCTCTATGAAATAAGTGGCATTCATAGTTTTAAAACTGGAAAATCATTTTATGTTCACTGTTCTGTCATGTTGGTATTGGTTGGCACATAATAATCTGAATGAAAAAGTTAAGAAAAGAGTTTAAAGTTTGGGTTTGTGACATCATACACCAATGTCATAAACAAAATGTTATTGGTGCCATTTTGTGCAATTGTCCATCAAAGTCATGCAAATAATGCATTTAAAGCATAACTTGAAAGAAAATTAAATTTTGTTTTTATGAGTGACAGATATACATATACTTGTGAACACCAGAGATAAATTTTCACTTATAAAATTGATTATTCGCTTAAAGGAGAAAAGAATGTATCATGTTGGGTGAATGCTGTTGCAGGAACAGGGCAGAGTTTTGTACCTCCAGAAACACCGTAGCCATTTAAAAAAAAATATCTGAACCCGTGGTTCTTTGCCCAAGTTCATAGAACTAAAACCAAAGACCAGTTTCAAATTTCAAGCGTATGATTAGCTAAAATGGAGATTACTCTTAATTTCAGCCAATCAGATGCTAAAGATTTAAGACTGGTCTCCAATTTCAGTTTTATGATTATGGGCCATTGTAAAATATATCGTTTACAATGTACCTCTCAAAATGTGCATTTTGTGATACAGTCGATGTATGTTGTAATTTAAGTGCTTAAGTTGTCAGTATACAGCTACAAAACCCATAGTGCTATTACTCTTAAAGAGTGCTACTGTACTTGATATTGTCTTTTGGGACATTAATTGTGTTGTTAAAATTTAAATTTGTGTGTAGCTTTGTAATATGTTTTATGGGGTGCGTAACAGGAAAAGGTATGTTCAGACAGTTGACGTAAATTATTGAAATGATGTCATAATGTTGAGTAATGGACATAACTTACCGGTATTTTGCTTTTTGCGATAAAAAACTCAGAATGTTTTCAACATGTGTGACAAAATCTCCAATTAGTTATGAGAAAATAAAAGATAATTGTATGTTCTTTCCAACTACAGTAACAACCAAAATGTCAAAAATATGACTGAAGACACCTTTTCCCCTGTGTCCAAGGTTATAAAACTGAGCATGGAAATCAGTCTCAAATCTCAAGGATCTGATTGGCTGAAATGGCGACTGGTCACCATTTCAGCCAATCAGATGCTTGAGATTTGAGACTGGTTTCTGTGCTCAGTTTTATAACCTTGGGCACTGGTGCATCCCATATATGGGTCACTGCTTCACATTAGAGTCAAACTGGTTTGTGCAAATTTTAGATTTTATCTTCATTTCTAACATTACCTGTTACATTACCTTTTGTTATTTTTTTACAATATGTCTAACTTATTTTCAATCACTGTCAATTTTCACTGTCAGTTACTGTCAATTTTTTTACACTACATGTAACTTATTTAAAACAACAGGTGCATCTGGGTTTTTTTCCCATTTGTTACATTAATTTGGCAGCTGAAAGCAAAAATGTTCTGTCTGCCGCTTTATTTTAAATCACTTAGAACCTTTGCCCAAGATCATAAAACTAAATCTGGAGATCAGTCTCAAATCTCAAGCATCTGATTGGCTGAAATGGTGACCAGTCATGATCTCAAAACTTAGTTTTATGATCTTGGGCCCTGGTACCCCCACCAATTGGTAATCATACATGCCATGTTTCTGAAATGTTTCCAAGGAGATTTTATTCGGAATCTGAGCGGATTTTGATATTAGCCCAGGGGGAAAAATGATGTGATGCAGAATAAATTTCATTTATTATTGCTTTAAAGTGTCGTAATAAAACATCATACTTTTTCGGATTCATAGGAAATCAATATAATCATTGTTTTGTAAATTTCTTATATAAAATCTGTATTGAATCATTTTCTGGGTTTACTGCATGTATAATGTTGTATCTTTTACACTGAGTAAGATAAATTCTTAAGAAGTACCCGGTACTTTTTTAATCACGGTGTTCATTGAATGTTGCACCAGTGATGTTGAACTCTCAACCAAAAAATTATATCCTTGACAGTCGTAACCTTTTCCCCTATATATATGCATTTATAACATGTTCAACCAGTTTAGATCCAGATCATCTGGCACATCTGTGCTGTCTGATAAGGATCTGCACTGTTTTCTTCTTGGTCTGAAATAACCTAAAAAATCATAAAGAGAGCCATGTAGATCCTAATCAGTCTGCATGGATGTGCCAGCTGATCTTGATCTACATTGTTTCCCCATGCCACAAAGGTGTATATATGGAGGAAAGAGATAAAGAAAAAAATGTAGACCCTGGTACTTGGTTCTGTCAAGAAACTGACATGGGAGACCAGTCTGGAAACTCAAGCATTTGATTGGTCAGTTGCTAGGAGCATTGTTGACCAATCAGATGCTGAGGTTTGGAGACATAGTTGTGATTTTGAATAATTTTAGACCGATGATAAAGTTTCAGTTAGTTGCTCATTAGTTTGTAATTTTTTGCAAAATACATGGATGTCCAAGACCATATGAATTTTGTTAAATTATTCATGAAGGAAGTTATGAACTAAGGTTTAATTTTTTAAGTGAATTTATATTTAAAACAATTTTTGTTAACTTATTTCAACAAGTATGAACTTGGGTTTTTTCTTGAAATAAATTTTTGTCCAAGATCGTATAATTTTGATTACTTATTTCATGAATGTTATGAACTTGGGTTTTATTCTTGAAATGAATTTATGCCCATAATCATATCATCTTTTATTAATTTATTCTATGAATTTACGAACTTATGTTTTGTTCTTGAAATGAATTTATATCCGAAACCATATAAACTATTATTAATTGTTTCTATGAATTTACAAACTTTTGTTCTTGAAATGAAGTTGTGTCTTAAACCATATAAACTTATTAATTAATTCTATGAATTTACGAACTTTTGTTCTTGAAATGAAGGTGTGTCCAAAACCATATAAAGTTTTATTAATTTATTATATGAAGCTATGAACTTAAGGTTTTGTTCTTGAAATGAAGTCATGTCCAAAACCATAATTATAAATTTTTGTTAACCTTTTTTATGAAGTTATGAACTTAGTTTTGTTCTTGACATGAATTTTGTCTTACTTCTACTTAACTTCATATACTAGTAAATGATTGTAATGTTATTCATGAAATAAAAAAGAGTAAAATCATCACTAAAATGATATTGTTTTGTTATTTGGCGAGTGTGATATCAAATTGAAGGTCTTGTGCAGTAGTATTTTATAAATTTTATAAATTTGTACATGGGGCATATAACAGGAACACTGTGGCAGGCCATTACTAAACTCTTTCCTCCATAGACACATCTTTATTGCATGGGCGAACAGTGTAGATCCAGATCAGCCGGCACAGATCTGATCAGGATCTGCACTGTTTACTTTATGATTCATTAGGTTATTTCTGACCAAAATCTGACCAGTACAGATCTGATAAAAACTTAATGTTGCCTATAACTTTGAAAGTACTTGTCCTGTTCACTTCATACTTGGAATATATCATCAGTATGAACAATGCCATCTGTGACGACAAGAATGATAACTCCAGTTTCAATATTTTTTTAGTTATGCCCCTTTCAAATGCAACTTTAACCTGAAACTTAATGTTGCCTATAACTTCGGAAGTACTTGTCCTGTTCACTTCATACTTGAAATATATCATCAGCATAAACAATGACATCTGTGACGACAAAAATGTTAACTCCAGTTTCAATATTTTTTTAGTTGTGCCTGTTTCAAATGGCACTAACTTGATGACGTTGAGAATTAGCAGTGGTGTCCAATGGTGGGGAAGAAACGTTCAACGTGTGCGGAGTTATGTTCACAGCGGAAGGGGAAGCGTTCACAGATGAGGACGTTTCCGTTGAAGACGACGTATTCACTCCTCTATTGTTAACCGAAGATGCGTTTGTGGCACTCAATGATGGATTTGTATCCCAAGGACGCTTGATGCTCGTATCCCTGTGCGGGGGTTGAATGTTCGGTCTACGAGTATAAGACCTGTGCCTACTTGGAGCGTATGTACGAGTCTGTTGGGTCTGTCGAGGAGATCGGGACTGGCGTCTAGAACGATATTGGGAGGGGTTGCTGGTTTGTTGATCATTCATACTACTGCTACGCTCCTGATGTTGTGATTGCAGAACGTTAAATGGAGCAGACTGGTCATTGTTATAACTTGCACGAGGAACACGGGGATTCAATGTTGAGGTAATGTTAGTAAATATTGGTTTAGGCAACACAATACGGTCCCTTTGCATAATAAGGTTTCAATTGGGGAACATTAAATTTACTAATAATTATTAATTATTATGATTGGTGTTTTAATCTAAATAATTATTGTCTTTGTCGGAAAGAAACATAAAAGTTTTCAAGTTATTCACACATGCTCTCAATTTAATGTGTTTAATCCAAATTATCAACATGGTGTGATTATAATAAAAACAAATTGGGGCACGTTTATTAAATTTACAAATAAATAATAAATACTATAATACATGTTTTCATCGAAAAATGCCGACAAAGGACAGGTGCTAAAATGTAGCCAATGACTTAGTATAAAAGCTCTTGGAAAATGTAAATCAATATCTTTACCTGCAAAAGATTATTGTTATAAGTTCATTTTATTGTTTTAGTGATATTGGATTTTCATAGTTTATATTTTTTCTGGATAAAGTTTCTTTATATATAAAACTGTGCATGGACATTTGTGAATTGTGTTAGGGGCAGTAATGGAATTCCCTTGTATATGTTGTAATAAGGAGGTGCGTCCGCGCCAGCATGCAGTTCAGTGTGACTCGTGCTCGCGCTGGCAACACAGAATATGCAAAACGGGTGAGTTGTTGTTTTACTTGTTTAGATCTTAGTAAAATTTTAGATCAAATTTTAATATCCAGAGGTGTGATAATCCAATTGTACTCGGATTGATATTTAGCATTTACACTAGTCAAAGGTTCTAAGTGCACACTTAATAAATATTGATTTTTCGAACTATTTGATAGAATCTTTCAAAATATTATAAATGATAATGAAGGAGTATCAATATCCTATTAACCCACACAAACAAACTGCAATCTGCTTAGCCCAATTAAAATTAAGGACATGTTCAGCTCACTGGTACACATATTGCAATTCTCAAGTAAATAATCATTGCATCCGCTATAAGTTGTGATCATTTTTTCATCTTTTTATCATCAAAATTTGATGTAAGTCTCAAGGTAATGGTGTGGTTTGTCATTCCATTGCACTTAAATAACATCCTGTAGCTTCTTAATGGTCTGATGGGGACGATGAGCCAAAACGCTCTTCTCTATTTTATCCATAACGTGATAACCTGGATGTCAAGGAGAAAATTCTATTTTCCTCACATTGGTTTTCGCCAAAAGTTCGTTTAGTGGTCTAGCGATTTGGGACGTTATATCACAAGGACGAGTTGACCTAGGGACGAGTTGACTATGGGGCGAGTTGACCAAAATAGGGACGAGTTGACCTAGGGACGAGTTGACTCGGGGACGAGTTGACTGGGAACCATTAAGGTGACACATGTGTTCCATGGTTTAGTATTGCAATAAACTTGAATTAATTCTTTTTAGCATATATGATTAACCATAGGCCCACGTTTAAACTTTTTGCAAGCAGGCGACACAGGTGTTTCGCGAAACACCACATTCTAGTTTATCTTTGTGGTAGTTAAAATAAAATAGGAAAAATATTAATAATAACCAGTCCAGCCGGCAAAGGGAAGTTACTCTTGCGAAAATCTTCAGCGAATTTACTGAATATATGTCAAACAGTAAATAAAATGACAGAGGAAGACGATAAAGGATATCGCTGGGAGACAGAATACGAAAAGACTTGGTACTTATATTCATTACTCATTTTAACCTTATCAAGACTTCAAATGACAGGTCAAGACAATTTCCGAAAGTGAACCAGTACTCGGATATTCGGTGGCGTTTTTCATTTTATTTTATTTTCAGTTGAAGTATTTTCTTTATATCTACTTGTTTCTCCCAAACAATTATTCACTGATTATAATTGGGGGGTGCTTATAGTTGCACTTAGTGATTGCTTCGGTGCAATCAAACCAGTAGTCATCGGTAAAACTTAAGGAAGAGTCCCCTCAACGGGTTGCCGGTCGAGGAGACTATACAGGTAAGACTGTCTCCTGGACCAGCTCCGGTCGAGGAGACTTTACAGGTACTATTGTCTCCTGGACCGGTTCCAGAATTGATACCTTATTAGCCCATCCATGTCATAAATTGTGTTTTAACTTGAACATCGAACGCAATTGGGAATTAAATTATTTTTTTTTGTTAAAATGTTTATTTATTTTATGTAAATGTGCTTTCACATGTGAAATAATAATAGCACCAATTGCTTGTCCTCTGATGTTTTGACTATTCAAACTTATTAAGATGCTATCCGCTAATCTTGCGCACCTAAGCCAATATTTTAAGGATTCCCAAATAAAAGCGATCTCATCGTTTACAATTTGTTATCAATTGAGTGCATGGCAGGGCTTTCCCCAGGCAATTATGACATACCGGCGCCGGGATGCCTTAATTTCCAAACTAACATTTGCGGTACGCTTATAATCCGCCGGTATGCCATAAATTCTGACCGGGATGCTTTAAAATGCAATAAACAAGGTCAATAAACATGTCAGATTACGAAGCTTTCTCGCCAATTTCAAGCGTTTCTCTGATATTGTTAAGCGTCTACTTTACAAGATCACACCTTACAATATATTTAATGAGCGACTGCAGTATATCAGAAGTCCGATAGATGAGTGTCTGTAAAATACAGAGAAAACGGTCGTAAATCAACCAATTAAGAATAGATTATCTCGGCAGTTATGATGGCCTAAATGAGATTAAAATTGTTATATTGTTCTTTGATGACCTGGTAACTGAAGAGTTGTGAGCATGTAAGTGGTAAATGATAATCTTATCACTTTCTTAACAGGTGATTACAGAAGGTTTATTATAACAAATAATAACCAAAAATGAAGACGATTTTAAAGTAGTTTAATGCTATTAAAGTACTAACTGTACATCTTTAAGTTTAAATGCTGTCCATATCAATAAATGGCCATTCTATTGAACATGTTGACTTTTCAACATATATTAAATTGTGCCATAATCATAATGACAAGAACATGTCTGCAATCAAGGGCTGTGTATCTAGTGTGAAATATGTTGCAACAAGAGACAATTGTGGCATGTTTTTTTACACTGATGTACATAAAAAAAAATGAAGCAACAACTGTTTTGTAAGTACAATACAAAAAACAAGTGTGTGGTAGTTCTGTAATGTACTTTGTCATATTTCAATAAAACTTAAAAAACAATGTTGCTTTGTGGTAAATATATATATTAATATATTTGAAAGATGCACCCATCAACTATGTGAAAATATTTTGCATGAATAAGCACGTCACGCGTAGGATGCCAGGATGCCTTAAAAATTTTCTGGGGAAGGCCCTGCATGGTAATCAGTCATTTTCAGTATCAAAAGTGTTGTCTTGACACTAATTTCGGAAAAGTCAAAATCAAACAATGATGTTAATTATACGGAACCTAATTATAATCCTATCTAGAGCCGGTTGAGAAGAAAATAGTACCCATATAGTCTCCTTGACTGGAGCCGGTCAAGGAGACAGTCCTACCAGTATAGTCTCCTCGACCAGCAGCCGGTTGAGGAGACTCTAAGTCCCCTTGATCGGGCCCGGTCAAGGAGACACTTCCAAAACTTACACAAGTGACCCAAGAATCTGATTCAAACCATCCACCTAATTTCTCCTAACTGTTCTGTGGCAAGGAATTTGTCACTTGTAATTATTATCCATGTTTATGTTAAAACAAACTAAAATCTCTATTTATGACTTAGTGAAAAAGTATATAGAAGGCTTAAGCACATATAAAAACATGTTCCAGTAATACACTTGCAATTATGCATGATCTTGTCTGTAATAATAAACCCAATGAATTGAAATTGGGCTAAATTTTCTGAACAAGAAGTTATCTGAGTGTATGTTTTTTGTTATTTTCAAAAATGTCGAAATAATTTCTCAAAATAAAGTTCACAATATTCATTTCATGTAAAACAATGGTTCCCTATGAAAATAATCGGAAGAAATTAATAGATTTTGCAAATTTATTGTTTTCTGTTTCAAAATTACAAATTTTGAAGTTGATTAAAAATCACATAAGATACTGGCACAAAAAAGGTGACATGGATCATGGTTTATGTTGTTCAGAGTCTTTTGTAGTTCTTTTTCTTGTAAATAGGTAAAGTCCAAAACATATAATTCTGTTCAGAAATGTGAGCCTAGCAGTAATTATAATCCTAAATAATGTAGGTGCCAGCCATTTTGCCTTTCTCTATAACACAAAAAGCTTAAAAAATAAGTTATATTCCACAAAATGAGGGGAAACTCCATCAATAAAAAATGTTTTCAGAGTTACAGTAGAAAATTTTTTTAAAGCGGATATTTAAGTTTGTTGTGGTTGTCAAATTCAGGGAAGCTCTCCAGGAAGATGCCGAGGGATCTCTACAGCCGAGCATTGATGATATGCTCCATAAAGCAAAGAAGAGAAAACTGCTGGAGAAAATCAGTAATGTCAGGCTTGGAATGGTGAGTCGTGGTGACTGTAAGTAATGTCAGGCTTGGAATGGTGAGTCGTGGTGACTGTAAGTAATGTCAGGCTTGGAATGGTGAATCATGTAGATGGTAAGTAATGTGAGGCTTGGAATGGTGATTCAAGAAGATTACAAGTAAAGTCAGGCTTGGAATAGTGAGTTATGGAGGTAATAAGTAATGTCAGGCTTGGAAGGATGAGTCAAGGAGATAATAAGTAATGTCAGACTTGGAATGATGAGTCATGGAGGTAATAAGTAATGTCAGACTTGCAATGATGAGACATGGCAATAATAGGCAATGTCAGGCTTGGAAGGGTGAGTCAAGGAGATAATAAGTAATGTCAGACTTGGAATGGTGAGTCAAGGAGATAATCAGTAATGTCAGGCTTTGAGTGGTGAGTCATGGAGATAAAAGTAATGTCAGGCTTGGAATAGTGAATCCTGGAGAAAATCAGCAATGTCAGGATTGGAATTGTGAGTCATGAAGATAGTAAGTAATGTCAAGCTTGGAATGGTGAATCGTGGAGACTGTAATTAATGTCAGGCTTGGAATGCTGAGTCATAGAGATAGTAAGTAATGTCAGGATTGGAATGCTGAGACAAGGAGACAGTAAGTAATTCCAGGCTTGGATAGTTAGTCATGGAAATATTATATAATGCCAGGCTTGAAAAATTCCTGTTAATAATTGTAAAGTATCTCACAACACTCTTTCAAAATACACTGCTCTATCTCCACCTTAGATTTTATGAGCCATGATCTTCAATCTTTTAAATTCATGTTAATAAATCAAACACACTTTTTAAATAGTTTAACCTTTAATAGGAGATTTCATTATTTATTATTTAAACTTAAAATATTTAACTCACGTAATTGTCTCATAAATATTCAAGAAAGTCAGATAGTCTATTATTTGTCTATCTCTTGAACATACTTTGACTTGTCCTTTATATTTTGAACACTATTTAAGTTTATTATGTTTTTTCAGATGCGGCATTTATTCATAATAGTGGACATGTCTGCTTCAATGGAAGATCAGGATTTGAAGCCAACACGACTGATCTGTTCTTTGAAGGTAAGAAGAAAACTTTAATCTTTAAACATCACATGATGTCACATGATGATGTATGTATTGGTTATGCATTAAACAATAACCTATAATGGTCACATATTGCTACTAAAAGGAGTTGTTTTTTTCAAAAAGAACTTCTTGTTTTATTTGTTGGTCACTATAACATATGAGTATTGATGCTAAATTATGGTCAATTTTTATTAAGAACTTTTCAGTTATAAATAGTTTGCATGCAAGTTTACATTAGATACATGTATATGACAATGTTCTATTGCCACTTATTTGAAATATTATAAACTTATGTATCACTTATAATCCGGAGTTGGTATTTCAGAGTAACAAATACCCTTAGACAGTCTCTTTGCCTAAGATCATAAAACTAAAACTGGAGACCAGTCTCAAATCTCAAGCATCTGATTGACTGAAATGGCAACTAGTCGTCATTTTAACAAATGAGATGCTAGAGATTTGAGACTGGTCTCTTACTTCTGTTTTATGATTTTGGGCTACTGTTTGACTTCAGTTGCTGGAACATTTCATTGAGGAATACTTTGACCAGAATCCAATCAGTCAACTTGGTATCATAGTCACCAAAAACAAGAGAGCAGAGAAGGTCACAGAACTAGGAGGTAATACACTAACCCAAAGCACTAGATTATAGTCATTAAGAAAAAGAGAGCCGATAAGGTCACATAATTAATATGTAATATCAGGGTCATTTCTTTCAACAAGTCAAGTAGGACTAAATTGTGTGTTTAAATATTAGCATTAAAATCTAGACTTAATCTTGTTCACAGCTGCTATGACATCTTTCTTAAACTGGTGTCAATTCACATTAATAAAGATGTACACAAATGACATTAATAACCACACCCTTGTATTGTCATTTTTGTGCAATAATTAGTTTACATAGCTTAAATTGTTCACTCTTTAGAGTGTGTAGGCCCTTAAACAAGACATTCAGTATTGTCAAACTCTAGAAACACTGAAAAGACTGCTTCTTGTTTGATAAGGTCTGCTGCCATTTCTTTTTCAAATTCAATGTCTTTGTTTCATGTACCAGGGTATGTATTGTTTTATTATTCTATACTGTGTTTTTATCAGTAAAGTATATACTGCACTGTCTTTGATATGAGCAGGTAATCCAGTGATAGTCTGTAATGTCTAATCCTTTCCTCCATAATCTAAAGCAGTTTTCTACTTATTTCAACTGGGCAGTGAATGATTGCCCTAATCCCCTAATGCCTAGTCGTACCTTTTTGAACCATATTGGTACTTATGATTTTGCATTATTAGTGAGTTTGTTGGCTGTTTTTGGTTTTTGACTTCAGGTTTTGAGTCTGTTGATGAAGTGAATCAACATAAATGTGAATAAAGAAATTTGCTTAATGTTGACAAAATTCATGAAATTTTGACCTCGCAAAATAAGAGTTTTACAGTATACACCCTTTTGGGCTTGGTGGGCAGTTCAGATCCAGATCAGCTGGCACACCTATGCTTTCTGATAAGGATCTGCACTGTTCCTTTTTTTTGGTCAAAAAGAACTTTATATCAAATAGCAAACAGGGTAGATCCTGATCAAATGGCATGAATCTGGATCTACATGTACACTGTTTGATAATAAATACCATATAATGGGTTATTTTCGCGATCGAAAAATTTCGCGATTTTGTCGTAATTTTAATGTTTGCGGTTTTTATTTTAGCAAATTTGCGCTCACAGAAATTGACTTCTAAGTTGTTGGGAAATTTTAGCGTTTTTAATTTTAGCGAATTCACATTGGTCGCGAAAATAGCGAAAATATTAAGCTCGCGAAAAAAACCCATTATACGGTATATGGAGGTAATGGTTAAATGTGTCATTGTACATAATGTGTTTGTGTAATTATGCTAATTGTTAATGTATGTTAATTACAGTAATATGACACCTTTGATATGATCAGGTAATCCAAGACGTCATATCACTGCGGTACAGAAGCTTAGGGAGCGTGCCTGTCAGGGGGAACCATCCTTACAGAACTCCTTGGAGCTTGCCATGCAAACACTGAGGTAAACCTTATTATCTGTGTCTCTGTTTTGAATATTAAGGTAGTCTAACTGTAATGCTTTCCTGCGCATAAATTTGCGACGTCGTCAAACATCGGCTCAATTTCGGTGACTTCCGACGCTACTCGTCAGAGCCGATAGTAACCGAAGCGACATCGATTATTGTCGACTGTTAGTGACAGTTAACCGAGTATTCCCGGCATTCGAGAAAAAAGCGCGGGAAATCATTACAGTTAGACTACCTTAATTAACCTTTTACTTCATATAATGTGTTTATGCATTTTATCAGTGTGCGACCAGCGTATATCCAGATCAACTGGCACATCCATGCCATCTGATCTTGACATGCAATGATCACATCATGATCAGAAATAACAATGAATCTAAAAGTGAACAGTTTAGATCCTGATCAGATGGCACAGATGTGCTGGTTTATCTGGATCTACACTGTTTGCTTACACAGTAAAGATGTATCTGTGTAGTAAAGGGTTAACAATTAACTCTTCATTATTTAAATTCATTCAATAGTGACAAGCTCTGAAGACAGTGATCCAGTCTTTATGAGAATGAAGAAGAATTTATCTTTGAATGCAAGATTTTTATTTTATCTTAAACCAGAGAAAGAAATCTGTCATAAAACAATGGTGATGATAACATATTTATAATTAAACTGTGTAATTGTGTGGGTGTGAAAACATGTTAATGGAATTCAGGCTTGACTAAACAGTTAAATTACATTATAAAACTTATTAACTCATTAAATAACAAGTTTTAAGCAAAATAAAAGGGTTATCCCAGAAGCAATTAGTTAGAAATAATTGAAAAAGGTTTCAATTCAAGATACGAATAACAATATGAAAATCATGCTACATAGCAAGTGGGCAGGGTAATAAAAAGTAACACAATCAAAGTGCCATGAAATCCAAATGCAGAAGTTTTATTTTTAAAAATTTCCCTTTGAGACTCTGTGTCTAATACACATAAAACTGAATCTAGAGGATACAGAAATTGACCAATAAGACATGACTTTCAGGCACATGCCAAGCCATGCTAGCCGAGAAGTGTTGACCATATTTGGCAGCCTGACAACATGTGACCCAGGTGATATCCTTGAGACATTGAAGGTGAGTTATCTTTCTCATAAAGTAGTTCTTTTACTCTGACTATGCAGACACATGTAAGATGTTGAAGTTTGGACAATAAATAATTAATTTAATAGTGTGACTTTTTGTGTACACATTTAACCCTTTCCTCTATGTATATGCCTATTATCACATGATAAAACAGTGTAGATCTAGATGAGCCAGCACTTTCATGCTTCCTGATCAGGATCTGCACTGTTCATGTTTTGGTCAGAAATAACATAATAAATCAAACATCCTGATCAGACATCCTGATCAGATCTGTGCCAGCTAATCTAGATCTACACAGTTTGCCCATGCCATAGATGTGTTTATATGGAGAAAAGTGTTAATGCAAAAATGCGTGCATGCAGTTTTGAAGTGTGTGCTAAATTGTCACCTTTAACATGCAGTTTAACATGTCTAAGACAAGAAATTACAAAAAAGCATAAAAATAATTTATAATAAATTAGTTCCCAAAAACCCTCCTGCCCTTTCTCAGTAAACACCTTGATTACTCTCCTTTCAGGGTTGCCTGAGACAGGTTTTAACCCTTTCCTGTATAGATACACCTTTATTGCTAGGGTGAACAGTTTAGATCCAGATCAGCCAGCACATCTGTGCGATCTGATCAGGATCTAAACTGTTCACTTTTTGTGTCGCCCTTTCGAAGAAATGGCGATACATAGGGACCGCTTTGTCCGTCCGTCCGTCGGTCCGTCCGTCATGAAAACTTAACGTTGGCTATAACTTTGCCATTTCTTAATATTTCTTCATCAAACTTTCAAATTATATTCCCTATGAAAATACGCCCGTGACGATACTATATTCTTAAGGTCAAGGTCAAATTTGATGGAGTTATGCCCCTTTTTGTACTTGCATTTTTATACCGACAGCACCAGAGGGCGACACAAGTGTTCAACTGAACACCCATCTAGTTTATTTATTAGGTTATTTCTGACCAAAATGCGACTAGTGCAGATCCTGATGGCACAGATATGCCGGCTGATCTGGATCTACACTGGTAGCACATGCGTAAAGTTGCCTATATATTAAGGAAAGGGTTAACTGTACAAATACCAAATATATGATATTCTTGTTCTGATAGATGTTGAAGGAGACAAACATCAGATGTTCAATGGTGGGTCTGGCAGCAGAGGTCCGAATATGTCGCAAGTTATGCACTGACACAAATGGTAAGTATTATGTTTCTAATGAATCTCCATGTAAAGTTTATTGATTTAAGATCCCTTTAATACAACAGGTAGAGCTACTAAGTCAATATCATTGTTAATTAATTGCTTTCATAGTACACCATTTCTCGAAATTGTTAAGAAGTCTTCATTCCTTTTAACCAGATTTGCACAATAAATCTAAAACTGCAATTTTGGGGAATTTTACATGAATATTGTTATTGATTTACAGGAAAGTATACTGTGATACTGGACGAAAGTCACTTCAAGGATTTGTTGAATCAGCACACAAGTCCTCCACCTGCTATGGTATGCAAACATTCCATTTACGGATAGTTTACTTTCTTTAATATAAAGCCAAAAGTCATAAAACTGGTTTCAAGTAAAAAATCCAGGCTGTCAACCAATTCCTATATTCCTATATTTCTCCTATATTTTGGATCACAATCCTATATTCTGAAAAGCCTCCTATATTCCTATATTTCTCCTATATTTTTATGTATATTCCTATATTTTTAGTACATGTATTTGTTTTTTGCCGATAAATGAAGAGAGTAAATATTGCTTTGATACTGCTTTTGCTTTCTTCTTTTTTTTTCAAGAACAAAACTAAAGTTTTAGATTGCTGAAAACTTGAGGGATGGCATTTACCTAAGTTTTAATCTGATTCTCTAACAACTTTGTAGCAGGTTTCTTTGTATTAAAGTTTTAATCTGATTCTCTAACAACTTTGTAGCAGGTTTCTTTGTATTAAGGCTTACCTAGCAAAAACAAATTTTCACTTCTATGCAGAATTCTTGTTGCAGTTGCAACCAAATACAAAAAATGTTAAAGATCATAAAATTTTATTCACCAACTGCAAGGACTAGTGAGCTTATATTATGGTATGGTGTATGTGGTTGTCTAAAACGTCAAGATGGACCCTGGGAAAACATGCTTGACTGTGAACAAGGATTCTTCAGCTGACTTTTGTGGTCAGTTTTCCAGTTTGAAATGAGTGTTATCAAACTCTGTTGGAAAGAAGTGTATGCAAAAGAAGGTGTCTTTACAAAAGCAATACAATTCAAAAGTCAGTCAAATAAAGGGAGGTAATAACAACAATATTGTTTAAAAAATTTGCAACAACTATTTGTTCATTAAATTGAGATAACTTAAAAATGTTTTTATTAGGATAATCTGCAAATATTTGCATAGTTTCCTAAAATTATTGTTGTTTTTTATAGAACCACATAATAGAATGATAAAAGTTAAATTTATTTTAAACTTCAATGAGCTTTAAAGTTATAATATACATCTATTCCCAAGAAGGCTTTGGTTTTTGAAAATTATTGCATTTGTATAGAAATTCAATGGCAGTTTGAATTGAAGTTCAGATGTGGTTATAAATTGATAGGTTTTTATCATTTCTCTAGAAACTTGTAGCAATATTCTTTGTATTAAGGTTAACTAACTTATTTGACTGTAGTACTGTTCCATGCAGATTAATTAAATCAATGAAATCATGTTAAAACTCGTTTATTCTGGAACTTCTAGAGTAGTGAAGGGCATATAATTTTGTATGATATTAATATTTTATTGCCTACAGGTTGTCAATAGAGTTTGTCCAAAGTAAGGCCTTTGGGTCACTTGGTGACTGAAGTCACTGAACCCTTTTGGACATTGTATCCCAGATTTTTACACACACCACAATATGACTATGAGTGGATGGGTCCATACTGTGTACAGTACTATATATAATAGATGACAAACTAAAAGTGAAAAATCCAGCTTTGTTCATGCATTTCCCCCTTGGTTGAATGGTCATTCAGATGCTGGGGATGTGCATGATATTGCTGATGTTAAAGTTAATGGTTTCATTCATGTTTACAGTGGACATTTTGGACATTAATAAATGTAGAAACAGTAAATGCACTGGTGAAAATCGTTTGTATTAGTGCAAGTAAATAAAACTAATATAAGTTCCAAACTCCTATATTTTGCCTCAAAATCATCCAAAAACTCCTATATTTGTTGCAAAAATATTCCTATATTTTTCCTATATTTTGAAGATGACCTGGTTGACAGCCTGAAAATCTTGAGAGTGGAAACCAGTCTCATGTCTAAAGCATCTGATTGGCTGAAATGGTGATTTGTTGCCATTCCAGCCAATCAGGACCTTGAGAATTGAGACTGGTCTCCATTCTCAGTTTTATTCCCTTGGAGCTTTGTTTTTTGAGTTTGTTTTTGTATAGAATTACGAATGAAGGCACATAATGTGGTTACAGTGCTAAGTTTTGGTTTTAACTTTTGTATAACTTTTTTTATCCAATTCTCGTGAAACTTTGTAGCCATATTCTTAAAAGACTTAAAATTTGTATTACGGTTTACTAATTTATTTGACTGTTTTGTTCCATGCAAATTATGGTTACTTTTACAGAAACAACTAAATGGAAAGAAGAAAAATCATTTATTCCTTGAGCTTCGATGATCATTAGGCATAATATTTCATATGATTTATTGCCTACAGGTCCTCTATAGAGTTTATCCAAATTAAGGCCTTGGGGTCATTTTTGGCTGCAACCTTTTGGACGTTGTTAGCAAGATTATTTCACACAAAACAATCAAGTGGGTGTTTCAGGGCTATTTGATTAAATTCCAATTTCTTTTTTTTTAGCACACACCACTACTTCCCAAATTCACTATTTCATATTTTATGTATGATTTATCGTAAAAGACAAATAAAAACTGAAAGCTCCTGCTTTAATGCAGTTGCTGCTTGTGGCCAGTATAAATACAATCAAACCTGTATTTAGCAGCCACCCAAGGGAAAAAGTGGCTGCTTAACACAGGTGGCAGCTAAAGACAGGTAAAAATTAGGAAAAAATGTCAGTTTAGGACATACTAGTAGTCAAACTTGCTGTTTAAGACAGTTGGTTGCTGAATGCATCCGGCTGCTTAGGCAGGTGCAACTCTACATGAACAAGAGATTGGATTCTGGCAATACTTGTTACCTTTACCTTTCAGCTGAACACAGAGTCATCATTGATAAGAATGGGATTTCCTCATCATCAGCTTGGCGGGGACAGATCTGGGGAAAAACCGTCCATGTGTATGTGGTATGTATGTGTGTATGTGGTGAGTCATAATTACTGGCAGTAGGCAGTGTGACATATTACTTTGAGAGGTGTGGTTACAATATAAGCTGCTTACAAGTTATTGGACTTTGCACAAAGTTTTGACATGTGACGTTGACAAGCAAGCACATTTTACCATGGGCTGCTGCATGTCCTGTTAATAAATGCAGGGTCATACTTAGTTCAGCAAGAGGTTCACATGTGTATGGTTCTGAGAGGAATAGAAAAACATTTGATTTATGAAAAAATCATTCCCTCACTCTACTGATACTGAGTGTGTAATTCACTTATAAATAAAAATGTTCGCTGGTAACTTTAAAACTCCTCCTTGTATACAGTCCTCAAAATGTCTTTCAGACAACTATATTTTCCAAGAATGATAGTCTTTGTGGACAATCATGATGTAAGCTGATACAAATGACATAGATAATAGTTTATTAATGACTTTTTAATTGTTAGCATGTGCTTAATAAGTAGACCTGGTGTTGCATATAACGAACCTTTCATTACGAACCTTTTTTGTAAGGAGTAAAGACCGTTTAAACGTACAAAATATTATCTTATTAATTATTACCGAGTTTGGAGTAAAGAATACTACAAGATAACGTAATTAAATTTGATTATGTGCAGGAAAATCATTAAGATTTGCATTTATAATGGTAACAAACCTTTCACTCTAAACTTTTATTGCAATTAACTGAACACAAATTCGCCATAAGACGAACTAAATGCATACCGTGTTGGTGTTAGATATTTATCTCAATCTGATGTCTGATTTTGCATTATATTAAATAGATTTTAGGCGATATCTTTCATCAGAAATTATTTTCCTTGTTCTTTTGGCTGGGTAACAAACCTTTCAATGAATTGAGCGACAAAATATTTTATGCTTTATTTTCAAAAGGGTCTGCAAATTCAAGTATTCCAGTAATTATGAAATGCACATCAGACATATTGCTTCAATTATAGAAGTACTACATCACAGCATGCCTTTCTTTCTTTTACGCAACATCCTCGTAATCTTAAAAATAAAAAAGCGACAGTCACGAACCTTTCAAAATTAGGGTTTTCGGAAGCAACTCAGGCGGGTTAACTCGAGATAAAAGACATTTTGTGTTGTGGTATGAGGCCATAGGTATATCATGTTTTAAAACACTATTTTGTTATTCATAGTTTGTTGTCTGTTTTGCTGCAATCCTAAGCTGAAAATAGTAAATGCACCGCTTTATTGAGAAAGGCCGTTATGACATAGTTATGTTATTACAAAGTTACTTTGTATCTTGGATATAACAAATTATTGTTAAAGTCACATGGATTGTAAAAGTTTTGAAAGGTTATTACATTGTAACCATGCCCCAAGATTATGTAACCATTCCCCAAGATTATAAAACTGAGAATGGAAACCAGTCCCAAATCTCAAGGATCTGATTGGCTGAAATGGTAACTGCTTGCCATTTCAGCCAATCAGTGGCTTGATATTTGATTCTGGTTTCAAATCTCAGTTTTATAATCTTCAGCACATGTTGTTGTTGTTGTTGTTTCAGTCACCTGGATAGTAAAAGTATGGAAGGGTTCAGTACAACAGGTTACTTCTGTCCGCAATGTAAAAGCAAATATTGTGAGTTACCAGTGGAATGTAAGGCGTGCGGTATGTTTCTTTCTTGCCAGATTTAATATAAAAATAAACCATACACTTCTGTAAATATCCGTACATTTTTTAACCTTTACACTGTGGATAAAGCTGTTTCAGAATAATGTATCTTGTGGGGAATAAAATACTGGTATGTTACAAACTTTTCTGTATAATTCTGTTCTTGTTTTCAGGTTTAACACTAGTGTCTGCACCACATTTAGCCAGATCGTATCATCATCTTTTCCCGCTAGATCAGTCTAAAGAAATTCCTGTTTCAGACTTTGACCCGGGACAAAATGTGTAAATATAATTTATAAATAAGGAAGTATGGATTTCAGTAGTTTAATCTAGGGTCTGTTCTGCAACATTGGTAGTTCATATACCCGGTAGATGCTGCCTATTAGTTTGTTTTTTTATGTTTTGTTGAAATTAGCTTTTGAAATGTTACTGTACTTATTTATATTTCTCTTGTCATAAATTTGAGGATAACGATAAGTAAGGATTCAATAGACAAAAATACATCTGTAAAATTGAAGATTTAATAGAAATAATAGACCATATGTTTCCAGTATTGTTTTGTAAAAATATGGTTATGCCCCCTCAAAGTGGTAGGCATATAGAGTTGCACTGTCTGTACGAATGTCCCTTAAATTTTGTGGCATCATCACCTCATTAACTATCAGGTGGGTTTATTTTAACTTGCACAGATGATCAAGCAGGATGTTTAGATGATCTTAAGGAAAAGATTTTTTCTTATGATCATTTTTACTAGAGATAGGGCTAGTGTTAAGAATGTTGTTGTAGCAGTGGGGGCATCAGTGCCCAAGGACACATTCTAGTGTAAAAACATGATGTGTTTCATTTCAGATACTGCTATGCTTGTCAAGTTGTAGTTCAAGAACAGACTGTAAGTTCACCATGGTAACATTTCTCTCTTTCCATAATCAACACGTTGAGAAAATTTTATCAAAATCAAGCATTGTTGGTTCTGCTTCTTGGAATCTTTTCAGATCACCTTTTCTGTTCACACATTTCTGTGTGTCTGTCTTGCAAAACTGTAATCAAGTTAAACCCTTTCCTCAATACAAACACCTTTATGCCAGGGGCAAACAGTGTAGATCCGGATCAACCGGCACATCCATGCCATCTGATCAGGATCTGCACTGCTCACTTTTGGTTCATTAGGTTATATCTGACCAAAATGTGACTAGTGTAGATCAAGACAGGGGGCATGAATGTGCTAGCTGATCTAAGAGGTCACCCATTTGATAAAAGACATATATATGAAGCATTTAGTTTATAAAGTTGGGTGGGGTATTCTGGAACATACTGACAAAAATGTTCATCATACTGGGCCCACCAGGATTATAACATATGTACAGTCCAGTCGCGATTTTACGAATAGGCATCGGACCAAGCCGATTATTCGTAAAATCACATTTTCGTAGAATTGCATTTTTGGTAGTTTTGGTTGTTTACCGCCGCAAATCGTCAATGGCGTTACATGATGTAATGTGATATTGCTGTGATATGTCAAGGTCAATAAATAAAAAGTCAAAGAAAAGAAATGTTTGCAGAAGTTATTTTTATTGTAAAATTACATTTTATCATTAATCCATCAAAATTCAGATTCAGCTATCCTCCCCTGACAAAAACTGGGCCCTTCACTGAATTTCTCAGAGTGCTGATTTCAATTTACTGAATTATACTCACCATAGTAATAAGATTTTGCAGAATTAAGTGGCAGAAGTAGAACGACAAGCAATTCACGTGTTTTAGATTTTATACAATTTTTAAATTTTTTAAACATTTGACATTTTATCACTCAAACTGTTTTGTTATAACCAAACACGCCCGATGGTTGTTTACCGAGCATTTCGTGTCACAACTGCTTAGGCCGATAATTGCTCAACAATACTATAAAACGGATATCGCTCGAAAAGGTGTGAAAATCACCTGCCTGACCGAAATTCATAAAATTGCATCTTTATTACATTGTAAATAAGCTTAAGGGACTGTCATAATTATTCGCTAAATCGCATTTTTCGTTAAATCGTGATTCGTTCTATCACATCTTTTTTATTGAATAAAGAAGGAATACGGACGGGACCGGCCGGCCGCCTTATTCGTAGTATACCGTTATTTCGTAAAATCGCGATTCATAAAACTGCAACTCGACTGTATCATCTACTTTCAGGTTTATCAGTGTAGAAAATGCAAGAAGATCTTCTGCATAGACTGTGATATCTTTGTACATGAAACTCTTCACTCGTGTCCTGGATGTGCAAGCTCTCGCAAGACACAGACTGCAGAAGCTGTTTTTGTATAAATATTGAGCCAGAAACTTGCAAGCTCTTGCAAGACACAGACTGCAGAATTTGTATTTGCATAAACATTAAGCCATGAACATTGCAAGCTCTCACAAACACAGACTATAGAAGCTGTGTTTGTATAAATGTTGAGCCAGAAACTTGCAAGACACAGACTGCAGAAGGTGTATTTGTATGAACGTGCAAGCTTTTGGCAATACCGAGACTACAGACATTACACATGTATGAATGTTGGATCAGAAACTTGTAAAAACATGGTTAAAGAAATTAAACACTTAAGAAATTGATATTGAAATATAAAGTTTTGATGTATTTTTCAATTTGTTTTTGTTTGATAAATACATAGACCTAATTCGCTGTAGATTTGATTACATTCTCTCTACATATCTGAGTTTGTTTTAATTGCATACATACTGATTTTCTCCCCTACCGTTGAACGTTGAGGAATTAATATTAACTAGAGTTTTAAGTGTATTGTCGAAACAACAAGACCACTGCACACATTCAGCTAAAATTCCCTAAAATAAAGACCACTGCCATAACAAATGCAGTAGTGAGGAAATATCTCGGTATCTCATAGAACATTATTGTGTGCTTTTAGTGCTGTTTTCATGCTTATGTTGAACAATGTTAAATAAAATATGAATATGTCTGTCTCAAAATATTTCCTATTTCTTGTCTCAGCCAGCCATGACAGTGTGTCTGGCCTATCGGATATAATAGATATAAAATATATAACAGAATGTTCGATAATACTATATTTTTCATGAGGCAAGATATTTTGCATGATGCAGTTCATCAAAATTACAAACAATAAAACAATCATGTTTATTATACAAGATTTCATGTAAAAAAAATTACATGTATTTAAATAAGATTTTTACAAAATAATTAAAAATAAACATATTTATTGAAATGCTAATTACACAATATTTCATAACAAATCTTATTTGTATTCTATAGGTTTAAACATCTGTTTCATTATAACAGATTTTAGTTTCATTATACAATTCTAATCATACCCTTACAATATAAAATGATTTATTTCATGTGAATGAGTTTATTCTGTATGAGTGTAGAAGATAAAATGTTAACTCTGTATAAATATTCAAGATATCTGGATATTCCTGTTCAACTGTGGGAAAATTATGATGATTCAGTCAGTGACAGTTTTTAAGCTCCCCAAAGAAATTCTGGGAGCATTTAGTCGGCGGGTTGTCCCTCCATCTGTCCGTACATGCATATGTTGTCACGCACAACATTTCGGTTGCTATCTCGAAGGTCAAGGTCGCAGCATGACCTTGTAGCAACATTGTTTCCGGCCCATAACTTTATTTGAAGTTGGATTTTGAAATTATTTCACAGAAAGCAAAGCATTATTACAAACCAAAAGCAAAAAAACAATTAAATAACCTTGGTAAATTTATTTTTAGCGATGGAAAACAGAGATGATAATGGCTTATTTTGATATGCATGTTAATAGTCATTGTAGCGCACTTTGTTAATTACACGAACCACTTATATTATACTTTTGTTAACTACATATACCATGCCTCTTATATCGCACTTTTCTTTTTTTCTTTTATACTTTATATGCCGCGAGTACGAAAGGTTGTTTGGCTCTGAACATTTATTTGTTCAATGCCAATAAAAAGTTGACTTGACTTGACTTGATGTCATAATAAGTCTCTTATATGGTGTGCATCATGGTATAAGGTCAATCTTTGAAATGACGTTAAAAAGTTGCGTACATTTGTTTATTTATTTATTTTATCTAGGTTAAGCACTTGAACGATTTAAGATATGCTGCTTGGAGAAGTGTTGACTTGAATTTTCTTAAGATAAACATGTGATTAAATGTATAAATCTATGTTTAATCCGTAGTCAGTACAAATATGTCATTATTTTTTACTTCACTGTTTGAAACTGGAAAATTTTGATGCCCCCTCTTGTCATTCCTTCGTTGGTCACAGTGAGACAGTCTGACCTTCTGATGTTCTCTTTTACTGTCTGATACTCTGTCTCTGGTGTCACCTTACAGTCAACCAAGCATACAGCAACAGACTGTGACAGAGAACTGATGGTATCAATAAGAGCTTGGAGATCTGAACTCCTCATTGATACTTATACAGCTGAATGAGCTTAAGTCTTGTCATATCTGTCGTCATAACAAAGTCTATTGTCAGTGAGATCTGTGTAGTGAATGAATAGTTCCTCCAGCTGTGATAATAATGGAAGAGTAGTCATAAGAGTATGTATGTCAGTATCTATAATGTTAGCAGAGGAAAGTGTATGTAAGTTGTGTGCAGCTGGAAGAGATGTGAGACAGGATGTGATCACGCTGGAAGGTAAAACTCCTATGTAACACTCCTCCAGATGTTGTGTGTTCACCTGTAGCTGGGATACAGGCACATTGTACCAGACCAAGCAGCTGGAGGTTATCATGTCCTGACAGGTTGAACTGAACACCAGGACAGGACTTCCTGTGATCACTGCAGGTGATACTGCTCATGTAGATCTGGATCATTGTGACACGTGATGTGAGGAAGGTGGTCACGTTCTCCAGCTGATTGTGTGTTACTATGATATTGGTGAGACCGAGACTCTTCAGTAATGGCATGCTGAGAACAGTGTCTGAACTTACCTGAGAGAATACAGTACTTTTTTCAGAATATCTGCCCTGTTTAAAATTAACATTATGTATAACCAAACATTGTAAGGTATTCACTGACTGTTGCAGAAGTATCTCTATATCAGGTTGCCCAGCAACAGCTCTTAACTCAAGTTTTTCTAGAGAGTGAAAATACTGGAGATCAAGCCTATTAAGGATGTCTGTGACTTCCTCTGTGTTCTCACAGTCTCTTACATTTAGGGATTTTATACCACCACTATTTCCTTGTATCAGTTTTTGTATGTGTGATATGTATTCTGTTTGTTTTGATTGTTCATTAATTATAATATCCTCTAGAGGTAGGGGGTGAAAATCTTGTCGATTCAGCTGTATTTCCTCTACACACTGAATCTGCAGTGTTTGATACTTAAACATAATTTTGTATTCATCATTTGATGAAAGTGCATCAAAATAGGATCTGTATCTGTGTGTATTTTCATCTTCATTTACATTATGTATCAGCTCCTTTGAAATATCTCTGTAAGCTGCAGAGCTAAATCCACTAAGAAAGATGAAAACCTCGGACATTTCAAGAATTTGAGATAATGTATTGCAGGTTTGAACAGCAAGTTGATGTATGTTTTGACTGATAGAGTTTTGAACCATTAGAGTTGAATGCATGTAGAATGCTGCCAGGAACTCTTGTATGGTCTTATGTTGGAATGAGATATTACTGATACGCATTGACACAGGGCCATACACTTTGTTTTGTGAGAGAAGTCCAAGTTTTAAACAGGTTTGTAATTCATCTGGTTTAAGATAGTGAACTGCAAATTTGTAATCCATTACTAACATCTGTCTGTTTTCACTGCCAAAGAGAGCGTAAAAAGCCAGTTCACCAATTTGCATCAGCAGAGACTGATGCTTAACACATAATTCTTTATCCTCCATGCACTTAGGGATTGTTGTATTTTTTTCTTGTTGCGCGGGGACTGGAAAGAACTCGATCTGTATTTTCTGAGCTCCGCGATTTAAAGTGAGTTCTAAAATGTTAGAGTAAATTTCACATTTTGAATTTCCAATGTCTCTGCCGTCATACCATAGACACACACAGTGAAGATGAAGGTACGGAACTTTGCGAATTTCTCCGAGCTTGAGTTGTGAAGTTGTCCTGAAGAATTCTTCAACAGTCTTTCCAGATTTAAATTTCTTGTTTAGAACGTCTATGGCATTTCGGACCAGTTCATTTGAGGATCTTTCATCCAATTCATTCAAGTCAATGTGACTGTCAATTTGATTTGAGGGTAGGTGCAATATATCAAATTTCCACGGTCGAGTTGTGGTCAGTATTGTCCAGTTTTTCCTAAATTTTCTATGAGGAATATCATGTTCATTTTTTCGTCGTTCACATTTCACGGGATGGATCCATTCGTCTAACCCGTCAACAACAATCAAGCAAGGTCCTTTAATCTTGAGAATCTTGTTCAGTGTTCGCTCAGGACTTGCTGACAGGTTTTCTTCGACGAAATCCTGTATAAGATCATCTAAATGACATAATGACCTGTTAGCGTCGCGCAAGGAAATGTAAAATAAGAATTCAAAACCCTTTAAAGCATGTATATCTTCAGGGGTAAATTTGTCATTTATTGACTGCACAGGATAATGGGCTTGGCACCAAGTCATACAGATGTGTTGGCAGAACGAGGTTTTGCCCATTCCAGCACTGCTAGTGACATAAATGTTTTTATGTACCTTAGCCGTCCCTTGCCGGAACAACTCTTGATAGTTCGATACTGGTGTCTTGGTAGGATTACCAAATGGGCGTTGAAGATCTATAGCTACTAATGGTGGTTTTACGTAGAACTCTACTAGTGGTACCAGATGTTCTTCTACCAGTGGAGACACAGATGTCGTACTGTGCTGATATTGGTAAAACTCTATAAGGTCTTTCTGGAAGCCTAAAAATTAAAAAATACATTCTGAATTGTAAAGTTCTTTTTTGAAGCAGGAATATCACTGTTAGGCTTGTTATTTTTGTAGGCTGATGTCATTTAAAACATAACTTGTTTGAATGAAGATTGCAAATTAAGCTTGACTTTTATATTGGTTTGATTTTTAGCTCGACTATTCGAAGAATAGGGGAGCTATCCTACTCGCCCCGGTGTCGGCGTGGCTCCGTCCGTTAAACAAATATGCACTTTGGTCCATAACTTAAAAACTACTTATGATATCAACTTCAAATTTGGAACATATATTCACCATCAAATTCTACATCATTACCAACATTACCCATAACTCTGCTACAAATTTTTTTTTAAGTTATGCCCCCTTTTCCCTTAAATTTTGCGTTAAGGAAAATATGCACTTTGGTCCATAACTTATAAACTACTTGAGATATCGACTTGAAACTTGAAATATATATTCACCATCAAATTCTACATCATAACCAACAAGACCCATAACTCTGCTGTCAATACATGTCAAGTTATGCCCCTTTTTCTTATATTTTGTGTTAAGAAAAATACGCATTTTGCCCATAATTTGAAAAATACTTGAGATATTGCCTTGAAACTTGAAATTTATTTTCACCATCAAAATCTACATCATAACCAACAAGACTCATAACCCTGCTTCCAATATTTTTCAAATTATGCCCCTTTTTTACTTATATTTTGTGTTAGGCAAAATATACACTTGGCCCTTAACTTCATTATGAATGGAAGGATTTCAAAATAACTTGGCACAAATGTTCACCATGACAAGGCGGTGTGTCGCGTACAATACCCAAGCCTGTAGGTCGAAGGTCAAGGTCACTGTTACTAAAAATAGAATTTTTTTTGTCCGGGCTGTTATTTAAGGAATAAATTTCGTGTTTGATAAGTTCACCGAGTCTTGAACGTCATTAGGGCTGGTTAAAGTGTGTGGAGTCCGAAGGACTCCACGCGTGCTTTAACCAGCCCTAATGACGTTCAATACTCGGTGAACTTATCAAACACGAAATTTATTCCTTATATTTACACCTCATTTTATCATTTTGTTTCTAAATTTAATATAAAATATATACTTTTTACTAATTTCGAAATGTTGTTTAAAACATTTCTTACCCCGTGGCATTTGGACTGGTCCGCCTATTTACTCAAATCAAAAAAATCATACTACGACCAAAAATAGTTCCATGTTTATTGAACACATTCATCCGTTTTTTCAAACATTTATATACAGAAAAAACCTAATATTTCACAACAAACATCAAATTTGTATCACAGCAAGTACTATCTATGCGAGTAAATGATAGTCTAAATAAAAACTGTTATTTTGGCGGGAAGTTAGAGAAGACTAATGCGTATTTTCAACCAATTATAATTCTAGAAAATGGAACGTGATGATGTCATATAAGTAAACTTGTTTACTTCCGGTTTGAGGGGTATAAAAGCAACTAAAAATGAAAGTAATCTAAAAATAGCAACATTCCAGGAAGAGCTATCTAAAATTAGCAACAATTATAAAAATAGCGGGGATTTCATGACGTCACCAGGGCATTCCTTTGGGTGGGTTGGAGTTATTTCACCAAGACAATTTGTACTTGTTTTGTGATACGAGAACCTGTTGGGGCAAGTGTGAGGTTGGTGCACCCTAGAACCTGGTTTAAACCCCCAGTGGCAATTTGTTTTGCCACTGACCGTTCCAAGGCGGTAACCCCTCCGGTTCTCACTTTCGTTATTTGTTTGTGGCGTCCAGTTTGAAACTGATTTTTGTAATACCATGCTCTCTTTTCCTCTCTACTTTTTGGCTGTGTGGGGAGGCTGTGTATGCTGGATGTGGCCATTCCTGATATGCATATTTCATTTTTTTACTAAGACAATTTGTACTTGCTTTGTGATACGAGAACCTGTTGGGGCAAGTGTGAGGTTGGTGCACCCTAGAACCTGGTTTAAACCCCCAGTGGCAATTTGTTTTGCCACTGACCGTTCCAAGGCGGTAACCCCTCCGGTTCTCACTTCCGTTATTTGTTTGTGGCGTCCATTTTGAAACTGATTTTTGTAATACCATGCTCTCTTTTCCTCTCTACTTTTTGGCTGTGTGGGGAGGCTGTGTATGCTGGATGTGGCCATTCCTGATATGCATATTTCATTTTTTTACCATTGCGCGGTGATAAGGCTAACGGTGTTCATTGAAGATTGACCTTCACTCGTCCGGTAAAGGATATTGAAGCAGTGGAAATAAATGTGTAAATATGTTGTTATGAATGGAGGGATTTCAATATAACTTGGCACAAATGTTCACAATGACAAGGCGGTGTGTCCCCACAATACCCATGCCTGTGGATCCAAGGTCAAAGTGACTGTTACTAAAAATAGAATTTTCTTGTCCAGGCTGTAACTTCGTTTTGAATGGAGGGATTTTAGAATAACTTGACAGAAATGTTCACCATGACAAGGCGGTGTGTCACGTACCATGCGTGTCGCGTACCATGCCCATGCCTGTAGGTCAAAGGTCAAGGTCACTGTTGCTAAAAATAGAATTTTCTTGTCTGGGCTGTAACTTCATTATAAATGGACGGATTTTAAAATAACTTGGCACATGTGTTCACAATGACAGGGTGGTGTATCACGTACCATGCCCATGCATGTAGGTCATGGTCACTGTTACTAAAAATAGAATTTTCTTAGCCGGGCTGTAACTTCGTTAGGAATAGAGTGATTTCAAAATAACTTGACACAAATGGTCATCATGACAAGGTGGTGTGTCCCGTACCATGCCCATGCCTGTAGGTCCAAGGTCACTGTTACTAAAATAAAATTTTCTTGTCAGGGTTTTAACTACGTTAGGAATAGAGTAACTTGCCAGAAATGTTCACAATGACAAGGTGGTGAGTCGTGTACCATGTCCATGCCTGTAGGTCAGTTCTTTTCTGTAACATTACTGAAGTGATTGATATTTGACTAAAAGTAAATGTCTATAATAAAAAATAACTACCAAGTTTTCTAACAACAGAAATATTTCATAGTTATTCCCCTTTTCAGTTTAATATTTATGGTACATTAAGAAATTATTTCTATTATTTAAATGAATTTTTCCCTTACCATTCACTTGTTAATATTTTTCCTGATTGCACATGAATGTATGGCTATAGTTGTTATTGTTTTAATCTTCAAATTGCATTTGTTTCAAATGATTCAAATAGTCGAGCATGCTACCTCCTCTGACAGCTCTTGTTTCAAAACGCATGAAATTTCCCTACTACATATATAAGGTCTAAGTTTGTGTGTATCATACTGTAAGTCATACAAAATGACGAATAAAGGCTTCATAGTTTTTTATTACTGTATATTACTATTAAATAAATAATTTTATATTTAAACATAAATATAAAAAAAACTGTTCAAAGTTATATTGCAACAGCTCATACTTTCTGTAAATAATATCATTTTGTTGCAACAACTCATTTTTCTTTGTAAATGATTGAATTGTACATGTCATGGCACATATAAGAATCATGACTACCTCAAAGTTCAAGGTTACTTATAGACTAATAGTAAGATTGATCTTGCTGATTGATCATGGGATACGTTACCTTTGTTTTCATCCAGATCTTCAGCTGCAGCTTGACCTGACCCAGATTCTTCCACCAGATCGTGAACATCTCCTGTTTCACCATCTCTCGTGGTTATTGTTATACTTTCGACGCCTGATTGTAACAAAAGTTCGGGGTTTGATTTTGTGGCAGACAGATCCACAGGTTCACATGATTGGCTATGTTCAGACTCTCTTCTCACAACATTGGCATTTCCAGTTGTGGTAACGCCTGCAGCAGAATCTGTGGGACATGCCTGATCTTTCTCTTTATCTTGTCTGTATTTTTCGTTAGAATTGTCCATGATTCCTGATAATCTATTGATGAAAAAGAACACATCTGAAGTTCATTAAAGCCATACCAGTTTGTTTTCATATAAGAACCTCATATGGGCCATGCACTTTTGTCAGTGTGTTATTATTCTACAGCTCGGTTTTAAACCAGTTTGTTAGTATTAAGCTCTCCTCAGTCATAGCAGTTTATCATTTTATAGCTTCTGTTACAAACTCATTTTAGCCAGGCCGGTTTATTATTACTCTAGAGTATCTATATAAGGTGTTATTCTCCAAGAGCCTCAGTTCTAAGCTCGCATGTCATACTAGGTGTTATCATCTTAGAGCTTCAGTTTTAAGCTCACCTGTCATACTAGGTGTTTTTATCCAAGAGCCTCAGTTTTAAGCTAACCTATCATACCAGTTGTTATCATTTCAAAGCCTCAGTTTTAAGCTAACCTATCATACCAGTTGTTATCATTCTAGAGCCTCAGTTTTAAGCTAACCAATCATGCCAGTTGTTATCATTCTAGAGCCTCAGAATTAAACAAATCTGTTATACCAGTTGTTATCATTCTAGATCATCAGTTTTTAGCTTACCTATCATACCAGTTTTTATCATTCTAGAACCTCAGTTTTAAGCTAACCTGTCATACCAGTAGTGTTCATACTAGAGCCCCAGTTTAAAGCTCATACCAGTTGTTATTATTCTAGAGCCTCAGTTTTAAGCTTACCTATCATACCAGTAGTGTTCATACTAGAGCCTCAGTTTTAAGCTAACATATCATACCAGTAGTTTTCATACTAGAGTCCCAGTTTTAAGCTAACCTATCATACCAGTTGTTATCATTCTAGAGCCTCAGTTTTAAGCTAACCTATCATACCAGTAGTGTTCATACCAGTAGTGTTCATACTAGAGCCTCAGTTTTAAGCAAAACTGTCATACCAGTAGTGTTCATACCAGTAGTGTTCATACTAGAGCCTCAGTTTTAAGCTAACATATCATACCAGTAGTTTTCATACTAGAGTCCCAGTTTTAAGCTAACCTATCATACCAGTTGTTATCATTCTAGAGCCTCAGTTTTAAGCTAACCTATCATACCAGTAGTGTTTATACTAGAGCCTCAGTTTTAAGCAAAACTGTCATACCAGCCTCAGTTTAGTCTCATGTGAGCTATACTAGTTCTGTCTGCGTTTTTAGTCCCATGAATTATACAAGTTGTTAAAATTGTGCAGCTATAGGTTTACTTTACTCAATGTATAGGCCTTAGCAGTGTATATCGTGGCAGACTGCACAGATTTGAAGGCTTATCTAGATCTATTACGTTTCTGCATAAAATAATCGCATGTGATTGAATTGAAATGAGAAGTGAGTGAATGAAATTGACAGTATCCAACATAAAATACATTGTAAGCAATCCAAGTAAAAATACTACTTAAAATACCTAAGCTTTATCAGCTTTTTGTACTTCAGTAAATATAGTATAAAATTCTTAGACTCTGAACTTCTTAGGTTAGACCCATTGCTGAGTTTTATTTAAGATTTCAAGTTTATAGGTTTCTGAACCTGGATTGCCGTCTAGATATAGTTTTCGCATTGTCTATCATTCCACTATGGATATGTTTCAGAGCATGTCTTACAAACCTGGTAAGGAATTTTAACTAGATTTCACACTTTTGTTGATCTAAATGAAGCTGGGTGTCTGGGTGTCTTATCTTGGAGTTGTGAAACTGATCTCACCGATCAATGTCACATTTCACGTTTAAACATCAATAAAAAATTCAATATTACGATATACTGACTTCAGAAATTCTGCCCCATTTTCATCTAAAATATAGTTTTGCCTTTGATAAGAGTGACACTAATATAATGGCGAAGGTCAAACTTGGGTTAAAAGATAACAAATCGTGCGAAATTGTCGGTTTCCAAGCATAACTCTGCAACCGGTGAACTTGTTCTTATCCAGACTTTACAAAACGTTTGCATTAAATAATAGAGTGTATCACATAAGAATCAATAAAATAAACTTTTAAAGGTCAAGGTCACATACAGACATTTTTTATCTTATTTTTTAACCATTTTGATTTTGCTTACCAGATAGGAATCTCAATAAAACGTCTAAAATACAAGTGTATGGCAGACACTTTGCATAAGATATAGTATCAAACTTTTGAAACATTGATAAAAATGAAATATGAAATCGGGAATGCAGAAGACATAGCGTCTACACACAGTCAAAAGAAAAGTATAGAGGCAAAGAGAGCATGGTTTATAAAATGATCCGTTTCAAAACAGACACCACTAACAATTAGTGAAAATGAAAACCCGTTGGGTTATCGCCTTGGAACAGTGACATCCCGCTGCGGATGATGGGGAGTGCAGGATAAAACCAGGTTCTAGAGTGCACCAAAGTCACGCTTCGTTCTCAAACAAATATTACTCCTGTCTGTCAATAACCTTTTGCTATTATCCGAGGGGTTATCACCTTGGAACGGTCAGTGACAAAACAATCTGCCACTGCAGGGTAGGTGAGGGCGGAGTTAAACCAGGTTCTAGAGTGCACCAAAGTCACACTTGTCCAAACAGGTTCTCAAACAAAAATTGCAGTCAATAATCCTTGTTTTATTTTTTATTATTATTTATTTATTTTTATTAAATTTAAACTTTTGAGATTTTGCCTATTTAACTTACAACTTGAAATGAAGTCTTAAGTACAAGTAATAAGTCTTAAGTGTTTATTATTATATCGATTTAATCCATTTTGAGGCTTTGACACATTGAATGTAATAAGATATTAACCCATTTTCTATCACCAAATCATTGGGCTATAACCTTTAGTAACTATTTCGCCATTTTGGTAACTATGTCTGTATAATTTGAAACACAAATATCGTCATAGGTTTCTACGCGCGTGACTGGTTTAAATGAATACATAAAGGTATCATATTACTTCCTTCTAACCACGGTGCATTGAAAAATTTGCGTTGATAAAGCATTGAAATGAATATATTAGAGAGGTTGAGATTTAAGACGTGTACGTGTACGGGTACGTGTAGAAGATATTTGTGTGTTTTACGTCATCAATACATGTGTAGATAAAATTTACTACAAGTCCTTTTACACGTTATCTCCGTGTACATAGTGTTCTACACGTACGCTAATTACTTGTAGATTGCTGCTAATTTATTTATTTAAATACCAGGAAATAACGTTGGCCACAGTTAGTATATATCTTTGTAACTTTGTTGCTGTATCAAGATTCAATGAAATCAACGTCGGTTATTTGTGAAAAGTAAAAGCTAAGCTGCCCCTTAGTTTGATCTTATATCAAATTCTTATTCAATAAAAGAAAAAATTATGATATATAACTAATGGTTTCGATAAAAATTTATCACATAACAACAACAAAATATAAAAAAATCATGCTTAAGAGTTCTTGCTATCTTTGGCGAGAAGTGAGTTTTACTTCACATGCCGTTTGAGATGTTAGACGTGTACGCCTACTGGTACGTGTAGCGAAAATCATTTGGGTACTACCTCATCAAGGTATGCGTTTCTTAAATACAGTACAAGTCATTTTACAAGTTATCAACGTAAAAGGTACCTTCTACACGGATTTGAAAAACGTGTAGTATTTACTGCCGTGTAGATCATGACTGCAATACAACGCTGAGTCACCTCCCCTGAATAGTATGATAATTATAATTTTTGACAACACTTTATTTAAATCACAAAATTTCATATACATCATCCATTTTTTAATTGTAAATTCGATACTTGTTAATTGCATTTATCTAGCTATGCAAGATAATATTTAAAAATTATTATAAAGTCATTGATGAAAATTTATATTTATGAATTAATATTGAATAATGGAAGTTCGTCTATTGTTAAAACACAAATATATAAGAAGAGATCTGATAGTGTTATTTTTTCGTCTAATCATATCATGTTATCATTTGATCATATTTTCATTAAATAATTATTTAATGAAAAGTTAATGAGCAAACCGATATTTTAAAAATATAATTAATAATGACCTTACGTCAGGGAGATGCGAATTCAATAGTTTCTAGTGATCAATAGAACATGGTGAAAACATTTCGCTGAGAAACCATATTTTAATATTCTTGTCTGTCACGTGACTGTGAATGTATCGATAATGAACTATATTTTGAGGACAATAATAGAAGTTAACCGAAACGCATTAAATCTCACTTAGGAAATTTACAAGTACACGTACTATTACAAGTCACTTTTCTCAAACGATTTTCATAAAAACAGTGACGTGTACGTGAACTTGTAGCTTACACGTACCCGTACACGTACACGTATCAAATCTCAACCTCTCTATTGTCTCAATAATAAACACAATAGGTTTAAACAGATTATATTGTAAAATTGTTTAAAATATAATTGTTTTAAGAAATTATGAGGTTAAAATCACTTAATATTACGATTGCTAATTCATTCGAAATGTTTTTGCGATTTATCTTTACTTAACTAGATGTGTATTGAACGGTCATAGCACTGAAAAATAATTACAATGGTTACAAAAGAGCAATAGAAATATGATGATAAGTTTAAAACGTGAGTAGAACAGCTATGGAGAAGGGAGACAACTGTTGCAATTCAATAATTAACTGTTGTGTGATTATTTCCCATGGCTTACGTATGTGTGCATAACAGCTGTAGATTATAGCAAGGGGTAACATGAATAGAAGAGAAATGTTTAATTCATATTAGAATATGCAGTAAAAAATGTTTAAAACAGTTCAGCAACGGAATAATACAATTACTGCCAATCAATTACATTAGTAAACATGTTAATACACTAAAAGAAACATTAAAGATAATAAGAATATTGCAGGTAAACATGTCTTGAAACATTTTAAATAAACAAAAGCATACATGCTTCAAGCTGCTTAGGAAGTCTTGCGATAATTTCACGTGTAATATAAATATTGGTTTTTACTATAGGATAAAGGGTTTGGTTGATAAACATCAATAATTAATTAATCAAATGGTTTAGGTTTTAGTGGGGGGGGGGGGGGGGGGGTCGTTGAATAAAGTAAAATTACTGACTGCTAAATTTTGTTAGCTGTTTTTTGTGAAAAATTAACAATTACTCTTCTAGCAATAACTGTTAATTTGTTGTTTAGGAGGTGTACGCTCATAGCCCAAGCCGTTTGCTATATCTGATTAGACCACAGCTACCCTCCACTGGCCAATCAATGGCCAGTATTACCGTTGTGTAAATCCCGTAGACAACTCTTTGGCGTTGTCTACGGAGGTTCGTAAAGCACGTGCATCTCGTGTACTATCTCATATTAACAAGTGGACGGTAGATACCTTAAGGCCTCCTCACACATAAGCGAATGCCCCCGACGTCAATTTGCGTATACTGGCGAATAGGACTTGAGCCAAATTCGTTCCTGTACGTTGTACAGCGTTGGTGGTGTTCGTATGAATGCGTATATGAGCGTTGCCAATCGTTGCGATTAGTATAATTCGTCGGAAAATTTCGAACATGTTTGAAAAATTGTGACGAATAAAAGTTTCGTCTGTGATTCGTTAACATTCGTTTCAATACGTTAAACAATCGCAACGTCTTCGTTTAGCGTTCGTCAACTTGCGTAGGAGGTCGCAAGTTAACAGTTGGTGACCTTCTAATTTGCATATCAAGCGATCGATGACGATCCTAAGCGAATCTTTGCGAAAATTAGCGAACTAGTACGAATCATAGCGAATAATAACGCATTGTGACTTAGTGAATCCGAAGTTTCACGTCGAATAAAAGCGAATTGTAACGACTGGTTGACGTTTAGAAAACGAACGACATACGCCTGCCTACGAATCATTACGAATCATTACGGATGGTAACTGTGTCAAACGAATCGACGCGAATCATAACGAAATTGAATGACTTAATTGGATTTGAGTATCTCAAAAGGTTTCACATATATATATACATATATAAGGAGCAGGTTAATTATCAAAATTATTAATTAAACGGAATCTTCTTGATATTCCTGTTATTGTGGTCCTCCTGCCGGAGATCCCAGAGGCAGAGATTTCTCTTATAAAATTCTACTAGATCTTTTTCTATTTGGGGATCATTTCTTATGTCCTTCTTGTAGTCTCGTCTTGGAGCTGCAGAGTTCTTTCTTGATGGACTTAAAGACAAAAAGAAATATGTAGTATATGTTCACACTTGTAAACTTTTAAATATTTAAATTACCTGCACTCACATTGCATTAAAATATGGTATATTGATTAATGATGAATACAATGTAAGCCAATATAAACCAAAAAGAAATACTTCTTAATCAAATCTGAATCTGAAAAATGGTACCTTGTCTGTGACAGGTCAGCTTGTGTTAACATTGATGAATTCTGCAATTTTTGCGAACCATCTGGTAAAACATCTTGGCAGGGCTCCGAATCAGACAGTATCGAATTGACCTGAGATTCAGGTATTGGGTCTTCATTAGATTCAGAGTCTTTTCCCCCTTCGCCGCTGTCGGGCTGCAGGTCCTCATACTCCTTAGACTCTTTGGCTGGGGACCTTGGGGACATCTCAGTCTCACCCTGTACATTACCAGCACTGAAAATAAAATAATTATTATTTCCAGTTATTTGCAGCATATAGTTGGGAATTTAACAATGTATTCACAAAGACAATAAAAACATTAACTTAAAATATTACAAAACAGGACCTAGAGGGTTCTGTTAAACTGGAGCATAATGACGTGACCCCAGTAGATGTCTTTACTTGGCTACAAAATACTAAAACCTACACTTCGATCCTCACATAAAACCATGGCAACATACCACAAAAGAACATACAGCTCAAAACATATAACCATGACATACAATAAATATTTCGAAAAATATGTGTCTTTAAATTTTAAAACTTACCCATGAGGACTCTTATGTATATTCTCAGGACGACCAGACTGCATATCATACTGCTCTTCTGATTCCTCGTGTTTTTTTTTCAGGCCGTGCAAAAGTGGCTCTTCTTCCCCTCCCTCTAACCCTTGGCATTGTTTTTCACTTACAATATTAAACAATTTAAGTAATAAACAGCTGCCAAGCAGACGTACGATTTGAAATTGAGGAAAGTGGACCACACCTTTTCGTCAGTCTGGAAAAGCGTCCGCAAACGGCTGAATGCACAAATGCCCTTTCGTTAAGCTTCGCAAGGATTAGGAAGCATGCGCAAAAATACGCTTAAGTTCGCATATGTGCGCTTCAAATCGCTAACGAAAAGAACGTAGATTATTTACGCGAAGCAACGCAGATTCGCAAATAACAGTTACCGTTCGTCTCAATTCGTTAACTATTCGCAAGTTATAGTTTCCATTCATAGACAGTTCGGTATATTTTCAAATTATGCAACACATTCGCCAACAGTTTCGCTTAAAATTCGCAAGAAATGACAAAATTACCCAGTTCGCCACGCTGCGCTTTATAGATTCGCCTATGTGTGAGGAGGCCTTTAGTGTCGTACTGTGCTATCGATACATATTTGTGATAATTTTAATTGGTATGTCAGAGACAACAAAGAAAAATATCAAAATCTCTGAAACGGCAAAACGCAGTTCCAACAAACTTTTCATAAATTAATAATATTGGTGTACGATTATGTTCTTTAAGAAAAGCTAGAACATTAAAGAAAAATACAGTAAAACCCCTCATTACGTACACTCGATATTACGGACACCCCGGTATTATGGGCGCTTTTTTAATGAACAGACATGTTCTCTTCTTTATTGAAACCCACAATTAAGGACAACCCGCTATTAAGGACAAATTCCCTTAGTCCCTTAGGTGTCCATTATAGAGGGGTTTCACTGTAGGTAGACCTAAAAAAATCTTAAAATTCTATTTTTAATAAATCATTAAAACGAAGAACACACAGCAACAATTCAAATACCCACATGCGTCTTTATTATTCTGACAACAGTTTTAAGGGCCTTGTTTCGTTCGTTTTGGCAAAAATGTCTGTGTATACCATACTTAATGTTTGCTTAGCACAAGTTGACCATACATGATTGTGAAGTCAACACTATATTCTATTTACACAAGAAATCATTGAGTAATGTACAATGTAAGAAAGGACTCTGTCACTAGCTATCTCTTTGTTAAACATTTTCACCCATTACATATAATCCTTTTCGGCCAGCACTTGGTACTTTAAATGCACATGTTGTTACTTTCCTCGATTCCGAAAACCGATTCCCGAAATATTAATCCGTTTTTCATGGTCTATGATAATATACCAGGGCTGAAGGTTATAAAGCTGAGCAAGGAAACCAGTCTCAAATCTCAAGCATCTGATTGGCTGAAATGGCGACCAGTCGCCATTTCAGCCAATCAGGTGCTTGAGATTTGAGACTGGTTTCCATGCTCAGCTTTATAACCTTGGGCACAGTAAAGGGTATACCCAGTATTTTTTATTTAAATCATACTTTTGGTTTATTATTTGTATAAATGTGGTGCTTTAAATTGTTTTAAGGTGTCATTTAGTGAAATTCAAGCACATGGTTCTGGGAGGTGGGGTTGGGGGGCGTGAAGGGTCCGATACTGCCGCCTGTGAATAGTAATCGGGGAAAAACCGCTAAATCTTATATTTGGTGGCGAGCCTTCATCAGATCTAACATTTTGTTACAGGTTGGCCAAATTGGCTATGTTTATGATAGCGCAGTGGCTTACGCGTCCGTCTGGCAAAGGCCCAACATTTTTTTCGACACGGGTTCGATTCACCCGACTTTTAAGGAATTACTTGAGATATATATTTTTAAGGTTTATTGCAGTCGTTTCAAAGTATTGTTTGTATTTTGCTTTAATTTATTTTATCGCGAAAATAGTTTTTTGTGTAAAAAATTAAACAAAGAATGTAAAAACATATTTCGAACCTACAACCTATAACAGCGTTGCTAGAATTGCATTTCAATATAACTGCGTCTTAAACCACTTGGCTAATGGGGCAAGTAGTTGGCAGCCTCAGGCTTTATATCAAACAACGATAAAATTTATTCATTGTTCACATGTAACGCCAATCTAAACACGCCGATGTAAACATTAACAAATTACCTTTGTTTAATAATAGATCTGACTTCAGTGAGATTGAAATAAACCCTGGTAACACGTTGCATTTGTTAAAATATTTGTCTGTAAGGTTTTATATAAATCACAAAACAGGGGCGTGACATTAAATTAAACTAACAAAGAGCATATTGCAAAAGATATGTACAAAATAGTGTTGGTGCTTAGCAAACTTCGAGCAGTATATCATCACATGACTAGTTTAAATCAATACTTAAAGTTTAAGTTAAAAGTTAAATATTTTTATAAATATTACTTCCTTCGTTTTGGGGTGGATGAATATCAATTAGATCTACATCTTGTTTAAATATATTGAACACTCTGTTTTGTTTTAATATCCTTAATATATTTATCAGAAAGGATTTATAATTGTTTAAACGGTAGGAAGACATGTAGCCTGGGTTGGGATCCCAATTTTATATAAATTGTTTAATCTTAACCTTAGACACATTGAAAAAATTCTGATTGGTTTTTTGGTTTAATATGTATTTATGAAATGGACTTATTTAACTTCCAATTAAAAAAAGTCCAATACATACGAGTATTCGAAGATACTTCCTTTAAACACAAAGGATTTATTCTTATTGTCTAAACGATAGGAAGTCCATTCTATAAATAGCGGTCACGTCATCAGGCTAACATAGACCATGTGATGATCACGTGACCGGTGTGTACACAATGGTAGGAAGTCACTTGGCATGAGTTGGGATCCCAATATTATTTAAATTGTTTAACCATGTCCTTTGGTACGTTGAAAACATTCTGACTGCTTTATGTATTATGTCTTTATGTACTGGACTTTGCTTAATTAACTTCCAATTTAAACAGTCCAAATAGAACTATTAATTATTTGAGGAAAAGTAGCTAAAGATACTTCCTTGTTGTTTGTTTATGGCCGCCATTGATCGTGCTCCGAGGCCTTTACAAAACATAAACAGAAAACATAAACGATTTCTTACCTTGCTTTAACTGTTTACTTAAACATATTCGATGAAAATCCCCTTTTCTTTCACTTAATCAATGGGCTGCAACACTAATCATTTCGCCGTCTATGTATTTTGAAACACAGTAATATCAACGCATAGTTGGTTTAAATCAATAATTACAAAGTCGTACATGTCGTTGTGATAAGGGAAGCAAGTATAATTGTAAGACAAAAATCCGTTTAAGTTATCTCTCTTGACTTTATATTCAAACACAACGTAATCTGAGTAAGTAAGATTTATTAATTTTTTTATTTATATGTTGATAATCGGGTTTAAGTTCGGAATGTCTTTTAACAGAATACAGAAAAGTATTCAGATTATTCAGAAGTTCACCAGTGCTATGGTTTTATCATACTTCTTACCCTGGTCGCCATCATTCCTTGTGTTCTGAATATTTCTTACGTGGCTGTAAGTTCCCTTATACGATGAAGTCTTGCAGGACTTAATGAGATCCAAAACCTGACACTAATTATTTATTGACTTACCTGTATTTTGAACAAGGATTTCCCCAGGAATAGTCCAGAGCAATTCCAGTTACAGAGTGAGACACCAATCTTAATGCAATCTCTGTTGCAAGAGTTGTAAGTTTCTCGCTTACCTTGCGCCAGGTCCCAGTTATATAAACCTAAGACAACAGATAATTCCTGCATACCAGGCTTATTATTGCTTACCATTGCTCAGTTGGAACTGTGCTCTAACGCAACCAATTCCCTTACAGAGCGAGAGACCAATTATAATACAATTCTTGTTGCAAGAGGGGTACGTTTCTCGCTCACCCTGCACCAGGTCCCAGTTATATAAACCTTAGACAGGAGATAATTCCTGCAAACCATGTTTACCATTATTCAACCAATCAGATTACTAAGATTTGAACCTTAGGCTTAGTTTAAATTCTTTTTAACATAGTCACGCTATCGAAGGTTGTCAGTCTAAACATATTGTAACATGATATTATTATATCGGCTAAAATTTCAGAAATCGGATTAGGTTTTCTAGTAAGTAAATGACATTTATCTAAGACAAATATTGCAACAAAGGTAATATATGCATTTCTGGAATCGCCAGACTCACAAAACACAGCCTCCTCACGCAGCGAAAAAGAGAGAAAGAGAGAGAGAGAGTGAGAGAGAGAGACAGAGAGGGAGAGAGAGAGAGGGAGAGAGAGAGAGAGAGAGAGAGAGAGAGAGAGAGAGAGAGAGAGAGAGAGAGAGAGAGAGAGAGAGAGAGAGAGAGCATGTTTGTTATAAGTATGTCAATTCAAACAGGACGCCATCAACAACTAACGAGAAAGGGAACCTTTGGGAATCCCGCCTTGGAACGGTCAGTGGCAAAACAAATTGCCACTGGGGGTTTAAACCGGGTTGTAGGGTGCACCAACCTCACACTTGCCCCAACGGTTTCTCGTATCACAAATCAAGTACAAGTTGCCTTGGTGAAATAACTCCAACCCACCCATCGGCTCAACAATGTTGCATGCAAAAGCACACATACATATAAAACATAAAATCATTTAACCTGTCGTGAGCTATTTTAGAAAATCCAATATCATATGAATCAAATTGTTTATTCAAATCATTAAATGTGTTATCAGTTTTATTGTATCAAGATTTCAGGATCAAAGGATATAAAACTGAGACAAGACTCAGATATAAAGCTTCCCTGATTGCCAAAGGTCAACAATTAAAATTGCTGATTATGAACCTTTAAACCTGATTAATTCCGTTGGTAAAGGAATAAAATGGCTTTTGTAGAATCTATATACATGTTTAGACATTTTCAGTGCGCATTTCTGTACTTCAGCAGTTTATTTTCCGATAACGACTGAATAACTGCTGATAAAATGAAGTTTACATCACTTTACACTACCGTTTCTTATTTAATCAAAATATTTAACCCTTACCTTAACGCTAATAGATATGTTTTGAACAACCGTAGCATTCAGTAATAATGAACTTGTTCATACGGTTGTGATAAGGGAAACATCTGTTACATGGTTATAAGGCAATAAATAGTTGCGTTGTAATTATTTCTCTTGCCTAAATATTCTCTGCATTAAACTAGGTTTGATAGGTGAGATAGAGTAAGTAGGAATTTTTGTTCAGGTGTTGACATGCGTTAAATAGCTCACAATTTTTAAAAACGGTTCGGCTTTGGAATAATTTGCAGAAACGCTTACATGTTCTGTAGTTTTATCTGTGGCGGCTGTGTAAAGTCTCCCCGTACTTTCAATCAGAGCTGTTATCAGTTACGTCATTTGAAAGTCGATGAGCACTATACTTATATACTATGTTTATAGTACTCCCAAATTTACTTTTGTTTCAATATTTCGGCCAGTTTATAGATATGCTGGAAACCCGTATTATCCTGCATCTTAAAATTCAATTGAAAAAATAGTTTGTGAATTCAAATGTAACAGTGTTTATAACATATAAACAAGAATATAAAACATGTATCTTTTAATTTCCAATCCATTTAACATCACTAAATCACTTACAATTGACCTATTTCATTTTCAGAACATGGCGTCTGCCCTCTGTCTATAATATCCAATTACCCATAACTCCGTGCACATAACATTAAGCTACACTGCACATCAAAAGTAAGGCATTGCTCAAACAGAAATAACTAAAACATTACACAGAAGATGTTTCGTGAAATATATGCCATAATAAATATTAAATGTCCCAATTTCATTACATATTGTTTAGTTTTGTTTACAAATGGGGCAGATATAATCAGAATTCTTCTTACACATGTTTCTGGTGTACAGAATTTCAAATGTACCCAACCTTGGCATGCAGAACATTGTACCCACTTGACAATAACTAGGTATAAAAATTGTCTGAGATCATCTGGTGTAAATTTGTGGCATATAATGCACTTGCTATCATCATCATCACCATCATCACTAATATCATCATCTTCATCCTTAACAATGCCAGGCTCAGGCGACAAAGGTATGGGACCACCATGTACAGAGGTATTACTTGTGCTAGGTTTAGGGGAAAGGGGCTTTGTGGGATTCTGACATTTAGATTTACAATTACGTTTAACTTTTTTAAGTTGCTACATTCTAATTTTTCTTTCTGATACCTTTCCAGTTGTTTACAATAATTCTCTTCTGTGACACATTTGCCTCCAGGTGAGGTCTTTTTATAGTGTACTTTGTTTGTCTTATTTTGACTTTCACACTTACTTTCTTTTAATTCTACTTTGTTACAGTTTTGCATTTTCTCAACCTTCTGCTTCAGAAACAGAGCCACTTCTTCTTTGCCTTTTCTCATTGCAGCAACCTTTTCAATTGGACAGTCCTCTCTGAATGCTTCAGTTGGATACAACTTCTCTGCAGAAACAGCTGTTTCACTGAATGGAAAGATGCCGGTGACTCTAAAGGCAGCTTGTATATTTGAAGGTTTAGTGGCCTTGACATAAGCCTTGCTTCCGAGTTCTGCAATATTGTACTTTGTGATGGCCAGTCCGATGTGCGTTTTCATATACAAGGAGCATTGATGGTTGTAGAATTTCTTTAGTGGTCCGTAGACAGAAACATCCAGAGGTTGTAGAAGGTGTGATGTGTGTGGAGGCAATACAAACAAAACAATGTTATTAGCCTTTGCCAAGTTGATTATATGAAGTGACACATGTGAGGAGTGTCCATCATAAAGAAGTAAGACTGGTCTTTCTGGAGTTGGTTTAGCAAAAGGAAGGAACTGCTCCTTTAAGTATGCCTCAAAATCTGCTGCATTTGACCAACCTGAGTCACTCATGGTTGCCCTTGCACCAGCAGATGCACCATTCATCAACAGGGGATTGAAACATTTACCCTTAAAGACAAAATAAGGTGGTACACTGTTTTCAATAGCATTTATGCAGCCAATCAATGTGACAGTGGTTGATTTTGGAGAGACCATTGCTTGTGCTTTGTAATCTACTGGGGCAATAATGGTTGGAGGAGAATGATTTGGCTGCAAACCAGTTTCATCAAGATTATAAATGGCCTCCGGATGACTGTGAAAATTATATTTGTCCATCAGTTTCTTAAGTTCATCATAATAGTGACCAATGTCGTCTGGGGTGGAGCCTTTAGCTCTAACATTTTCAAGGGCACAAGGACTAAAAACTTTCAGGCATGCAGACCATCGCTTCTTAAATCCCTCCATCTAATTATTGCTAAGTGGTTTCTGGGTACTCCTTCTGCCAAGATGGTAGGCTAGGTCTCCTCCAAGGGATTTCAGCTGACCATGAGTATAGCCATACCCAAGCTGTGCCATGATTTCAACATGATCTACAAGTTGCCCTTCTTCCTCTTTGGACAATACTGTTTCAGGACTACAATTATCATTCAATGGATCAACATTTCCAATTATCCTGTCTCTAAGAGTCTGTACTGGCACACCAAACATAAGGAAACATCTTCTGGCTGATAGTTTACTTTTATTAATTGAGTTCTCTTCATTAAGAAAATTGAAGGCCTTTCCCAGGTTTTCCCTTGGGTAAAGTTTTCTTTTCCGTAAAAATTTAGTTGGGCAGATCTGAAGTGAAAAAAAACATTATGATGGTAATGCTTTATAATTTTCCAAATTTCTGCATCCTAACTTTTTATCTGCAGTATACATTAGCATGTTTCTGTTGCATTTACTTCCCTTGGGTACATTTATAGTAACGGAAATGTAAAAATAGTAATGGAAACGGAAGGTCAAACATGGTTTGTTTTGAAAACGAGTGATAATTTCAGGTTTTGTAGTATTTTTTGCGGGAAATAAGGAGCTTTTACCTGTTTTTACGCATTGTTGTTGTCTTCTGAAGATGGTCGACTGATCTGGAAGAAATAACCGCGCGTGCTAACGGTTGCTAAGGGATTTAAGAGGATAAATGCGAGATTCACGATAATATGAGGATGCACGATAATACGAGCATTGGCCATATGTGGTTTCAATATCCCAGCCAATATAGATTTGAATATTGCCCACTAACCCCCAATGATATACTTCTAGCTTTTTAAATTTTGCCTTTGGCGTCGTCTGTGATATGCAGGATTTATATTCTAAGATCCCCTGTCAAAATTCTATTCCGTTTAGTTCCGCCCATTGTTATCTCGTTAAGGGCAAACCCATTCTTTTATCTGGGGACCATACGCCGCCGAACATGGTATTTATGTATTTATCTGAAAATACCTCATTGAAGTTTCCATGTTCACCGCCATAATTATGCATATCATTGTTTGCGATGGATCGAAAGTGTACTATTTAATAGTGTAATTACTGAGTTGCGCTCAACCCGGGACTAGGCGGCGTGGGTAGTAATATGCATTCCCATTACTGCCCATGAACAGGCTCAATCAAACCGAGCCTGCAGTATTTTCATATTTGTCGTGTTCGATGGCTTTCAAAGTTTTCCTCTATTTCAGAGTAAACGTTTCCAGTCTATTCATCCACAGGAACCTGTATTTCCGTCTGAATATATCCAGATACCTCATATATGATATTTTCCGCATAGTGCCTACTCTATATAGGCATAAAGGGGAACATGTTATAAATGTGGTATCTTTATATGATTCATCTTAAGGACATGAACTCTTCCTTCTGAATTTAAGGTACTTGGCTTTTAGTGTCCAGTTTACAGACGCTTACACGATTCAAGAACATCAATAATTTGCCCTCATTGTTTGGGGATTTTCTGTATTTTGGACTACATATGAAAGCCAAATCTTATGTCCAGAAACTTTGTTACAATCTACAGTACTGTAAGTGCCCTAATATAAATGCTTACAAAGAACATTCAATAATTTACCCTTATTGTTTCTGGTATTGCCTGTATTTTAGATTATATAAGGAGGCCATCATTTCTTTATGTTCGTGATTTTAGTTATACGACTGTTGATGCCCTTATACAAATGCTTACAAAATTCAAGAATACCCAATAAGTTGCATTAATTGTTTATGGGACTTACTGTACTTTGGACGGGTACAACACCGGGCGTTGTCTGGAGTAATACCAGTTACAGTTGTTGTAATAAGCTGCATACAAATGTCAAAAGCTTCTGCTTTAAAGTCAAAAAGAAATTACAAAACTAAATAATTGCCAACATAAAACTAAGACTGATCGAGACTGGAGACCATTCTCGAATTGATCGAGACTGGAGACCATTCTCGAATTGAGCGAAAAGTATTGATCCTGACCAGACAACACAGATGTGCCAGCTTATCTAGATTTACACTTGTCCCCAAGGGAAAAAAGCTCACATCCAGGAGTAACTAGTAATATTTTTACAGGTACACAATAAAAACGTGACATGTTCTATGCAACTCTGACGTTATCATTGTTTTAATATCAAGGCCTCTGCCGTTATCATTGTTTTAATATCAAGGCTAAAACATGACATGTTATATGCTACTCTTATGTTATCATGCAATTCTGACATTATCCTTGTTTTAATATCAAGGCTGGTAACACAAAAGAGATCATAGTTTGAGACAAGAGCTGGCTCTGAGATCGTGAACCTTAGTCTGGTCGGGATCATAGACGATCATATCTCAAGCTGGTGACTTGTAAACATTGAGCTTAGTCTCCAAACTGACCAAACACAAGCGAGAATTCAAAGATTGGTTTCTGGTACCAGCAGGTTGATGAACTGGGCCCAAGTACATGTACATTTTGGTTGCTTGCAAGTGAAAGGAAGTGGTAAAATAGGGGTCCTCGCTAACATAACAAAAACAAGTACAATCCACACAAAATATGTTTTAGAAAACATATTCTAACTTAAGAATAATAAAAAATGATTATAGGGCTGTCCTAAAAATTGAAAATCAATACCGGGCATTTGAATCCATGAATAATCTAAGCTCATCATTACCTACCAGTGTAGATCCAGGTCAGCCTGTGCATAAACACAAGAGAGATCAAGTTCTACACTATTTCCTATCCAGTTTATAAATTCAGTTGATTAATTTCTAATCGCTCCCAGCTAGAGGCACTCTCATTTGAAATTCACAGTAGCGCTACATGTGAAGTGTGGCGGCCGTAAAATGTCTCTCCGTACATATAGTTATTACTGTTATCAGTAAAATAACCCGTTACCGATGTCATGTAGTGATTGTTACGTATATCAGGGCTATCTGATCAACCTTTTTAGGGGTTGTCCCGGCTAGCTCAGTTGGTTGCGTCGCAGGAATTGCAGGGCTAGGCGCTGGCGCCGTGACGGTGCGGGTTCGCTCCCAACTAGAGGCACTCTCATTTTATATTAAAATAAGCAATGCGCAGACTCAATACGATCAAAAGAAAGACGAGTCATCGGTATTAATTCATGAGTGGGTGTGCCGAATCGTGTGATCATATCCAAGCGACTAAATGTCAATAGTGGATTGTTTTATCTGCATAGTTTTAACAATATATATTTTGTTTACATACCCTCGTTATCACTTCATTTCACAAACACTGAATGTGTTAGAGTAACATTAAAAAGCGTTTACTTGCAGGTTTAAACATTAATAACTTTGAAAGACGAATTGTTTATTTAAATCCAAATATCTACTTTTTAAGGTAATTGTTTAATGGACTAAAAACACAACAGTGCAGGCTGAATAATGAACCGCACAAACTGAATAATTAACAATGCAGACTGAACAATTGACAGTGTAGTCTGAATAATAAACAGTGCATACTGAAAAATAATAAGTGCAGACTGAATTATAATAAGTGTAGACCGAACATTAAACAGTGTAGATTGAATAATAAACAATACATACAGAATAATAAACAGTGCATACTGAACAATAAAAAGTGGGGACAGAATACTAGTAGTAAACGGTGCATACTTAATATTTAATAGTGCAAACTGAATAAATAACAGTGGAGACTGAAAAATTAACAGTGGAGACTGAATTATTAACAGCGTACATTGAATGATTAACAGTACAGACTGGATAATTCACAGGGCAGACAAATCCGACTGGTGACATTGTTCTGACTGATCTGGATGTGCACTGTTTGGACTCTCATCAAAACGGAAAACTTAGTTATTTTTAACTAAACTCAGTTATTTTTTACTTTCAGGTTTATCGGTGCCGCGAAACTACTGTATAGACTGTGATATCTTTGTGCAAGAAACTCGTCACTCGTGTCCAGGACTTAGATGTGAACGCTCTCACAAGACACAGTTCAGAAGCTCTGTTTGCATGAATCTGCAAGCTTTTGCTATATCACCGAAAAATACAATATTAGCAAACATTTTGTCATATAGTTTATATGTATTATATCCGATAGGCCAGATAAACTGTCATGGCTGATGGTCAAATTTGCCATGGGCGACCAGTATATCACCTTTTTAACTGTACGGTCAGCGAAATAATTATGTTAGTGTCAAACTTAGATAAGGTATTAACATGTTCATGTATGTGCCCAGTGGTTCAAAATTCCGAAATGATTTACTGCAAAGATCTCCGGTGTGGACAGAAGTTCAAGGCGAGCATGAGTGGCACAACACCAATTTGTCAAACATCTGCTTCATTTATTTTAATATCAGAGTTACTGTAACGGTGTTTTACCGTGTGGCGGCTGTAAAAAAATTCCCCGTACATTCAATCAGTCCTGTTTTTAGGTACGTCCTTTCAAGGTCATTGAACATGATTCTTATGAATTATGTTAATAGTACTTCCAAAATACTTTTGGTTAAATATTTTGTCCAGTTTAAAAAAGGGTGGTTTTCATTTCCCAGACAATATAGATTTGGATATTGTTCAATCACCCCAAGGATATACTTCCTGCTTTTGACATTTTGCCTTTGGCGATGTCTGTGATATGCAGGTTTTGTCATAACTTGGGCTAACTTCGGGTTAGTTTTGATGTCGGTTACCGGAAACATACTGGTAATGATCGTGATGAACCGGAAACAGAGTCGCAATAGCTCGACTTCCATTTTATTCACCGCCCTTGCTGTATCGGACCTCTTTATTAAGTCAACAAATTCTGTTAAATATCTTGGTGTTGGTATTGATAATACATTATCAGGTGAAAATATAGTTAACAATATTGTTAGCAAAGTGAACTCTCGTCTTAAATTTATGTATAGAAATGCTAAGTCATTAGATACAAGGACTAGAAAATACTTATGTTCTGCTTTGATTCAGTGCCATATAGATTATGCTTGTTCTTCTTGGTATCCGAGCTTAAACAAAGGTCTTAGAGACAAATTACAAGTATGTCAAAATAAAATTGTTAGATTTATTTATAGTATGGGTCCCAGAGAAAGTATTAACCAACATAGACTTTCAGATATGGATTTGCTAAATGTAGAAAATAGAAATAAACAACTAAGACTTAACCATGTTTTTGAAATTGTACAGGATAAGTGTCCATCATATATGAAAGAGAACTTTGTATTTGTGAAAGAGACTCATTCCTATTCAACTAGGGCTAATACATATAATTTTAGAGTACCTAAATGTCATGGTAAAGAAAACATTACCTTTTATTACAGTGCAATAAAGGATTGGAATGCTCTACCAGATTCAATAAAGAAAATTGAAAATAAATTTAGATTCAAAATGGCTGTGAAGAACCATCTCTTGGACACAGCCAAGATACATTAATTCAATGATCACATTTTGGAGTAGATTTGTTTATTTATTTATTTTATTTAGGTGAAGCACTTTAACACTTTAACATAATTATGCTGCTTGTGGAAGTGATGACTTGGATGTTCTTAAGATATGCATGTGATAAAATGTATACGTTATATCCGTAGTCAGTACAAATATGTCATTTTGTTTTACTTCACTGTTTGAAACTGAAAACGTTTAAAGCCCCCTCTGTAAATTCCTTCGTAGGTCACAGTGATACTGTCTGACCTTCTAACGTTCTCTTTTACTGTCAGATACTCTGTCTCTGGTTTGACTGTACTGTCAACCATCTGTACAACAACAGACTGTGACAGAGGACTGATGGTATCAATAAGAGCTTGGAGATCTGAACTCCTCATTGATACTTCCCAGAGAAAAACGAGCCCAAGTCTTGTCGTGTCTATCGTCATAACACGTTAATTGTCAGTTAGATCTGTTTGATATATATGAAGTTCCTTCAGCTGTGTTAATAATGGAAGGGTTATCAGGATCAATATGGTGACAGTAAAGTGTGTGCAAGTTGTGTGCAGCTGGAAGAGATGTGAGACATGATGTGATCACTCCGGTAGGTAAACTTCTTATGTTTAACTCCACCAGATGTTGTGTGCTCACTTTGTGCAGACCAAGCAGCTGGATGTTATCATGTCCTGATAGGTTCAACTGAACGCCAGGAAAGAGCTGATCATGATCACTGCAGATTGTGAAAGTTGATCTGGATCATTGTGACACGTGATGTGAAGAAGGTGGTGATGTTATCCAGCTGGTTGTGTGTTACTGTGAGATTGATCAGACTGAGACTCTTAAGTAACGGCATACTGAGAACAGTCTCTGAACTTACCTGAGAGAATACAGTTATGTTACGGATATGTCTGTCCTGTTTGAAATTAAAATTATCTATATACAAACATTGCAAGGTATTCACTGACTGTTGCAGAAGTCTCTCTATATCAGGTTGCCTAGCTCTTAAGTGAAGTTTTTCTAGAGTATGAAAATACTGGAGATCAAGCCTATTAAGGATGTCTGTGACTTCCTCTGTGTTCTCACATTCTCTTACATTTAGGGATTTTATACCACCACTCTTTCCTTGTATCAGTTTTTGTATGTGTGATATGTATTCCGTTTGTTTTGATTGTTCATTAATTATAATATCCTCTAGAGGTAGGGGGTGAAAATCTTGTCGATTCAGCTGCATTTCCTCTACAGACTGAATCTGCAGTGTTTGATACTTAAACACAATATTGTATTCATCATTTGAGAAACGTAATTCAAAATAGGATCTGTATCTCTGTGTAATTTCATCATCATTTACATTATGTATCAGCTCCCTGGAAATACCTTGGTGTCACATCGAAGAACTATGAACACATAGCAGTGAGCGAACACACACTTAAGGTTTGAAAGGTTAAATGTTTGCAAAATTTTAATTTCCGGAGCATAACTCTGCAAGTAATGAAGTGACTTTAGGCAGAAAACTGTCCCAGAATGTTCATCTTAATAAAATCGAGTGTTTCATCTGGGAATCATTTACCCTAAGTAAAAGGTCGAGTTCAAAATTGAGTTTATAGCAGAAATATGATTTCCCATTCTTAACTCCGCAACTTTTACAGGGATCTCTTCAAAACGTCTCAAACTGTTTAACATTACATAATGAATAAAATGGAGTGTTTCGTATAAAATCATGATCGTTCTACTATGAATGTCGATTTACTTATTATATCTTAATTTGTGATCATCTTTGAGCTTGTCTTAGCAAAACAGATAGTCCTGATTTCAACTGAACTGTCAAATACGTCTGTCTAAATAGTAGGACATTATTTGTCATTGGAAGGGATCACAGAGTTTTCATTAAACATTTAAACTTGGCTACTGACACATAGAAAACATTGCACCTTATTTTCAATATTCCATCGAGATTTTGTTATTACTGAATTTAATTGTTTGGAACTTCAGTTTGAATTGCATTCCCAGAATTCCAGTACATATAATCAAGGACATGTTACTTCATTCTTGTTAATCTACGATGTTATGACGAACTAACAAATACCCTGGTATTTAACTGTTTACTTAAACACATTTGATGACAATCGCTTTCAGTGGGCCACAAAACTTACTGCTTCGTTAGTTTTTGGTAACTATATTTGTGTATTCATCACATGACAAGTGTGAATCAATGCTAAGGCGTCATATTTCTTCTTTTTCATTCAGTACATTTGAAGATGTCTTATATCTTATTTAAATATGTTAAAACACAAAGAATTTATAACTGTCTTAACGGTAGGAAGTCACGTATCATAGGTTGGGATCTCAATTTTATATAAATTGTTTATATATGACAGTTAACAAATTGAAATCATTCTATTGTTTTTTATCACATAAATATGCTTTTTTAACTTCCAATTTTAAGAAGTACAAGTAATCGGGGATAAAATACTACCATCTTGTTTATGACCACCATTGATCCTGCTCCGAGGCCTTTATAAAAATTACAAAAACATACATGATTTCCTACCTTGCCTTATTTGTTCACTTAAACACAATTAATAAAATTCCACTTTTCTATCACTAAATCAATGGGCTGCAACACTATTTCGCAATCTATGCATTTTGAAACACAGTCATTAGCGCATGGCTGGTTTACTTAAAACTCAAAACTTTAACATTCATACGTTTGTAATAAGGGAAACAACTATTTTTAGAGAAAAGCCTGTTTAAATGATTTCTCTTAACTACATATTCCAATTCATGATCCTCTTCACAACATTTGTAGATTAGATAGATAGATAGACCGGGCATGATACGATACAGAGTCTTACAAGACTTAACAAGATCCCAAACTTGCCTCTAACTGTTATGGAATTATTTTAGTATTTTAGTATTTTGAACAAGTTTTACACCAGGATTAGTCTACAGCAATTCCAGTTACAGAGTGACAGACCTTGTTGCAAGAGGGTAAGTTACTCTCTTGCCCCCGGTCGCAGTGTAACTGTATATAAACCGATTGTATCATCTACCGGAACATGGTAGACAGTGCAAAAGAGAGGAGATTTGTATGTATTGTAATGACAAATCAAATAGACAAATACATATTATAACAGGCGATTCTCGTAGCACTTGTTATGAATGACATTGTTTCCTTTTGTATGAATTATACTTATAAATAATCGCTTAAATCACTCTTACTAAGTACCGTTTGTGCTGTGCACAATTTTAAAATCAGTAAACTGTAAATGTTTATATTGTAACAGGTTTTGAGAGGTATTTCATGCTAGCGATGATGTAACATATACTTTTTATTATTACAATAATTAGAACGCCGTAGCTGATCAATTTTACATCAAAACATTAGACCAAACATGCATCCAGGTTCGACCAGACTGTATCATGTATTGAACATGTTAACACAATCATCTGTATGTTTGTAGTAATCAACGTGTATCAGTTAGAGCGATTTTTTAAAGATGATTTCTGTATATTTTCGGATTTTACAAACATGTGTTCGATGTAAAATACTGTATTTTAAGTGCTTCGTACAGAAATATGATACGTTATGTAATATAAGGGCCTCGGTGCCCTTTTATACTGCGGCGACACGAAACTATTGAATCTACCTGACTTTAAATAGTAACATGTGTCCTAGAATCAGCTAGTTTAACACACATGCCGTTCTGAGAGCCATACTTTTGAGAAAAAAAAACACAATTAATGTCGCTCCAAAATGCTTGGATTTGATAAACATAGTTTAGGTTTGTTTTAAGTTATTGTTTCGAAAATAAAGGTTCACGATTATAAATACATACGTACGCTGCTGAACATGAATGGTATAAATCTGAAAATACCGAACTGAAAGTTCCAGGTTCACTGCCATATGCATACCATCGTTTGGGATGGAGCTAAATTGTACTTTTTATTGGTGTAAATATTGAGTTGCGCTTAACCGGGGCTTAGTGGCGTGGGTAGTAATATGCATTTCCTTTACTGCCTATGAACAGGCTCAATCAAACCGACCCTGCACTATTTTCATATTTATGGTTTTCGGTAGAAATATTCTAATAAATGTAATATCACAGTGTGCAGTAAAAACAAAGTACTCCATATCCCATTGAGTAAAGGGTCACATACAACTTTAGCAAACGAAATCAATGTCTTGCTTTTCGCCTAAAAATTGACTATCACAAATGTCTAAACTTGAAAGACTTTAGGCGGAGACTGTTTTATCAGTTATAAAAATAGTAATGTTTTAGTTTATTTCGAGGTTTGTATTGAAAATAATAAACGGTCGCTCAGTTGTGTTGGGCCTGACAGTTTAATTTTTATACAAGCTTCCAAATTAACAATAATTTATAGTCAATGTTGTTTAATATTACTGTTTTATTGTTTTTAAGTTCATCTCTTCGTGTTTTGTACACAATGTTTTATTTTTTCTCCAAATATACATAGTATGTTGTATAGACAATATATATAGACAAACTCCCCCATCTCACCAAAAAGCATAAACTTAATAAAATGAGCAAAATCAGCAAATGCGCATCGCCATAAACGATACCAATTATTTAAAAAATCATTCCACGAAGATCTAACTAAATGAAACAACAGAAATAGGTATTTTTGATAATCTTGCCTAAATTGTCTGCAGCCTTCTGTTTTCTATATGCGTCTGCGTTTTATTCTATGCCATTGTAGCTGCACCAGAACTGTTGAATGACAAGATCTGCAACTGTACCTAAGGCAGTTAAAACTGTTCATGCTTTACAAACAAACAACCATGCACAGGGGCTTGTGCTTGTGAAGGAATACTACCAATGACTATGCAGATGCGATATGTACAAATGTCTTTACTCTAACATCTGTCATCGGTGAAGACGAGTACCAGTTGTTCATGTGAATATTGAAATAAGAAGATTAAACTCATATGAACTAATATGCATATTATGTAACTAAAATTCATATTTATTATTATGAATACATGACAAATATGAGCGTTTAACTAATATTCCATAAACTTTTGTCATTGAGCTTCAAGGAATATTTTCCAGTCTTTTATCAGTAATTAATAAATACTGACGTGAAGCATAGTATGAAAATAAGAATCATACATTTAATATAGTATATTGAGTAAGAGTAGCATAACATTTCTCTAAGACTCGTAAATTCGTTGAAATATGGTCACTGACATTGTAAAAATACATTTTGTTTTTAAAATGTCGAATATTTAACCTTTTACACCATAATTATAAAACAAAAACTTGCAATAAACAGTTGTATAACCATTCTGTTGAAGAAGTTAATGTCAATTTATCTAAAAAGGAGGAAATTAATACAGAAAAGTCGATTTTCAGCATATTTTTACAGTTTGACCTTGGAATGAACTTGACATTGACCTTAATACAGTCAATATGTGTAGCAATTTAAAGAACATCATATTGTTTACAATATTGTAATATTCCTTTGAAAATCAACCCGGCCATATAAAATTACCAAAGGACGTATGACTTAAGCATATCACAAGTTTACTAGATTGGCAATTTATGGCGGCCATCTTGGACGCCATCTTGGAAATCAATGTTGTGCCAACGCTTTCACAACTGTTACATGCAGTTCCATAAACTACATACTGTAACTGTTATTTTGGTATATAGGACTCTTTGTTTACAGACACAGACTGGTATGTCTAAGAAATAGGTTAGATATCCCTATTCGTTTGCAGCACTACATTTAAAGCATCATTGTTATGTAATACTCTTAATAATATTAATATCATGGAGTCATATAACTAGTATGTATTTATTATCGAAGCCTTTATTTGTAGAGAATAACAATATTATTATACAATTATGTGGGTCATTTGCTAGACCTTCTTGTGATTGTATGCCATCTTTCAAGAACGTTTTTAATCCATATATATGCCCAAAACAATTTGTATTACAACTAATAAGGGCTGTATAAAATATAACTAACTTGTTTTTGTTGAAGGTACTTGAAATGATCCTAATAATTCCATTTTCACTGTGTTATTTACGAATTGTTTATACAGAAGCCATGCAATCATCTTACTATATCCGGCAGATGATACAATCGGTTTATATACATTGAGTGTTATAACTAAGACAAAAAAGTATTCCCGCGTATCATACTTGCGATCGCTGACTTCAGAAACTGAGCTAAATTTCAATCAATCAGATTTCTGAGATTTGAGATCGGTCTGAGTATAAATTCCTTTTGACCTGGTCTCTATATAAAAGGTGTCCGTTCAATTATGATTTAATGGAATATTATTTTGATGGCCAAAATTTCAGCAATCTGATGTTTTTTCTTGCACCTAACTGGCACTGAATGATAAAAAAGGTTGAACATAATTTACCCATTTAACTTGATCTTTTTAGAAACTTCATTTGCATATGAATAAAATATTAAAATCAGTTAATTTATTTTTTTCGGTATCAAGAATCATGTTTCAGATACCAACCTTCCTTTATTGGTCAGTTTGGAGACCGTGATAAATGTCAAACCAAGCATATTGCAGAGACGTGAAATTTGTCACCACGCCAGGTTTATGAACCTTGGGACTGATCAATTCAATTGGTGAAACGAATAAAATGGTTTCTGTAGAACCTATATATACAAGTGCAGACTAGTTACGGTTGAATTGTTGTCTAGTGTAGACCCTTAAATATCAATATTGATTATCGAGGGGTCACCTCATACACAATATGGAGAAAACGTGTCGTCTCTAAAGCATCTGTGTTTGAAATGAAGTCTAAGTACATGATACTTCCTTCTTGTTTATTTTTAAATTAGCCATTAATAATGCTATGAAGCTCTTAAAAATGACATAAAATATTTGCCATAAAAAAGAAACATATACAGATTCTTACCTTGCTGTTTACTTAAACATAATTGATGAAAATCTCATTTCCTTCACATAATCGGTGGGCAACAACACTTAGCATTCCGCAATTATTAAGGTAATGGTCACATGACCAGTATCGTTTCCTCCCTTCATCCTTTTCAGCTTTTATCAAACGTTGAAAAGAAGATCCTGTTACATGATTATGTATAAAATGTTTATACAGATTTAACTTTATGATATCAAGTACTATCAATTACTTGTTATATGAAGTTGACATCTCCGAAAGTAAGTTTCTTATTCAGTCGAACTGATAAACATATTATATCTTATAATTTTATTACATAAAGCACTGTTCTTTTACGATACTATGAAGCTTACATAACTTTACACTACATTTACTAATGCAATCAAAATATTTAACCATCATCTAAACGTTTATAGACATGTATTGAACAACCTTAGCATTCAGTTATGAGTCATGCTCATACTGCTGTGATAAGGGAAACAACTCGTATAAGGCATTAAATAATTTCGTTGTGATTATTTCTCTGCATTGACTAGGTTGAATAGTCTGAGTAAGTAGAAACCTTTTTTTCAGATGTTGACATGCGGTAAAATGTTCAAATGTTTTAAAAACAGTTCGGCTTTGGAATAATTTATAGAAATTGTCTATCCGAAAGGCTTAACTGTGCTCTAGTGTTATCTCAGATTAAACTTATAACTTATCCGTCATTTCCTCATGTTCAGAATTTAAGTTACAGAATGTACATTTATATTAATTTATTGTTTGAGCGCTAATACAGATGCTTATAACATTGAAGAACATATTGAAAAACATTCAAGAACATCCAATAATTTACCCTCATTGTTTGTGGAATTTCCTGTATTTTTACTACATTTGAACGCCATTGTTTCCTATGTTCTGAAACTTTGTTACAATCTACATTAAGTCCTAATACAGATGCTTACAAGATTAAAAGTTAAAAAGAGATATACAGGGGTGTTATGTTAAAAGGATTGCAAAGAGTATACAGAGCTATGGTGATTGGTGATCAATACAGCAGATAGCTGCATTGAACTGTTCAATGTTCGGGAGTGAGGGGATATCAGGGGTAAGGGCATTTCAGTATGTGACTGTTCTTGAGAAATAAGAATACTTATAGTAGCCTGTGGTTGCTGTTATTGACCTGTAGGACCTTGGGTGGGCGTGACGAGAGTGAGAGGGGGAAAGGGGGAGTTAAGATGCCTTCAATAGGAATAGCAACACGCTCATTTGTAATTTTATACATTAGGTACAAACGATTATCTATACGTATAAGATCAAGCTGTCGGAGATTTAATTTAACCAGCTATTTTATAATCTCGAATTGCATATTGATCAAATATAAAAAAGGTATTGTATTATCTTTTTTATATCAATAATACATATGTTACTATATATAGTAACAAATTTACGTTGGAAAAATATTATTACTCGGCCTCGGCAGATTTTATCGCATAATTGCCCCGCACGTGGAGGGCAATTATGCGATAAAAGCCTTTGGAAAAGACGCACGTGCAACGCTTGGTTTTGCATGACGTCATTAGCGGCATTCCCGACAGCAAAATGGCCACGGGTGAGCGTACGCTGAAGTCGCTTGCAAATAGAATTCTAGATTTAGATGGAATTATTGTTAAGTGGACTCAAGAAAACAATCATTTAACCGAGGGAGAATCTGGACTGTTTATTGACAGTAATTTATCTAGTTTTGACAACTTCTAACACAATTATTTCCCTTTGCCCTGCGGTTAAGGTAAACCTCGGATTTCACCGGTACAATAATCGAGGATAAACAGACATATGTATTATACAGAACAATTCATGGGTGGTCGGGGGCGGATGTTGATAATTGCCCCGCTATCGGGCATTTTATCTCTTCAGCGGGGCAATTATCAACATCCGCCCCCGACCACCCATATATTATTCTCTAAATAATACAGGCTCCGATCCAAGTTGATAAAATTGAGACTTTCCTTCAAAGCTCAAGCTTACCGTTAGTCATTTCCGAGGCTTAACGTCAACCAATCAGATTTCAGAGATGATGTCACCACGGACCTTTTAAAAAATCATTGCAACCTATACTATTTATTAGAAAACATTTTTATGCTGAACTCAATTCCGTGCTCAAACTTAAATGTCTAGAACATAACAGCCTTCGTGAAAAAAATAGTGTTCTGTTCATCAGATGTTATTTAGATAAATTATCTCACAACTATATTCAGTTAAAAAGATTCCCCTAATGAAAGAAAATGTCTTTATAAAATTCTTATGCTCAAATTAACTTGAACATAAATGTGTTATAATCATGGAGCCTGATCTTCAAATTCGAGTACTTAAATGAATAAAATGATTTCACTAGAGCATATGCATGGGTCATTTCCTCTTAAGATTGACTACTTTTAGTCAAACCCCATACATGAGCGTATGTTACCTCCCAGTGCAATGGAACTTGTCCTATCAGATACCATATAGTTTTTTTTAATATGGATAGGACTTCCTCATCATCTTCATAGTTCTCTGTTTGAAAACAGTCTAGAATTCCCCATAAAATTCCGTAATTCACTGAAAAGCATTAAATAAAATTCAATCTTATTGACAGAATATTTATAGCACAGTTATAACTGACAATATGGTTCAACTATTGTTTTGTAGACTAGAGTACCTATCAATATTAGGTATTTAACCCTTTAAGTAATCTTAGTCTGCATTTGTAACATTACTCAGATCAGCCAGTGCATCCACGAAATAACCGATCAGGGTCTACTTTGACAAATGTGGAAGTTAAATTATAGTTTATTCAAATTAAAAATTTATATTCCAAGCATCAACTTTGTCTTCAAATTGGTAATAACTATTTATTGTCTGAACAATAAATAGTGCACACAAGGAACGGACTGCTGACATATGCTGGCTTATATGGGTTTTCCTTTTTGAATTCTTATCCAAAATGAAACTAAATCAGTTACTTTTTTTACTTTCAGGTTTACCAGTGTTGACGGCCTTCTATATCGACTGCGATATCTAGGTGCAAGGAACTCTTCACATGTGTAATGGATGTGCAAGTTCAAGTAAAACACAGACTGCAGAAGCTGTATTTTTATGAATTTAACTTTAACAAACACCTTTGCAAGATGCATACTGCAAAAGAATCAGAAGTATGCACGTTTTTAAAATAAAAAGATTTCAATGAAGAATTCATGCCAAATCATGGTTGAAGAAAGTCATTTTTGGTATTGTAGATAAAAGTGAATTTGTTTTCAAATCGGTTTTGTTTATTGAATACATATATTTCATTCTTCCCATCTTCCCACAATTTTCAGTTTATTTTAATTGTATACAGTCTGATATCGTTCTGATACTTAAGTTGAGACAAATATAACTCGAGTTTTTAAGCGTGTTGTCCGTGCTTCAAAACCATGACAACCTTACACATGCCTTGCCCAATGTAAACACCAAAGCCATGACAAGTGGCATTGTGGGAAATCTCTCTATTGTCCAGGCTACAAGACTATGGCAAACTTACAGCTGTTCTTCCCAATGGTTAGGCCACTGGCATGCCAAGTGGCATTATGAGAAAATCTCTCAGTAAATCATAGAACATGATTATTTATTGTTTGTGTTGTTTTTATGCTTATATCAAATGGTAATGCCAAAAATGATGACGTTGTCTGTGCTAAACTATACTCAACAAAAATAAAAAGTATCCACTTTCCTACCTTAAATTTTGTAAAATTTGAAAAAGAAAACTGAGAAATCTGTATGTGGACAACTTTGCATTTCTGTTATCATTACAAAGAGAAAAAGTTTTCTTGAAAATCTGCAGCCACAACTTAGTTATCTTTCCCTTTGTTGTAATGAGGGTTCCAGGAAAAAGTCAGTGATTCTTTGAAGCATTCATATTGGTTTGAATTGAATCAATATTTCCACCTCTTGTGATCAATAAAATCATAAAACATTCATCAATAAAACAAGTAGTCCTCGATAAACTACGCTAGAAAGTCCAACCATTTCCAATTACCTCCCTTTAAATTGATTATGTAGCGTTTTGTTATCCATTATTAATTGTTATTCGACTTGCCGTTGCTAAGGTCTTGGTGTGGAAGATTATGTTTATGAACAATAGAAATTGAAAACAACTGAGATTAACCAATTGAACACCATTCAAAGCGTACGTGATTAAATGAAAATATGTTAATGAGAATATAAGCATAAAAAGTGGATACTTTTTATTTTTGTTCAGTATATTTCTAATTTCGATTCTTACCTCATTAGTGTGTTCTAAGTAACATACTGTGTAAATCAAGCTATTAAAATTTTCTTGGTGGCTCGTTGCTTTTGTTCTTGCAAGTCTGGTAACCTTAGCTAATTAGGCTGATATGCTGGCTGATCTAATTCTTAACTGGTCGCCCATTGGATAAAATTCTTATACGATTTAGTAAAGGGGAAAAGCAATAATATAAAGACTTATAGATTTCTTATGCTATAAAAATCATGCTCATTTCGTCAGCATGATTTTACTCGTATTAAGTCTACAATCCTCAAAGATCTGGTCCTTATGTCATGAAAAATATTAAGTTGGATTTAAAACTCGACTCCAGCGATATTTTAAAAATGCTGACAATAAGAAGCTTACTTGAAAGATTACGGTTTTAATACTGATGTATTATTTTTAGATACTCAATATTTGGGTTTAAATTTCGAATATAAACTCCGTGACATCTCGGCAAAACTCGGTCTCGCGTGTTATTATTTACTTACCCACCTCGAAAATACAAACCTTCAGATTTTATACTAGTATAATATTCCATTTATATTTTATTATAACGGGAAGACGTCACTTATATTGGGTTAACAATTTCTTGTAATCAACCTGCATGTACTCAAGATTCGAATAAACACGTTGACTTAAGAATAGCGTTTGAGCATACGATTGTACATGATATTTTGGCTTGGTAAAATTAGGTGATGTAATCTTTTTCATTCAAATAAGTGCCATGGACATCTTTTCAACTCGATCCAAAAATGTACTAAAATAAAATGCCTTTACTGATGCTTTTACTGATTCTCTAGGAAATTTTGTCAAATTTTTCTTTTTCGGGTCTACAAATCACAACTTGATTGCTCATTTTATGGGTTTGAACCGGACATGACAGATGCAGTATAAGGGTCTAATTTATTGCAAGTTTGATTTTCAGTCATAAAAGTGTATTTCACTTATATGATATAATACATATAAAACATGCGACAAAATGTTTAATAATACCAGATTTTTCATGCTACAAGATATGTTTCATTATCAAAATTACAAACAACAATAATATAAACATGTTTTATAATATAAGATTTGAAAGAAAAATATTTAGTTCATATTTATTCCAGTCCAAATATGGAAAAATTATGCTGAGTCACTTTTTTACAGCAAGAACTTGAATAAACATTTGCCATGTACTCTCAGCTAGAATAAAAATTGTCTCAATTAACCACAGTGCCAAGAACATTGAATTTCTTAATTCAGAATTTTGCATAACCATTTTTAGAAACAAACATTAATTAAAAATGAATATTGAAAAAACAAACAAACAAAGGAACTACAATGATTCATAAAATTTATACAAAAACCCTAAATATAGATATCTACCAGGAAATAACTGCCACCACTAATAATCACCAAGTTTCAGAGATAACCATTAACCATTTAAACATGATAAAATAGAATGTTTTTCTATTATTTTCCTTTTCCATTTGAGGTTACCCCATTTACATGTAGACTAACACTGCTTTATGAATTATTATTAATCAACAACAATAAATGCTTCGTTTTGTTTTATTTCTTGGAAAAAAGCCGGAAAAACCATAAACAGCAGTCAGACAAAAATAAGATAATGTTAGATCGCTTTGCATGTGGTGGATGACAGTAAGAGGATGTGATCACTTTGAAAATTTATGGTTGACTACCAAAAGAGTTGTCATGGAATATAGTCAACCATTTGAGATGCAGTTAGTAATACTGTTAGTATACCCAGTAAATAGATATTCGGTCAGTTTTATCTTTGTATAATATATAGCTGAGATAGTTCTAAATCAGCTGCATTTTCCCAGGTCGTCAGACACTTACAATAAAACAAAATACTTTGTCAAGCCTACTGGAGTTTCCTTCTATAGCTGTGCATCCAGATTATCCAGTTTAACCCAGGCATGAAAACTACCTGTTACACAATTACTAACAATCAATCATGATCATGTGTTGTTTTATAATCTTAACAGAGTATAGATGCTTTTAGAAAAACATAAAGTGACATTTTAGAATTAAGGTCATAAAACAGATTTTCTAGCATGGTCTTCTAGAATCTTCACAGACTATGTATTGTAGCGAGGGTCATTAAATCCACGATATATCACTGTTTAAAGCACTAGTATTCTTTTTTCTAACGTCACTTATTTATTTGAACTTAACAGTTTGCCGACCGTACAAAGAGAAGAAGTACTGTCATTACAAAGCCTAGAATTGAAATATATCACTAGTGGATGTCGTTTAGAAGCTAAATATATATAGCACACGGAGGTACGCCCCTCGTAATATATTCTTGAGAATGTTAACTACCTTCTGGATCGGTGTCAAATTCTCCAATAAATCACTAGAAGATATTAATTATTTCCTAAATATATTGTTTTATATTTATAAATTAAGATTTAATAGAAACAAGCAGGTTTTTATTGTTGCATATTTTTAACAATTCACAGAATTCTGAATATCCAACTGTTATCAAATTAAGTTGCAGTATACATGTATTATTTAGATTTTTATCTACACTATTTAAGACACTTATCATTAAAATTTAAACGTGTTCTATATGGGGCAAGTCAGGTGCTCCATTAGTCATGTAATTTGGGATGTCATAATTAGTGTCCTGTATGGGGCACGTCATGGGCCATGAGTTGTAATTTTGAGCGTCATGATAAGTGTCCTATACGGTGCACGTCATGGGCCATGAGTCTTGTAATTTGGGATGGCATGGTAAGTGTTCTATATGTGGCACGTCATGGGCTGCATAAGTCTTGTAATTTGGGATGTCATGATTATGATCCTATATGGTGCACGTCATGGGCTCCATGAGTCTTGTAATTTGGTATGCCATAATTAGTGTCCTATAAGGGGCACGTCATGGGGTCCGCGAGTTTTTAAATGAAGAATGTCCTGATGACTGTCCTATATGGGGCACATCATGGGCTCCATGAGTCTTGTAATTTGGAATGTCATGATAAGTGTCCTGTATGGAGCACGTCATAGGCTCCATGAGTCTTGTAAATTGGGATGTCGTGATAAGTGCCCTATATAAGGCACGTCATTGGCCATGTGTCTTGTAATTAGGGATAAATGATTAGTGTTGTATAAAGGGAACGTCATAGGTTGAGTCTTGTACTTTGGGATCATGATAAGTGTCCTCTATGGGGCTCGTCATGGGCTCCATCAGTCTAAAAATATTGGATGTCATGATTAGTGTACTCTATGGGGCACGTCATGGGCTCCATGAGTCTTGTAATTTGGGAAGTCATGATTAGTGTCCTATATGGTGTACGTCATGGGCTCCAAGAATCTTGTAATTCTGGATGTCATTATTAGTGTCCTATATGGCGCACGTCATTGGTTCCAAGAGTCTTGTAATTTGGGATGTCATGATTAGTGTCCTATATGGGGCACGTCAAATAATCCAAGAGTCTTGTAATTTGGGATGACATGACTTGTGTCCTATATGAGGCACGTCATGGGATCCATGAGTCTTGTAATTTGGAATGTCATGACTAGTGTCCTATATGGGGGACGTCATGGGCCATGAGTCTTGTAATTTGGATGTCATGATTAGTGTCCCATTTGGGGCCCATCTTGGGATCCATGAGTCTTGTAATTTGGAATGTAATGATAAGTGTCCTTTATTTGGCACGTCATGGGCTCCACGAGTCTTGTAATTTGGGATGTCATGATAAGTGTCCTATATGGAGCACGTCATGGGCTCCATGAGTCTTGTAATTTGGAATGTCACGATTACAGTCCTATATTGGGAACGTCATGATGATGAGTCTTGTGATTTGGGATGTCACGATTACAGTCCTATATTGGGAACGTCATGGGCGATGTCTTGTGATTTGGGATGTCACGATTACAGTCCTATATTGGGAACGTCATGGGCTCCATGTGTCTTGTAATTTGGGATGTCATGATTACAGCCCTATATTGGAAACGTCATGGGCGATGCGTCTTGTAATTTGGGATGTCATGTTTAGTGTCCTCGTATATGGGGCACGTTATGGGTTCATGAACCTTCAGACAGCTCACGTCAATCCTTAAAATGACGTCTTAGAGTTAAGCACACGAAATTATTTCTTTTTCATATAATCTAACCCTTTAACTCTTAATCATATGCAACTAACAAAGACATGGAATGTTCTAAAGATAAACATGTTATAATATGTTATAGTACCAGTTTAATCAGTAGATAGTATAAATATCTCACATATAACACATGCTGATTGAGGTTGGTTGACTTTTATGTTCTTATCTAAAACTTGTTAAAATTTTTTTGTTTTAGTTACTTGAGTTATCAGCACAAAAATGTCACACTGTTGTTTTATTTGACTGTTTGAAAGATGAAGTATTTTCTGCCGTCTCTCTTCATTCCATCAAAGGTCACAGTGAAACTGTCTGACCTTCTGATGTTCTCTTTTACTGTCAGATACTCTGTCTCTGGTGTCACTGTACAGTCAATCATCTGTACAACAACAGACTGTGACAGAGAACTGATGGTATCAATAAGAGCTTGGAGATCTGAACTCCTCATTGATACTTTATTCAGCTGAATAAGCTCAAGTCCTGTCATGTCTGTCGTCATAACAAGTCTATTGTCAGTCAGATCTGTTTGATATATGTAAAGTTCCTCCAGCTGCGTTAATAATGGAAGGGTGGTTATAAGAGTGTGTATATCAGGATCAATAATGTAACGACAGTAAAGTGCGTGTAAGATGTGTGCTTCTGATAGAGATGTGAGACATGACGTGATCACTCTGGAAGATAAACTTCCTATGTAACACACCTCCAGATTTTGTGTGCCCACCTGTAGCTGGGATACAGGCACATCGACCAGACCAAGAAGCTGGAGGTTATCATGTCCAGACAAGTTGAACTGAACACCAGAACAGGATTGAGCATGATTACTGCAGGTTATATTGTACATGCGGATCTGGATCATTGTGACACGTGATGTGAGGAAGGTGGTCACGTTCTCCAGCTGATTGTGTGTTACTATGATATTGGTGAGACCGAGACTCTTCAGTAATGGCATGCTGAGAACAGTGTCCGAAATTACCTGAGAGAATACAGTACTTATTGGGATATATCTGCTTTGTTTATAATTAACACTGTGTATAACAAAACATTGTAAGGTATTCACTGACTGTTGCAGAAGTCTCTCTATGTCAGAATGTCTAGCAACAGCTCCTAAAACAAGTTTTTCTAGTGAGTGAAAATGCTGGAGATCAAGCCTATTAAGGATGTCTGTGACTTCCTCTGTGTTCTCACAGTCTCTTACATTTAGGGATTTTATACCACCACTGTTTCCTTGTATCAGTTTTTGTATGTGTGATATGTATTCTGTTTGTTTTGATTGTTCATTAATTATAATATCCTCTAGAGGTAGGGGGTGAAAATCTGGTCTATTCAGCTGTATTTCCTCTACACACTGAACCTGCAGTGTTTGATACTTAAACACAATATTGTATCTATCATTTGATAAACGTAAGTCAAAATAGGATCTGTATCTCTGTGTATTTTCATCATCATTTACATTATGCATCAGCTTCCATGAAATATCCCTGTAAGCTGCAGAGCTAAATCCACTAAGAAAGATGAAAGACTCGGACATTTCCAGAATACGTGATAATCTATTACAAGTTTGAAAAACAAGTTGATGTATGTTTTGACCGACAGAGCTTTGATCCAGGAGGATTGACTGCATGTAGAATGCTGCCAGGTATTCCTGAATGGTCTTATGTTGAAAAGACACATTACTGATATGCCTAGAGACAGGGCCATAGACTTTGTTTTGTGATAGAAGTCCAAGTTTCAAGCAGGTTTGTAATTCATCTGGTTTAAGGTATATTGTAGCGAACTTGTAATCAATTACTAACATCTGTCTGTTTTCACTACCAAAGAGAGCGTAAAAAGCCAATTCACCAATTTTCAACAGCAGACACTTATGCTGAACACAGACTTCTTTGCCCTTCATGCACTTGGGGATCATCACTCTTCTTTCTTGTTGTGTGGCAGATTGAAAAGACTCTACCTGCATTATCTGAGTTCCACGATTCAGAGTTAGTTCTAAAATATTAGAGTAAATTTCACATTTGGAATTTCCAATGTCTCTGCCGTCATACCATAAACACACACAGTGAAGATGGAGGCACGGAATTTTGCGTATGTCTCCGAGCTTGAGTTGTGAAGTTGTCCTGTAGAATTCCTCAACTGTCTTTCCAGATTTAAACTTATTGTTTAGAACGTTAAAAGCATTTTGGACAAGCTCATATGAGGATTCTTCGTTCAATTCATTCAACTCAATGTGACTGTCAATTTGATTTGAGGGTAGGTGCAAAATATCAAATTTCCATGATCGAGTAGTGGTAAGTATTGTCCAGTGTTTCCTTAATTTTCTATGAGGAATATCATGTTCATTTCTGCGTCGTTTACATTCATCAGGATGGATCCATTCGTCTAGCCCGTCGACAACGATCAAACAAGGTATTTTATTATTGAGAATCGTGTGCAGTGTCCGTTCATGACATGTTGACAGGTTTACTGTGATGACGTCCTGTATGAGATCATCTAAATGACATAATGACCTGTGAGCGTCGCGCAAGGAAATGTAAAATAAGAATTCAAAACCCTTTAAAGCCTGTATGTCTTCGGACTTAAATTTGTCATGTATTGACTGCACTGGATTTTGGGCTTGGCACCAGGTCATACATATATGTTGGCAGAATGAGGTTTTCCCCATTCCAGCGCTGCTAGTGACATAAATATTTTTATGTGCCTTACCCGTCCCTTGCCAGAACAACTCTTGATAGTTCGAGACTGGTGTCTTGGTAGGATTACCAAATGGATGTTGAAGATTAATAGCCACTAAAGGGGGCTTTACATAGAACTCTACGAGTGGTACCAGGTTTTCTTCTTCCAGTGGAGACACAGATGTCGTACTATGCTGATGTTGGTAAAACTCTATAAGATCTTTCTGGAAGCCTGAGAAATATAACATACAATTACATTGTTATGAATTGGTTTAATATTAATTGGCATGTTATTGCATTGGTCAATGTAGTTAAGGGTTTATCAACATGGGAATTATGAAAATAAAATAAATGCCTATTAAAGATAAAAGAATGTGGCCTTATTAACTCCGATAAAATATTTGCTTACTTCCCATATTATAATTTTAAACTCAGCCAAACGTAATGTACTGATGTAAGTGTAAAGTCAGTAGAACAATTTGAACCATTGCTACTAAAAAGACCAAGGTCACAGACATCCGTCATTGCACGATTAAAATTAAACTGATCTTTCGTTACCTTTATTATCATCAAGATCTTCTGCTGCAGCTTGAACTGACCCAGATTGTATTGCCAGATTCTGAAAATCTCCTGTTACGTCATCTCCTATGGTTGTTTCTGTACGTTCAAAGCCTTTCTGTTCTAATAGTTTGGAGTCGAATCTTGTGGAGGACTTATCCATACGTTTACCATGCCTGCTGTGTTTGGGGTCTGTTGTCATAACAAACACATCTCCTCTTGTCTTAACACCGACTGTATATCCTGTGGGACATTCCTGATCATGATTTTGATCGAAGCTACGTCGCTTGACAGAATTACTCATGATCTTCCACAGCTGTGAGAGCTATGAAACAAATTATTGTGGTATTATTCACAAAAAGGATAAGTAAAGTCTAACAGCTTTATAATGACTGTAAAATCGTCAACGTTGTTGTTGTCCATGTTGTACCTGCTAAGCCTTATTTTATCAATAGCTTGTGGTCAAAATTTGTAGCAGATATGTCAGATTTATATGTTTATTACAACGTGTGCTGTTCGTTGATATGAGAACCTGTTTGGGCAAGTGTCAGGTTGGTGAGGTTCGTTAATTGTTTGTGGCGTCTTATTTGAACTGATATACTTACGAGGGGTGATCCACAAGTTTTGTCACTGCCTCGGTTGTTCAAACATTTTGACGTCAGATTGGTTTATGTTTAGTGTATAATAATACAAAAACATGATTTCAGTTATATTAAGCAATACAATTATAAGTTTAACAATTATAGTGATCTTAAACTATGTTTTGGTAAACCCGCCATGAGCTTACCGCCTCACGCCGATTGTTTAGGTTTAGATCGTTTCCATGTTTAAAAAAGTTAATGAATTTCAGGAAAAAAAACACTCGTAGAGGCAGACGAAACATGTTTGACGTGATACAATATCATTTTTAGAGCAGCAGTTTAAGTATTAATGAGGTGATTTAACGTTTACACTGTCTATGCATAGTGGATGAATGTCTATTCAAACAAGTGATAAAACTTGAAAAAACGCCGGAACACGCTATATTAAATTATTTGCTACATGTTAGGAAAATCGCTTCTGGAAACAATAGAAATGGTAAACTTAACATTTAGTGAAAACTAGGTAAACAAAAGACTAGTCTACAGTTGTAGATTCAGATCAGACTACATGGATGTACAGGCTCCCACAGTTTTGCTCAGAAATAATTTAATTAATATACATGTAAAACCAATAAAATTATTGAGGGTCAACTGTAAAATTCATGTATTCCTTATGTGATGTGTTCATGTATTAAGTGTTTGAAACAAATCTTTAATATGACAAATTAAAGTTCCATTTGTGATTGAAGTCCAATATATTTCTTTAAATCTTGGATGTAGTTATGATGTTTTTGTCTTTGGTTGAGTAACAGTTTTTGTGAGACCCTTAACTTTTTTGAATTACATAAGCAAATAGTTTAGATCCTAGTTAAACTGCACATATATGTGGATGCTGGTCTGTATCTACACTGGTTATATATGAAATAAAAGCGGTTTCCCATGGGATTGAATTGAAATAGTAACAGAAATTAAAAGTAGCCAACAAAATAGCAATAGCATTTAAATGTTGCTTAAAAAGGATAGAATTGAAGCATGGATAATACATAAGTAATGACTTAGTTTCATCATTATATTTTTTTTACTTAAGCAGATATAGTATAGACATGTTTTGAGTCGGAAATCACTGGCTTATTGCTACATAGACATACGGTTGAGTGAGTGACATATTGCTGAGCAAGAGACAAATGGCTGAGTAAGAGACAAATGGCTGAAAATTTTAAGAGTTCAAGTTTTTGTTCCCATTCCTTGAGCATTATTTACATGAGGTAATAACCTTATCTGGCATACCTATCTTACCAGACCTCCTGTTCACACAATTGTTTACCTAAATAAACCTTGGTGTCACATCTTAGAATTACTGTATGAACACATAGCAATGACCAAAGAAACACTTCAGGTTTTAAAGGTTAATTGTTTGCAAAATTGTAATTTCCGGAGCATAACTCTTCAAGTAATAAAGTGACTTTAGGAAGAAAAACTGCCCCAGATTGTTCATCTTAATAAAATCGAGTGTTTCATCTGGGAATCATTTACCCTAAGTAAAAGGTCGAGTTCAACCTTGGGTTTAAAGCAGAAATATGATTTCCCATTCTTAACTCCGCAACTTTTACAGGGATCTCTTCAAAACGTCTCAAACTGTTAAATATTACTTATGAATAAATGGAGTGTTTCATATAAAACCATGATCGTTCTACTATAAATGTCCATTTACTTATCTGCGATCATTTTTGAGCTTGATTTAGCAAACCAGTTAGTCCTGATTTCAACTGAACTGTCAAATACGCCTGTCTAAATATTAGGAAACTATTTGTCATTGTAGGGATCCCAGACTGAGAGCTTATATTAAATATTTTAACATGTCTATTGACACATAGAAAACATTTCTCCTTATTTTCAATATTTTTTCGAGATGATTTGTATTACTGAACTTAATTGTTTAGAATTTCTGTTTGAAATGTATTCCCAGCATCCCAGGACATATAATCAGGGACATGTTACTTCATTCTTGTTAATCTGCTCTGAGGCTTTTAAGATGTCATAAAATATAAACCAGTGAATATCCTGGTATTTAACTGTTTATTTAAACATATTTGATGACTATCGCTTTCAGTGGGCCACAAAACTAACTGCTTCGTTAGATGTGGTAACTATATCTGTGCAATCATCACATGACAAGTTTAAATCAATCCTTAGGCGTCATATTTCTTCGTTTTCATTGAGTACATTTGAAGATGTCTTATACCTTATTTAAATTTATTACCTAATGCCTTCAATAAATACTAATTCGTTATTTTCAACTGTTTAATCAGGCAGCAAAAATTACCACACATGCGCAGCGACGCAGTGAACTGTTGACCGGTCAACATTTTTAACTGTTGCCCTCCCCGTCTTCGGGTATTTCCGTAAACGCATTGTCCGCCACTATTCGGTAAATTTTGGTAGTTCAATCCAAGGTACGGTAGCGTTTTTTAGCTAATTAAGCGTCTACTGGACACCATTGTAAACAACCGAAATCTCGTCTGGTTTTTCAAAATAAAAGATGTCAACCCGTTTCCAAGATATATCTGAGGACGAATTAAACAATCTACTTGAAAATAGGGATTCGCTTAGCACAAAAACGTGATTAAAGGCGTAGGAGCTTTCAACAGAAATGAATTTGTGCAAAATTCCAGCCACTACATGGGTGCACCGTCTTATTATTTCTCAAACTCGACCGTGAACATTCATCACCACTATTGTTGACAGTGAAATTTGAATGATAAAGTGATAAAACTGTTTTAGGTTACCATAGTTTCAAACAAACTTTGTTGCACATGTTTATGTAACATTGTTACCGGTATATTGTTGTGTTAAATGAAATACACTTAATACAGTTGAAATATTTATGGATTATATTGTTTTATCTATAAAGTGAAGGCATTAGGTAATAAAACAGTTCGGCCTCGAGCAACAGTTCAAAAGTCATCCCTGATACCTTGGGACAACAATTTTGACTGTTCCCCACACATCCATGAAATAACTGTATAATATTAAACACAGAGGATTTATAACTGTTAAAACGGTAGGAAGTCATATATCATGGGTTGGGATCCCAATTTTAGATAAATCGTTTATATATGACATTTAACAAATTGAAATAGTTCTCTTGTTGTTGTTTTTATTACAGGGATATGCATTTTTATTTTCCAATTTTAAGAAGTTCAAGTTGAAGTACAAGCAATCGAGGACAAGGTACTTCCATCTTGTTTATGACCATCATTGATTCTGCTCCGAGGCCTTTACAAAATATTAACAACAAAAATCATACACGATTTCTTACCTTGCTTTTACTTTTTTTTACCTAAACACATTTGATCAAATTCCCCATTTATATCACTAAATCAATTGGTTGCATTACTATTTCGGAATGTATGCATTTTGAAACACAATCATCAGCGCATGAATGGTTTACTTTTAACTCAAAACTTAAACAGTTATATGAGTCATAATTTGTCATAAGGGAAGTTTTAAGACAAAAAAAATCTGTTGAAATGATTTCTCTTAACTACATATTACAGTGCATGCTCCCCTTCACAACATTTGTAGATTATACTGAGATAGATAGACCGGGTATTTAAGAAATGTTTGTTTTAGATGTTGATTATTGGGTAAAATTCTAAATACTTAATTACAGTTAAGATACTGAAAACATATCCAGATTATTCAGAAGTTTAGTACCTGTTTTATGGTTTTATATAGGAGTGATCGTACTACGTATCCCGTCCCTGTTTTTCCCTGTGTTCTGAATATTAGTTGCATGGCTGTTGGTGCCCCTATACGATACAGAGTCTTACAAGACTTTACAAGATCCAAAACTTGTCTCTAATTGTTTATAGAGGTACCCGTATTTTGAACAAGTTTTACACCAGGATTAGTCTAGAGCGATTCCAGTTACAGAGTAAGAGACTTTGTTGCAAGAGGGTAAGTTACTCGCTCGTCTTGCCCCCGGTTCCAGTGTTATAACTAAGACAAGAAAGTACCGCATATGTTTACGATCGCGGACTTCAGAAAGGAGCTAAATTTCAATCAACCAGATTTCTGGGATTTGAGATCGGACTTCAGTCTGAGTTCGAATTTCTTTTGACCTGGTCTTTAAAAGGTTATCCATTCATTTATGATATAATCAAATATTATTATGCTGGGCTCTGATAAGTTTTTTCTTGCACCTAGACGGTAATAACGTAAATGAAAACATGTGTTGAACATAATTTTCACATTTAACTTGAGCTATTTTAGAAACTCCTTCTGCATATTAATAAACTATTTAAATTAATTAACTTATTATTATTTTTTTCTGTATCAAGTATTATGTTTCAGATATAAAGCTTCCCTTATTGGTCAGTTTTTGAGAACGTGATAAATGTCAACCAATCATATTGCAAAAAGGTGAGATTTGTCACCATGCCCAGTTTATGAACCTTGGGACTGATCAATTCAATGGGTGAAACAAATAGAATGGCTTCTGTAGAACCTATATACAAGTACAGACTGGTTACGGTTGATGTGTTGTCTAGTGTAGACCCCTACAATATCGATATTGATTATTGAGGGGTCACCTCATACAAACTTTGGAGGCAATCTGTAAAGCACCTGTGTTTGAAATGAAGTTTTAGTACATGATAATTCTTTCTTGTTTTTTTAAGCAATTCATCCTGCTTTAAATCTCTTAAAAATGACAAAACATATTTGCCATAAAAAAGAAACAAAAGAAACATATATAGATTCTTACCTTGTTTTCACTGTTTACTTAAACATATTTGATGAAAATCTCCTTAATCGATGGGCTGCAACACTAATCATTCCGCCATTATTAACGAAATGGTCACATGACCGGTTTAAGTAAAGTTTTCTCTCTTCTTCCTTTTCAACTTTGATCAAGCGTTGAAAAGAATATCCTGTTTTAATATTAAACAAATTATGTTTATGCAGATGTTACTACTTTTTATACAATTACAATTCTTTATTGCTAATATGAGGTTGACGTCACTAAATAATAGAAATGATTCAGTCGGACTGATGTATATGACTATTTTAATTATAAAGTACTGATTTTAATGATGTTATACAGTTGACATCATTTAACACTACTGTAACAGTTGCACATTATTGAACCATTATCTTAATGTAAATAGACATCTATTGAACAACCGTAGCGTTAAGTAATGCTAAGGATCTAAAATCTTGCTCATACGGTTGTGATAAGGGAAACAACTCTTATAAGGCAATAGGAACGAGTAATTTTGTTGTGATTATTTCTCTTGACTACATATTCACTGCTTTATACATAGTTTGCATAGTCTGAGTAAGTAGGAAATGTTTTATTAAGATGATGATATGCTGTAAAAATGTTCGAACTGTCTAAGAACAGTTCAACTTTGCTATACTATTCACAAATACATGTTATCTGCATTACACTAGGTAGAATAATCTGAGTAAGACAGTAGGAAATATTTTATTTAGATGATGATATGCGGTTAAAAGTTTAAAAATCTTTAGGTCAGTTCAGCTGTAGAATAATTTTCAGAAATTTTCTATCCGAAACGCTTACCTGTACTGTGGTTTTATCTCATAGTAAACATACTACTTATCCTGTATGTTCATCTTATAGACATTAACGCCATGATTATCTTATGTTCCGTATATTAGTTACGTGGCTGTTAGTGGCCAAATACAGACATGTTAAAGGTACAAAAGAACATTAGACACTTGGTTCTCGCTGTTTATGGAATTTCCTGTACAAATATGAAACCAGGTTTTGTCTAGAGAAAAACCGGTTACAGATTAATGAATGACCTGTCTCCGTACAATCCTTGTTGCAAGATTGCTAAGTTAGACGCTCACCTTGCCCCAGGTCCCAGTGTTATAATACTGAGACAGGCGAGCATTCTCGCACTTCATGCTTGCTTTTTCTCAGTTCTGAAACTGTGCTCAACTTCAACCAATCATATTGCTGAGATTTGAGATCGGACTCGAGGTTTAGTTTAAATTCTTTATGGCCTTGTCTCTTGTTCGAAGGTTATCAGTTCATTTATTATAATTATACATGTAATATAATTGGATGATATATTACTTTCCAGAGTTTTAGGAATACGATTCTAGTTAGTGACATTAAATTATTACAAATATTGCAAAGAAAAATCATTTTACCTTAGTAAGCTGTTTAAGAAAATCTAGTTTAATATGAATCCAATAATAAATGTATTCAAATCAATTAATGTATTTTCAGTTTTATTACATCAAGAATCCAGGATCTAAGGTTATATAAAACTGAGACATCAAACCAGTCTCAAATATAAAGCTTCTCATATTGGTAAGTTTTGAGGCCGTGCTGAATATTAACCAATCAGATTGCTGATTTGTGAGATTTGTCATGATGCTGAGTTTATGAACATTGGACCCTGATCGAATTAATTGCTGAAACGAATAAATGGATTATATAGAACCTATATACGATGTGTTGTCCAGTGTAGACCATAAACCATGAATTCATGTTTATACCAGGTATAAATCACATTAGGGTTTCACTTTTGTTTTGTCTTTTTCATTTCAGATACTGACATTCTTGTCAAGTTGTAGTTCAAGACCAGGCTGTATGTTAACAATTTTAACATATCTCTGCCAGGGCTGCTGGTCACATCTTAAATTGGTTATACATTCTTTTTTTCCACATTACTCCATGGATAAACGTTTTATCACATGCGCAAAGAGTGTAGATTCGGATCAGCTGGTATTAGTGTACCGTGTGTTCTAGATCTACACTGTTACTTCTCGGCCAGGAATAACCTTTGATTGTGAAGGTGATCAGTATAGATCTGAAAAATAAACAATGCAGATTGAATAATAAACAATGCAGACTGAATAATAAACAATGCAGACTGAATAATGAACAGTGCAGACTGAAGTATAAACAGTGCAGTCTTAATAATAAACCGTGCAGACTGAATAATAAACAGTGCAGACTGAATAAGAAACAGTGCAGTCTGAATATTAACAGTGCAGGCTGAATAATAAAGAGTGCAGAAGAATAATAAACAGTGCAGACTGAATAATAAACATTGCAGACTGAATAATAAACAGTGCAGACTGAATAATAACGAGTGCATACTGAAAAATATACAGTGCAGACTGAATAATATACACTGCAGACTGAATAATAAACAATGCAGACTTATTCACAACAGTGCAGGCTGAATGTAAACCTTGCGGACTGAATAATTTACCGTTCAGACTGAATAATATACAGTGCACATTCTGATCAGACTGCTGACTGATCTTGATGTACACTGGTTGGATTCTAATCTGAAAGGTACATAACTCAAGCTATTATTTATTTTCAGCTTTACCAGGGTAGAAAATGAAAGAAGATCTTTTGTATAGACTGTGGTATTTTTGTGCATGAAACTCTCCACTCAGGTCCTGGATGTGCAAGCTCTCGCAAGACACAGACTGCAGAAGCTGTGTTTGAATAAGTGTTGAGCCAAGGCGGCAGGAAACGGTTATTCTGATATATCGCAAACCAGAGAATCACAGCCGACACGACAAGTCCACTTGCTCCCTACTAGCACATACCTGAAACAGAAAGGGCACATAACTGACATCACAATGACTTACAGTTTATGAAAACAATGCAAAATTATATTCAAAACACATCAGTTGATTTTTAAGCACCATTAACTTTCAAATTCTGGTCGTGAAAACTAGTCGGCCGACGAGGCAAAATTTCAAACATTCATCAGTTCACAGCTTTCTTATTGCCAATGACCAAAATAAATGCTTGCCACTCACACATGGTAAAATCCCTACTGATTCATTAAATCATACTCAAAATATACCATAACCACCTCGATTTTCACTACTCACACTTGTTTGTATGCCCCTTGAGAATTGCAAGTTAAACTGAAGGCAGAGCCAGAAATGTATTAGTTTCGCATTTCCAAGCACTTGCCTCACACTGAAAGTGTCAAGGTCAAAAAGAGCATGTCAGACAATTTTTGGGGATCCTAGCTACAGATGTGAAACTGCAAATATAGCATCTAAAAATATTTTAAAGTGCCATGAAGCTTACAGTTTGCCAACTTACCTCTTATCTTCAAATTTGAACGGGCCAATTCGCATCTACGGCTACAAACTCTTTACTGCATCCCAAAAACTTACAAGCTCTCGCAAGACACAGACTGCAGTGAGCAGGATATAGTTTCGCACTTTGGTCCCGGTCGATTTTTTAAAAATATTTGGGGTACCCTTGAATTTAATGCATTAAAATGATTGTTTAAATTTAAAATCTGAGATTCTTTGAAAATTATGTATAGTTTGTGCAATAAAAAATCTGATCATGGTGGCTAAAATGCATGGATGGTAGCTTTGTATGTTCTGAGTTGAATAGTAACCGGATGAAAACACAGTCTGCTCGGCTGAATCTAAGAATAATTTGACGGTGAGGTATTTTAATGACAAATGCTGAAAAATCGAGCTGAACCGGAGACACTTTCCATCTGCTTGGGGAATTGGGCACATATTAAATATTGACAGGAAAGGGGTTTTCTTTCAAAAGTTCCTGCAGGAAATATTTTGCAGGCTTTCATATATGTAGGATTTTAGCCAAATTTGCACTGGAAAATCAGGGGTAGGGGTGAGCTTATAGGTCTTATTAAATCCTAAAGGATAATTACTGTAGACCAGTTACTTGTTGTTTACATGATACCACACCCCTCCAACACAGAAAATACAACAACACAATGGGGGCCTACCGATATCCAGAGTTACCTCCCATTGAGAGTAGCTTCCCTTGCTGATTGGGTAGTTCCGGTTTAGAAGTGGTAATAAAGCGTAGCGATAAAAGTGTAGATCAAAAGTTTCAAAGTGCGTTTGAAGTTAAAATGCATTGTCAAATTAACAAAAATGTGAAACAGGCATATAAAGGAATAACCATCATCTTTGTAAAGTGGTTTTTAAGTTAATAACTAAATGTATCTTTTTCTATTTACGTAACTGCACGTATCCTTTATGAAAAATTATTTATTGGCTGCCATCGAAATTTTAGCTTTTCAAAACGTTCACTTAAGTATTCTGCCAATCACCGTTAAGTCATGCAAACAATGCTTATTAAGAAAATGGTCTGGTGTTTTATTATCATGTTACGTAATCTAATTAGCAAGACTGGGTTTTACCAGCTGGAGGTGTGATAAAGGCCTTTTGAAGTTAAGTTGTAGATTTGTAAGAGGTCGAACACGTTTCTTGTTGGGGGTAAAAGTGTTGTGTTAGGAAAGTGACTTGAGATTAATTAATTGTCACACTAGCTGTTGTTCGAGACCCGATATATTCATTATTTGATATTTGCAACTTAGATCTGAATTTAATAAAATAGCATTCGGGAAAGTTTTACCCAAACATATATAAACGTATTAAATTAATTAAAATTGATTGTAAAACTAAATGAAATAAAAAATTAAAATAAAGAGAAAACGTGAAAACATTACGAAACCATTTATGAATATATTCTAAATTGTATAAGAATAAGAAAGAAACTTTTGGAGAATAAATAGCAGTATATTGAAAAATACGTTAATACGAACATGGCACAAATCTATGAACCGAATAGTGTGAATTTAATTTGTAGATAAAGGTTCAGTTATTAAAATAATCTTAGACTATTAAATTCCTGACCAAAAATGTTGCATGGACATGAAAGAACATGTATAAAAGTGAACGGGCGTTTCATTGGCGGAAGTCAAACTTAATTTTACATCATGTGTTATAAATTGTACTAGTCTACCTTTTTTCGTTAACGGTTTCTTACTTTTCTTTCCCTCGAATCTGCCAATTTTGAGCATAATAAATGCGTATTTTTACTCTTTATTACCGAACATAACAATGTTAAACACATACATCGCAAACGTATAAAATGAGTAAAAGAGCAAATTTAAATATTATGCGCTGCACTATAAAACTATCTATTTTTTCCATTCAATTATAATAATCAAACGTTTTTATGCATTATGCTGATCTCTGACCAACCAGACCATATTAAAACGTATTTGAAAGGACCACGGATGACTACTGCATGTCTGTTTTAATGTCAGTCTCAATCCGGAACTACCCAGTGACAGGTGCGCGTTACAAAGGGAAGTAACTTAGGACTGAATATTGAGATAACTCTGTTGGACCCCATTTTAGCAGTACAAATTTTGTATTTTCAGTAAACAAGAGTTCGCGCGCATTCCCAGACTCCGAAAGCCGCCTCGAAACTGTACCCTGCGCCCTAAGTGTTTAGCCAGAAACTTTCAAGCTCTCACAAGACACAGACAGACAGCAGAAGCTGTATTTGTATGAATGTTGAGACAGAAACTTTCGAGCTCTCGCAAGACAAAGACTGCAGAAGCTGTGTATGTATTAATGTTGAGCCAGAAACTTACAAGCTCTCACGAGACACAAACTGCAGAAGCTGTGTTTGAATAAATATTGAGCCTGAAAAAGTTGTGGTTGTATACGGGTTGGGCCAGTAACTTACAAGCTCTCGCAAAACACAGACTGCAGGAGCTTTATTTTTATGAATGTGCAAGCTCTTGCTATACCAAGACTATGGAGATTTAACTTGTATGAATGTTGGATCAGAAACTCGTATAAACATGGTTAAGACAATGAAAACACTTAGGAAATTGAAATTGATATTGAAGAATAAAGTTTGATATATTTTTCAATGTGTTTTTGTTTGACAAATTCGAAGGCCTTATTCTCTGTACATACATGATTAAATTCTCTCTGCATATCTGAGTTTGTTTTAATTGCATACATTTTTATTTTCTCCCCTACTGTGGAGAAGTGTGGTATTAATAACTAGAGTTTTAAGTTTATTGTCAATACAACGAGGCCACGACAAACATTCATCTAAAATACCCTTAATAAAGACCACTGCCATAACAAGTGCAGTACTGGGGAGATATCTCATACCTCATAAAGCATTATTGCGTATTATTAGTACCGTTTGCATGCTTATGTTAAACAATGTTAAATTATAACAAGGATCTGTCTGTCCCAACATATTTCCTATTTCTTGTCTCATGGTGTTCTTAGTAATACCCTGTGTAAATCAAGCCATTAAAATATTCCTGAATGTTCGTTGTCCCGTTAGATTTGTTTTTGCATGTACTGACACCTTCACACAATAGACTGATGTGCTGACTGATCTGGATAAACTGGTCGCTCATGGCAAATTTGATCGTCAGCCATGACAGTGTGTCTGGCCTATCGGATATAATGCAAATAAAATATATGACAAAATTTCCGATAATTCTATACTTTTCATGATGCAAGATATATTTCATTATACAGTTCAATCAAAATTACATACAATAAAACAATCATGTTTATTATACAAGATTTGATGTAAAAACATTTGCATGTATTCAAATAAGAATTTTACAAAATAATTGAAAATAAACATATTTATTGAAATGCTAATTACACAATATTTCATAACAAATCTTATTTGTATTATATAGGTTTAAACATCTGTTTCATTATAAGAGATTTAAATTTCATTATACAATACTAATCATACCCTTACAATATAAAAGATTTATTTCATGTGAATGAGTTTATTCTGTATGAGTGTAGAAGATAAAATGTTAACTCTGTATAAATATTCAAGGTAACTGGATATTCCTGTTTAGCTGTGAAAAAAATTATGATGATTCAGTCAGTGACAGTTTTTATGCTCCTCAATTAAATTCGGGGAGCATATAGTCGGCCGGTTGTCCCTCCGTCTTTCCGTACATACGTATGTCAGGCATTCGTGTCCGTTCCATGACTTTTTTTATTGAAGTAGGATTTGAAACGTATTTCGCAGAAATGATCAACACATGGAGACGACGTGTCACGCACAACATTTTGGTTGTTACCATATTGAGATACCATGTCACGCACACGCGTATTTGGGTCGCTACCTTGAAGGTCAAGGTCACAGCATGACCTTGTAGAAACATTGTTTCTGGCATATAATTTTTTATTTAATGTTGGATTTTAAAATTATTTCAAAGAAATGATCACCATATTGTGACGTTATGTCACGCAACATTTGGGTTTCTACACTGAAGGTCATGGTCACAGCATGATAAACTACAAATTGACCAATAAAACATAACATACAAAAATAACACTCATAGTAAAAGAAAGTTTTATAGCATTTAACATGATTGTTCTGTTTTCTATAGCTATGAGTCAAATATCTTAATCACTTTCTGTTGTACTGCAATGAATTCTGGAGTACATCTTATCAGCATAAATCACAAAATATAGGTCCATATTTTAGCGTATTCAAGAAAATACAATTGGTTTCATGAAACACCAAATTCAGGTGATTGATATCAAGTCCACGGGTTCAGTCTTGTATAATCGGATGTCATAATAAGTCGTTTATATGGAAAAAGGAAAGCTGACGTCAATCTTTGAAATGACGTCAAAACGTTGCGCACATTTATTTATTTAGGTTAAGCACTTTAACGCTTTAAAATATGCTGCTTGGAGACTTGGATATTCTAAAGATAAACATGTGATAAAATCTATCTGCTATATCCGTATAGTCAGTACAAATATGTCATTATGTTTTACTTAGGGATGGCAACGAGTAGTAAAATGGGTACTCGAGTACTCGGACGATCTTCCGATCGAGATCTCGAGTACTCGGACGATTTCCGATTTTAATAGAGATAATTCCGTTCGTGTAATATCAGCTTCAACCTACTCAGTATTTATACCATATACCACATATTAGTAAAGATACTTACACAACAAAAGTGTGTTATATCTTTTATTTGTGTTTGTGTATTTTATTATTTTATATTTTTAAAATAAATCCACAATTTGTCTCAAAGTTACAGCACAGTCATGCGAACATGTACATATACGGTGATCAGAATAATTTTATGACGTGAAATAATCAAATCAAATAAATTAATTGAACTAAACTAAAACCATGGGACTCGTCTGTCTGCTTTTTGGGCGTGGTCTCGTATCATGTTTCAACTTTAGATGGTTAAGCATGCTTGAAGTTCCCCCATTGTAGATCAACTCGGAACTACATTTGACTGTTTTTCCGTCTGCTGCCCTTTTGAAGTAACTCCACGTAGACGTCTTTGCGGGAGGCGTTTTGCTGATGTAATACATGTATTTATTTCGGTGTTTAATTAAAGAATGTGAAACTAAACATTACCATCTTTTTACTTTATCTTTTAATTTTCATTTATATTCTTAGATAAGTTCGCGTCATTCACCAATAAAAAAATAGAAATTATCACACATGCAGGTGAACCAATGACAATTTTGGGCAGTCCTCTGTATGGAGCACCAATTATCTAATTGTCAAAAAATACACTTGTGCGAAATGGGTACCACAGGTGATTGGCAAACAATAGATCTTTATTATTGCTATAAAAACATTGCTTATTGACATAATTGACAAGTGCCAGCTGGGACCCTTATTTGGCAGTTTGTTATTTCACAACAATGACACTTCATCTTCAAAGCGTAAAATACGTCACCTGTGGCGATTAAGTGCGTAGCGCGTAGTGTCTAACTGCCACCATGCCGGTTATCGAAACGAATTATAAACAAAACAAACAGATTCCTTTTTTATATCAGAAATTTTATTTTTTCCGATTACTCGAGTAGTAGATTTAGTACTCGATACTCGGACGTTCGATCGAGTACTCGAGTACTCGAGTAATCGATGCCATCCCTACTTTTATTTCACTGTTTTAAACTGGAAAAGTTTAATGCTCCCTCTGTCAGTTTCTTCATAGGTCACAGTGAGACTGTTTGACTTTCTGATATTCTCTTTTACTGTCAGATACTCTGTCTCTGGTGTCACTGTACAGTCAAACAAGCGTACAACAACAGACTGTGACAGAGAACTAATTTGATCAATAAGAGCTTGGAGATCTGAACTCCTCATTGATACATAATACATGTAAATGAGCTTAAGTCTTGTCATGTCTGTCGTCATAACAAGTCTATTGTCGGTGAGATTTGTGTTGAATATTTTAAGTTCCTCCAACTGTGATAATAATGGAAGAGTAGTCATAAGAGTATGTATGTCAGTATCTCGTATGTTAACAGAGTGAAGTGCATGTAAGTTTTGTGCAGCTGGAAGAGATGTGAGACAGGATGTGATCACTCTGGAAGGTAAACTTCCAATGTAACAATGTTCAAGATGCTTTGTGTTCACCTGTAGCTGGGATACAGGCACATTGACCAGACCAAGCATCTGGAGGTTACCATGTCCTGACAGATTGAACTGAACACCAGGACAGAACTTAACATGATCACTGCAGGTGATATTTTGTGCGTAGATCTGGATCATTGTGACACGTGATGTGAGAAAGGTGGACAAATTCTCCAGCTGATTGTGTGTTACTTTGAGATTGGCAAGACTGAGACACTCCAGTAATGGCATACTGAGAACAGTGTCTGAACTTACCTGAGAGAATATAGTACTTTCATGGATATATCTGCCCTGTTTATAATTAGCATTGCAAATAACCAAACATTTCAAGGTGTTCACTGACTGTTGCAGAAGTCTCTCTATATCAGGTTGCCTAGCAAAAGCTCTTAAGTCAAGTTTTTCTAGAGAGTGAAAATACTGGAGATCAAGCTTTTTAAGGATGTCTGTGACTTCCTCTGTGTTCTCACATTCTCTTACATGTAGAGATTTTATACCACCACTATTTCCTTGTATCAGTTTTTGTATGTGTGATATGTATTCTGTTTGTTTTGATTGTTCATTAATTATAATATCCTCTAGAGGCAGGGGATGAAAATCTTGTCCATTCAGCTGTATTTCCTCTAAACACTGAATCTGCAGTGTTTGATACTTAAACACAATATTGTATTCATCATTTGGTAAACGTAATTCATAATAGGATCTGTATCTCTGTGTATTTTCATCATCATGTACATTTTGTATCAGCTTCTTTGAAATATCTCTGTAAGCTGCAGAGCTAAATCCACTAAGAAAGATGTAAACCTCGGACATTTCCAGAATCTGAGATAATCTAGTGCAAGTTTGAACAGTAAGTTGATGTATGTTTTGACTGAGAGAGCTTTGGTCCTTTAGCGTCGACTGCATATAGAATGCTGCCAGGTATTCCTGTATGGTTTTATGTTGAAAAGACACATTACTGATATGCCTGGAGACAGGGCCATAGACTTTGTTTTGTGATAGAAGTCCAAATTTTAAACAGGCTTTTAATTCACCTGATGTAAGGTATCTTGTAGCGAACTTGTAATCAATTACTAACATCTGTCTATTTTCACCGCCAAACAGAGCATAGAATGCCAACTCTCCAATTTTCATTAGAAGAGACAGATGTTGGACACAGTATTCATTGTCCGACATGCACTTAAGGATTTGGCCACTTTTTTCATGTTGTAAAGATGTTGGAAATAACTTTAGTTTCAGAGATACCCGTTTGAGAGTAAGTTCTAAAATATTAGAGTAAATGTCACATTTTGAATTTCCAATGTTTCTGCCGTCATACCATAGACACACACAGTGAAGATAAAGGTATGGGATTTTGGGAATTTCTCCGAGCTTGAGTTGTGAAGTTGTCCTGTAGAATTCCTCAACTGTCTTTCCAGATTTAAACTTATTGTTTAGAACGTCGATGGCATTTTGGACAAGTACATTTGAGGATCTTTTATTCAATTCATTTAACTCAATGTGACTGTCTATTTGATTTGAGGGTAGGTGCAAAATATCAAATTTCCATTGTCGAGTTGTGGTAAGTATTGTCCAGTTTTTCCTAAATTTTCTATGAGGGATTTCATGTTCATTGTTTCGACGTTCACATTTTTCGGGATGGATCCATTCGTCTAACCCATCAACAACAATCAAGCAAGGTCTTTTATTATTGAGAATCTGGTGCAGTTTTCGCTCAGGACTTGTTGACAGGTCTTCATTGATGAAGTCCTTTATGAGATCATCTAAATGACATAATGACCTGTTGGCGTCGCGCAAGGAAATGTACAATAAGAATTCAAAACCCTTTAAAGCATGTATGTCTTCAGGGGTAAATTTGTCATTTATTAACTGCACAGGATAATGGGCTTGGCACCAGGTCATACAAATGTGTTTACAGAACGTGGTTTTGCCCATTCCAGCGCTGCTGGTGACATAAATGTTTTTATGTGCCTTACCCGCCCCTTGCAAGAACAACTCTTGATAGTTCGATACTGGTGTCTTGGTAGGATTACCAAATGGATGTTGGAGATCTATAGCCACTAATGATGGTTTTACATAGAACTCTACGAGTGGTACTAGATGTTCTTCTACCAGAGGAGACACAGATGTCGTACTGTGCTGGTGTTGATAAAACTCAATAAGATCTTTCTGGAAGCCTGAAAATTGTAAAATACAGTTTGCATTGCAAGTAATATAGTGCTTTCTAGGAAGCATGAGAATTAAAAAGTACATCAATAAAGGAGTAACATAACTGAAATGAAAAAAAGAAGACAGCGCAATGAAAATCTGTTTATATAAACCAATAAGATTTTGATACATATATGGACGCGTATAATATTTTTTCCAGCGATTAACTCATTCCCATGATAGTCACATTTTTAAACCGCATGCAGGTGAACGATATGTTAATACTACTTAAGTTTTACGTGATAGTCTAGTTATCTTGAACATAGTATTACAGCATTTCTTGTTGCTTATGTTAGTTGATCATAACTAATAAACACACAAGTTAAGAGCATCTAAATTTAAAACATAAACATTGCAGAAATAAACTTCTCTAAATACGTAAATGTGTACTTAGAGAAAGAAAAGTGAACAATTGGTTTAGTTAATGAAAAACACACACAATTTCAAAGATCGAAGTTACTCAGAGGCTTCATTACTTTAAAATTTGCTGAGTTAATTGACCTAATTAACCTTTGATGTCATCGAGACCGTCAAATGAAACTTGACCTGATCCAGATTGTTCCACTTGATCATAAAAATCTACTGTTACTTCATCTTCCTTCGTTATTGCTTTTGCTATTGGTTCTATGACTGTTTGTAAAGATAGTACGGGGTTGGATTTTGTGGCAGACTGATCCAAAGGTTCACATGGACGGCTTTGTTCAAATTCAGTTCTCACAGCATTTCCAGTTTTGGTGTCGCCTGCAGTATAATCTGTGGAACATACTCTATCCTTTTCTTGAACCTGTCTATGTTTCTCGTTAGTATTACCCATGATTTTTCATATGCTATCAGTGAAAATGGAAAAAAGTTATTAAAATATTTATTTAAATATGCGCAATTACAAAAAGTGAAATCTAAACAGACATTTTGTTTTTCTAGTACAATGTATCTCAAACAAACATTTTCCATATTAAAAGACAGAATAACTTAATAATGCTAAATATGATCAAACAACTAATTTGGAGATTAAATTTATAAATGAAAGAAAATATTTTTTTTTATTTCTCTACGTTATCCGTACAAACCATATGCAATTTAAAAAAGGTTTCTATAATATTATATTCTACAGCGCTATGCACGTCTGGTTATCAACCTATTTATAGCTGATAGTTATGCTTACATCTTAGGTTGCAAGACGTTGGCAGGAGTTTAAATGTTTATGAAAAAGTGAAATATGCAAGAAGACTTACGGGGAAATATTTTAAAACAACTTTAAAGCTCAATCTGTTTCTTTTATCCCTGTCATCTGGCTTTTGCTGATTTTACTCCATGGGTTCTGGTCTCGATAAGGCCATTGGGTAACATCCCTTTTGTTCTACAATGCTATAAGCTTCTTATGCTGTATATGTTTGTGTGCTTTTGCATGCCACATTGTTTAGTTGATGGGTGGGTTGGAGTTATTTCGACAAGACAACTTGTACTTGTTTATTGTTAGTTTATATGAGAACCTGTTGGTGCAAGTGTGAGGTTGGTACACCCTAGAATCTGGTTAAAACCATCTGGTTTAAATAATTTGCCACTGCCCATTCCAAGGAGGTAACCTCTCGCGTTCTCTTTTCCGTTATTTGTTTGTGGCGTTTATTTTGCAGTCGATAATTGTATAACCATGCTTTCTTTTTTCTACTTTTTGACTGTTTGTGTGCGGGGGAGGGGGGGGGGGCTTTGTGTGTTGGATGTGACTATTCCTGATATGCATTTTTCAACTTTTTGATACGATAAATATAACATTTTTTGATACTGTGTTTTAGCACTAAAATGAGTTATTTTGGATTGTAAACCAGGTTTACCACTAGCTGACGATGTAAAATCAAAGACAACGATGTCACATTTTCATCAGTTATCACCAAACTTAAACAGATTGTTTGTCTTAACGATATCAGTGTTACTATTTGTGGTTAATATCTTAATCACAGGGTCAAAGGACAACTATCACATTTTTATCTATTTAAAACTTTAATATCATGTTAGGCCACATAAACACTTTGCCCTCTTGTTGCAAAATAAAAGTTATGGTCATTTCCCAGTTCATAGAGTGATAGACCATTTATTTTGCTTGGGAATGTCAAGCATAACTGATTACTGCCACAATTCTGTCCCCTTAATTATACAAAAAAGAAATTAAATAATGTTACACACTTACCTAAGAATTATTTTTATAATGGATTACCAGTTCTGAAAGATATACTTGCTTCAATCTGGCTTGTCATTAGAATATATGTGACTGATTACTGAAATCAGAATTAAATTTGGTCTTAAATAACAAACACGTAGTGTGTCAACATTTTGTGAAAAATATACAAACAGCTTGGACGTCATTTGAGATTAAAAATCAGAGTGAATAAAAGTCTGTAAAGAATTATGATAATAATGGTGCGAAATGATAAAGGTACAGCAATATCAGAATGACAATATTGGAAAAAATCTATTCAAAAATGTAAAAAACAAAACAAAACAAAAAACAATATTAACTTGGTGAATGACATATCTGACATCATGGCTGGGAAACATTGGTACGTTCACATTTTTGTGCATCATGCAAACAGTAGCTTTTATTTACTTTGCTTCGATTACGCCACTGACAAAATAAATGAAAAACAAAACAAAGGTGAGAAGTATTGTTTGTGTTTTAAAATTTGTTGATTTCAAGACTTTTAATAAAAGAAATAAGACTGGACATTTTTAATGAAACGGTTAGGTCCTTTATTATATATCCTACTTTCCTGTATTTCCCTCCCTTCCTGTAATCCACCCTTGAATTAACAACAATTAATTATAGAATGTATGGACTTAGGCATCGTACAAGTGAGTAATCATTATATTTTTTTAATATTTTCTAAGTTGCCGATGCTACAAAAATGACTTCACTGAAATATATTTACACTTCAACTGCGTCCTCTACGATGAAGTCTTATTCATCTAACGAATCATAATTTCTAATGGTAAACAGTGTGACGTAATAATTTGAAAGGCGTGGCTATAGTAGAACCGTTCACGATTTATTGGACGTTGCACAATGTTTTGATGAGTGACGTCGCCGAGCACGCACGTTTTGCCACGAATTGTTGTGAAAAAGCGTGCCGTCATTCACATTGTCGTCAATGTATCTGTTCTAACAGCCATTCGAAAAAGTCGTAATATCACAAATTCTTCTAATAATTTCTATATAAAAGAGAGTATTAATGTGTGTAAATATAAGGATTGAATCGATATTTGATGGTTTTCATTTGGGTATGAAAAACAGTTGGATTGTTTAAAGTAAGTGTGAAGCCCACACTTTAAACAACCCAACTGTTTTCCATACCTAAATGGAAACCATAAACTATCGATTCAATCCTTAATTAACTTAAAAACGATAAGCTAACATATTTATGTAAAAATCGCTTAACCAAAAAATATCATGTGCAAAAATAGCTTATATTTAGATAAGCTTGTAAAACTGGCCAAATACACATTCATTACACAGGCTGTTGCAGCAATGGACATGTTTATGGGAATGTAGCGACCATTGTTTTTACTGTATGCTAAACCAAACATGCATATTTAAGCATTGATTTTCAGATTTTATGTTCCATTTCGCTAAGCAGTGAATGCTCTTTTGACCTTGATGCTTAATTATCCCTTACATAATCCTATTATGAAGTATTTGGCAAAAATTCCACAAGGTGGATGGAAACACAGGAGTAAGGGAGTGTATGTACATTAACACATTTATATTTAACTTTGATTAAACTTTGAAAATTGCCTATGAAAATACGTATGTTGTTGTAGAAACACGTATGTTGTAGTAGCAACCGAGTACATTATCAATGATGCATTTAAAACAAAACAACAGAATTATCCTTCGACATAACAGAATAATCTTTCGACAAAAAAAATGGATTTTATGTGTTAATTTTTTTGTTAAGATATCAATATCAAACAATGACATCAACAATGACATCACAGGTTTTTCAACGAATGTATGGATTGTATTCTCTTTGTTAACAAGATACAACGGTTTTGTCAGTAGAGACACCACAGACTACATTAGCACATTAAAGCATCTTAACCTGGAGCAGGACACAATAAAAATGCATTAATCTTGTAATTGCCACGGTAGATAAATATGGTCGAACAGGGTTTGCGCTGCTTAGTTTTTGTGTTGGGATGTAAATAGAATTTTAGGTAATTTTTAGATCTAGCTATGTTTCTCTACTGTTTTATATTTTTTATTAACGCATGTAAAGTAAGATACATTAAAACATTATTTTGTGTAAAGCTTTGTTTAACTGCATTTTACCGTTAAAGCAATTGTAATGAATTTTTCTTTTTAACCGGTGACAGAAGAAGAAGTTATAGTTTAAGTGATTTCGATTATTTTAGGAGTTGTATGAAGTATGTTTAAAATTTTGCTAAGTAACATGCATGTTACTCAAACAATAAAAAAAAAAAGAACTGAACTGTAATGTTGCACTTCATAACGATTTATACTATTTCAAATTTCATCGACTTCAATAAAATCTCGTGGTGGCATCAAGAATAACTTTCGATTGATTAATGTTTAAAGTCGGGTTAGTTATAAAGATAAATTTTAATTTTAGTTTTGTAACACACTTTAACAGTACTTAAACTATTGTCATATTCCAATCAAACAAGTATACTACCCGTCAATAAAAATAACCACTTAGGAATTTACTACCAGCTGGAATCGACTGATAAAATATGAATGGCTTCATATGAATTTTAAGTGTTACTTAAGACAGAATTAGTTTCCCATTGGCCGTTTAGCAAATACGCCCTGTTGATTTTATTGTTTCTACCAAATTTTGAGCTTTAAAATTTAAGCTGCAGGATAAACCCCAGGTGATGCAGTAATATACGCAAAATTGCAAGAATGTACTAGTGCTATTTTGAAATAGTGAAATTTTTAATTTCATCAATGTTAAGCTATGGTATGAGTGGTATATTTCTGTTGACGGTCAGCATATATACATGTATACTCATACAGGAGAGCTTTTTCTGGCGACAAGAGCTGTATAATTCTTAATTCATGGTTTATTTTTATTTCAGTTAATAGTCTTAACTGTGCACGAGTTATCAACATCTAATTTGACTGATAATATCAATGACTCCTGATTGATGATTTTTTTCAGATGAATATTTACATAAAATTAAAATGTAAATAATTAAAGATTTCCGTAGCTGATAAATGGGCATCTTTGTAAGAATGCAGTGTAATTTGATAGTACGTTCTTTTTTATCAATAACATACAATGTACCAAACAAATATCCAGATAAATACAACAGTATGGAAAATAAACCGGCAGTTTTTAGCTTCTGCTCTCCAGATTTGCCTTAATTATGATAAGAGATTGATATAAGCATTATGTGGACACGATGAAACAATTGAAGTTGATGTTTGATTTGATGGGAGATGAAATAATAACTTCGGTATATCTGAACTGCCAACTGGTTTACCGTTATACAGTCATATTTTAACATTGAACCATTGAACCTCTCCTCCTCCGCTTCTTTCTTAAATATTTATAAATACGTTTTTGCCACCGTTTGTATATGCATATATTGGCCACATTTATATGTATATGAACCTTTTGGTAATACAGCTAATGTTCTCTTCTTTATAAAATATCCAAATGGAGGATTAACAAGGATTACAAAAACGGACCAGAAGCAGATGTCTGAAACAAGCGGCTAGGTGGTTATCTCATACACAATACCTATAATGCAAGATAATGTACTTACTTTACTGAATTAGTGGTCGATGTAAACAAAACAATGCTGTTTTATCACCAATTGACACCACTCTCCATGAAATGGCCGTCTTAAAGCATCGCTCTTCTTACTTTAGGTTAGACCCCTTGATTAAGAAACATAATTGTACTGTTTTTCACTTTCAGCATAATGTAGGTTCGTGCTGCGTTCAACTAATGACTAAACAATGTGATGACCATTTGTTTTATAAGACTTAAACTATAGACAGTCTATTGTTCCAATGCTCTGTTATATGTTCCCTTAATTTCACCAAGAAAATCAAATTGCTTTGCTTAGCTCTCAGAACATAAATTGTTGACAGAGATCAAAATGTGACTAAAATAAAGCAATTAGTTAAATACTTAAAAGTAAGTACAGCTAGAAACCACTACTTGGGAGACGGCAAATTAAACTAATAAAGCTGATATTGTCTGAGATCATCCTCCGTCGAATCTGAATGTTCAGATCCCACCTCGATGTGATCGGGCGTTGTACAGTGTAATCAGGATCTAATTAATGGGATTTTTATTAATAAACTTTGTGCTAATAACTTTCTGCTCATATAACATATATTTAACTAACCTAAAATTGCTTTAAAAATTTAGCTTTAAAAAGGATATATTATAATAGAAGCCTCATAAACACGGTTGTTTTATCCAGCAAGCAGGATTCGGGAACATACTCGCACTGTGCAGTCATTTAATTCACCCACCACTTGAGACGAATCAGGGGAGCTGAATCAAATGACTGAAAAATAACGCTATCTCGCCTCTAACTGTCCTTACTTTTATTGTTATCATCCAAACAAATATACACATTTGATAACCTAGCTAGAGACGTATATATGCTAATCAGTTATGATAAAATCACCAACTAATGACTTTATTACAATTTAATAATATCCTGATTGTATACTGCAATATGTCACGGTACTAATTCCTGCATTACAGATAATCTAATAAGTACAACATTGAAAGAAACTGAATACGTATAACAAACTATGTAGAATGCATAAAGTTACATACAGTTGAACCTACCCTAGCAGCCACCTGCATTCAGCAACCACCTGTCTTAAACAGCCAGTTTGAATATGTCCTAATCTGACATTTTGTCCCTGTCTTAAACAGCCATCTGTGTTTAGTAGCCACTTTTGTCACTCCCTTGGCCGCGTAAAACAGGTTTGAGTGTATACTGTAAATCAAAGTATTTTTTTTTCCTGGTACTATTTTCATTGATTCACAGCGAAATCATTCCACAACATTTAAACCGCAAAAAAATACAGTGTATATACAATAGAACTTCAACATTTTGAACTTAACCGTCCCGAAAAAATGTGTTTAAATTATCAGCAATTCGTTATTCATGAAAGTTATGCGAAAATAACGTAGTAGTTGTAGTTTTCCGTAATTTACTTCCTTTGCGCAAGTATACGTGTATGTTAATTAAAGACATAATCTACTATTAAATATTTGAATAATATTATATAGTATAGATCTAGAGTTGAGTAAAGACCTGACCCGTACTTTCAATGCTTTGACTTTGTCTGTAGCTGTATCTTCTATAATGACAAGGTTTTGGAATATCTCCCGCTTAATACTTCTTTAACTCAGTCTACTGATGGTTAATTACATTAGCATAACATTTTCTTTTTGAACTATGTCTATTTCGTTTTGACACTGAAAACACAGTTTTCGAAGCACATTGCTATATACATGTACGTATTCTCTCAAATTTCTCTGTTTAATAATTTCTCAGCGTCATACTTTAATGCTCAATACACGCCTGTTAAGATAATCATATATAAAAATCAAACAAGTTATTTAAGCACCTCGCCAAGTAACCAAAATAAGTATTCTCTCCTTCATTAGAAAGTACCACTTTAGAAATTATTACCAACTGTAAGTGATTGATTAAATATGAATGGCTTCATATAAATTTAAAGTATTACCTATGAAGTAATTAAAAAAAACACTACAATCAAGATCAGGAACACACTCCCGATGTTTGTCACTATGACTCATATTTCAAACGTTTACAAACGTTGACCAACTTAACAGTAGAGTGTGTCCCAAATCATAAAATAGCTTTCAATTTCTTAGTAAAATGAATTTTCTGTATTACGACGAAAAAGTAAGACAGCCTTGATCACGTTTTCCCATTGGATGCGCAATTTTGTTTTGTTGGATTTTATTATTTGTAATAAATATCGAGCTTTTAAATATTTGGAGCAAAAACGTCTGACTAAACAGTAAGTTATTCAAATGATAGTGTCTCTAGCTGGGAGCGAACCCGCACCAAAAAATTGCAAGATTGTACAGGTGCTATTTTTCATACGGAATGGTTTCAACTTCAATTTCGAATGGGATTCAATGTCATCAATAAAAACAATAACTTTCTATTGACGGCCAGTATAGTTTTGGAAGAAAAAAGCAGGCGAAATCGAAAACCCTAAATTTAGATTATAAAAACGTCGCAGATCATGTAACGTACACCACTCAAATTGAATAGTGAATATTCATATCTAGAAAGAAAAGAACTTCAAATTTTATTATGTTTTGTCATTCACATTAGGGCTTGGGGGGTATATACATGTATTGTGAATAAAGATGACTATAGGTAAAAATGGTGGACGGTGCGAGATCCGAAGTTAACACACAAAACTGAAGGCCATTGTCTTAGCATGCTCAAGCAGCGTCAGATGCAAAACCACACCGTTTCAAACTAGAATTTACATGTTGGTGTAAGAGACAAGAAATCTTCTTTGGTTTTATTTCGTTTACTTAAAACATTTTGCATAATATATTATTTTTTGCGTGGGTTGATATGCTTTTGTTATTAAACTTTTCACATTTACCACAAAACGTCAATTAAAAATTCATCAAATTACATTTTTATATAAATATGAAATCCACAAACCACGTAAATGAAGCTCATTCTATCAAACCAACAAGCTAGTCAGTTACGGGTACCCTAGGCGTATTCCATCGTTTATCGTCTTTTAAGTAAATTACAGCCCATGGGCATTGAGAAACAGTTGTTGCAAAATATGTTTCAGACAAATATGCAATACTATTTTTCCGGTAAAACGCACAGGGAATTTTATCTCACACAGAAATCATTTCACTGTTAGAATAGTTTTACAAAAGCTGATAACAATGGAGATGAAGCATTTTCCCAAGACATTGTCAAAAGCAATTGATTGTACTTTGAATAGTTAAAAATAATATGAAATAGATTAATTACATTATGACCATTCAAAATAGTTTTAATGGTCAGTAAGGGATACTAGGTACGTGAGCGATGTTTAACTCCGATGAGGAGAAGCGGTAAAATTTTAAAAAACGTTAAGCTACAAAAAAGAACGGTAAAAAATTCTTAGACAATTGAAATCTTACCTTGCATGGATATAACTCTGTCAGTGAATTTTCCTAAGCATAATGATTAGCTAGTATGCCCATCTTAATGTCTTTTTCATCGAAACTAGTTGATTGTTACACGCTAGTTTGAAAACTCAAAATATGGCTTTTTCTTGCTGCACTTGAGCAAACCATTATTTATTTCACCTTGTTTAGTTTAAATAATGTAGACAAATACGGATATCTAAGGTTAATCGAAATCCCTGCATATGTCATATAATAAACAGAAGAAGATACGTCCGTTTTGCAATGTTAAGCTATTGATTAGATAACAGAGTAACATACATACATTGACTTTAATCTGTGTTATAGTCCCATCCGTATTAAGTACGTTACCGATAACTAGACAGTCACGTGACAGATAAATATTAAATTTATTCAATATAGTTAATCAGCAAAACGTTTTGCAAATTTGATATTACCATGTTCACGCGAGTATTGATCACTGAAAAAAGATATTTAATTAGCTCCCACCTGCTGTAGCATTATTGTTGTTTATATATAGTATCTGTCTACTTGTCCATAATCATTTAAATATCCGTATTTAGCGAAATGAGTTTGACATTCGTTTTTTTTTAAATTAAATAACAAAGTTTAGCTGAGTCTATGTAATACATACAAAGCTATATCTTGTACAAATGCCAACTTCTGTGAACAAACAGTGTGTTAACATAATATTATTATCAGTTCTTAGTCATTTATCATATTTGATCTTACAGTTTGATTTTATGTTTATTTCATAAGCTTAACCCACTCCAAAAAACTGTTGTCCTAATGCAGTAATGCCTAGCTAATTTCTGCATAGACCTATTACTGAGTATTTGCAACGTTGCTTATGCTCCCATTCCTGAGCAACATGTACACTAAGTGATTGCCATATTGTGTTGCCTGCATTATCATGTCGACATACTAGATTCCTATTATCCTGTGGTGGCCTCGGTGGCGTCCGATAGTCGCAAACTTAATATGAATCTCACTGTTTCTTATAACTTTGAAAGTACATGTCATTTTGATTTATTACTAGAAGTATATTACATCTGCATGCATAGTCTCCTGATTGACCAATTTTTGAGTCCCTTTTGCCCCATTTAGATGACTTTAACACGGCACAAAATGTTGCTTATTACTTCATCATTGCACCCGATTTGAGTCTTTTACAGAATATAAACAATACACAATATCTTACCTTGCTTAACTGTTTATGTAACGTGTCGCGTCAGGTGTACTTTGTTATGGGAATATATTTACAGGGGGATTCTCAATTTGGACGGAGTACAAAACAACTCCAATGATGATTTTTAAATATACAAGACAATACAATATGTACACTATGACACGTTGTTCGAAAATGTGGGATCGCCTTAGATAACTTGCTAGAGGGCCTTAAGCGATTAATGTTGAAAGGTGCAATGAGCTTGGAACCTTGTGAATCAATGGTGAACAACTGTAAGGCACGTTATGTCTGTGGTGGAGCACTTGGGTCAAAAGGAACTTCAGTACGCGTAATTGCCAGCTGATTGTCCTTAGACCAAGTGGACTGTGATATCGGTTATGTAAATGTGTGCAGTGACACTGGCTACCTCATCCGCACTAGTATGTACGGGCTTCTGTTTCTGGTGAAACAGGAATTGTCGGTATTTTGCAATACGACAAGGTGGACGCTTGGTCCTGAATAAGATAGTATCTAATGACACTTTACAAGAGGGCGATTCACCCTATTCGGTACGGTAGCTATATGACAACTGGTAAGGCGACTTTGGCGCTTACAGTTGAGCAAAGTGCACAGTGTATGAACTGTGTCTTGATAACTGATGGAGCTATTTGAAATTGACAGGGTCACTTTGGAGTGACAGTGTTTGGGTGCCTTTGTTATTCACGACTTTAACTTGCACTTGGCGACATAAACCGGATCATGTGTGGGACGGTTGTACACGGTGTTTTACAAGTTCATAATAACCAATGACCGACCAGTGGTAAATCGTATGCGACGTACTGTTTGATCTACCAATGGTTTGCTAAAGGTAAGTGTACACTTGTCATGCGACAGTGTACAACACAAAGGTAAAGAGTGACGTGATACTGACTTGGAACAAGGGATGCCAATGGTACGTTCACCAATGGTGTTGCCAATAGTCTGCCAGAGGACGTGCCAGAGGTCTACCAAATGCTTTGCAAATGGTCTGCCTGTGGTTCTTGACAATGGTCTCCTAAAGTGTCTAACCAATGGTAACCGTACAGATTTACCTTTCTATTTTTAGAAGCACCCGCGATTATAGCAGGTAACAGAGTGAGTTGATTTTGGGCGAAAACTCTTATTTATAGGATTTTGATCTGGACTCTGGCTAATGTGAGGCGGGTACCAGAATGCAATTCAGTTGCAGATGTGAATTGTTATTTTCGCAAAAATGGAAATACAAACAACGTGTCAAAACAAAGAAACAAATTATTGCTTAAAATATTGATTTGATAATTAATTATAACAAAATAGATGAGGTGTGGGTTTTAATGAAGAATATTGAGAATTTGATGATTTTATGAATTCTGCGGTGTGGTCTAAAAGCTACGAAATGACCGGATGTTGAAGATGTCGAAATTACCTGAATACATAGAAATTGTTAAATAAAAGTTTGGTTTGATGGATTTTGGATGGGAAATATATGTGTTATGTGTGGGCCGATGATTACACAACTGATTTTGGATTTAATAAGGTAAACTTGCTAGAGCTCGGCCGCTACATTACCCACGCCTCCGACTACTTTGCGTCCCGCAAAGCGAAGATACATTGCATAAACTAATTGGATGGCAAGTGCCAATAGAAACGAGTAAAAGAATGAACAGCAACATATGTATTTACACAAAACAACTTATGTTACGGAACGCAGGACACCTACAATGGTGCAAATGGTACTTGCAACAGTAGCATATCAATGTTAAAAGGATGAGAAAATAAAAAATAAAATGAACATAAAAACTAACTCTAACTTCTTAAAAGTGTGACTAGTCATATAGTAACATGAACAACTTGGAAAAACTTTAACAAGGAGATGAAATAAATACCTCCACGTGAACTGATGAATTGATCTGAATAAATGAATTGCAAGAGTTATTGGGAGTCACAAATGTCAAAGTAACATACTTGAAGTTATGACAATATCACCTTACAATGTTCATTGATGTATATATGTTTATTCCTGTACACTGTGTTCGAAAAGAGAACCAGCGGTCTTTGAGTCATGGCTCATAGTCTCGGAGCCACCCCGGAGGTCTCCTTTTCCGACGCCCCTCAGCAACAGTTTCTATTGATGGGGGTTGTTCTGATATTTCAACGGGCTCCGCACTGAAGCCAACGTTGTCGGAGGGCATTTCCTCGTGTTCTCGAGGAACCACTGTCTCCGCTATTTGTTCAAAGGGCAATGTTTGGTCCTGCTTTAATCACGTTCTATCCACATGAATTGCCTGGGTGGCCTGTCTTGGCCCACAGGACACATTGTAGGTTACATCTGATAGTTTAGAGAGAACTTTGAAAGGACCCTTCCAAAACTCGTCAGTTTGGGAGAGTGGCCTGGAAGAGTTCTTGGGAATAGAACATACACTTCATCGCCAGGTAGAAACGATTGCCAACTTAACTTTTTTGTCATGAAAAGCTTTTTGTCTCATCATAGCACCTTCTATGTGCTGTCTAACATATGAGTGAGCACTTTCCATCCGTTCCTTCAATTCCCATACCCAGCTATGAGATGGAATCTCCTTGATGCGTGATGGCATTTCATACACAATGTCTAATGGTGTTGCCACTTCCCGTCCAAGCATGCAGTAGTTCGGTGTACAACCTGTCGTCTCATGTTCTGACGATCTGTACGCCATAAGGACATATGGAATAAACTGATCCCAGTCGGTGTGATGCTCATTTACAAATGACTTTAGCGTTCGTGTGAGCGTTCTGTTAAACCGTTCCACCATCCCATCCGACTGGGATGGTAGGGGGTCGTACGTGTCTTCTTTATCCCTAACATCTCACACATCTCACTGAACACAATGCCTTCGAACTGTCTACCTTGGTCAGAATGAATAAAACTTGGGGTACCAAAACGACAGATTACTTCTTTGACTATGATTTCACTTACAGTTTTAGCTTCCATATTTGGCATGGGAAAAACCTCTACCCATTTTGTGAAAAAGTCAGAAACGACTAAAATGTACTTGTTACCATCTTCGGTAACTGGAAGTTCACCAAAAATGTCAGTGTCAATCCTCTCCATAGGATAGCCAGCACCCACCAGTTGCATTGGTGCCTTTGGCTTTTTACGAGGTCCTTTTCCTCTTATACATACTTCACAGCACGTTACATAATGTCTAACGTCTCAAAATGTACACTGTTTACAGCTGTGTCGACTCAAAGCATCCGCATTCCTGTGCTGTGCTCCAGGCCGGTGGATAATTGTAAAGTCATACATGCTTAGAATTTCAATCCATCTTGCCAGCTGGCCTTCTGGGTTTTTGAAGTTGATCAGCCAACGTAAAGATCCATGATCTGTACGAACAGTGAAATGTCTACCATATAGGTAATGACGGAAGTCCTTCACGAAATGGACAACGGCAAGTAACTCCTTCCTAGTGACACATTAACGCCTTTCCGTTTTGGTTAGGGTACGACTGGCATAAGCCACAACTTTCTCTCCGACATCAGAATTTTGTGACAAGACAGCACCAATGGCAAAGTTGCTTGCATCAGTGTCTAGCACGATTTCTTTGGAAAAATCCGGGAATGTCAAGATTGGTGCCTGTGTGAGTTTTGACTTTAATGAATCAAATGATTCTTGACACTCTCTGGTCCACACGAAGGGTACATTTTTCTCGGTAATCTTGTGAAGTGGTTTAGCTATGGCGGCAAATCCTTGATAGTAACTGCCGATAGTAACTGCACAGGCCAAGAAAAGGGCGGACATCAGTCACTGTGGTGGGCTGGGACCAGTGTTTAATTGCCTCAATCTTCAAAGGATCAGTCCCTACCCCATCTTCCGATATAACATGTCCAAGAAACTCTACCGATTTGGCAAACAAGTGATATTTCTTCGGCTTAAGTTTTAGGCCGGCGTTAGACAACCTCTCAAACACTGACTCTAGATTCGCGATCATTTGTTCAAAGGTGTTTCCCAAGACAATTATGTCATCTAGATATATGAGACATATCTCCCACATATAACCCGGCCAGTACCGCCTCCATAAGTTGCTCAAAGGTGGCAGGAGCGTTGCAAAGTCCAAACGGCATTACGCGAAATTGCCACAAGCCTTTCTTGGTTATGAATGCAGTCTTTGGTCTATCCACTGGGTCTACTTCGACTTGCCAATACCCGGAACATAGATCTAGTGTTGAAAACCATTTGTTTTCAGCCAAGTGATCTAGGGACTCGTCAATGCGCGGCAGAGGATAAGCATCCTTTATGGTTACGTCGTTGAGCCGCCTATAGTCTACACAAAATCGTGTGGAGCCATCCTTTTTCTTAACTAGCACTACACCAGAAGCCCATGGACTTGTGGAAGGTTCAATGACACCTTTTTCTATCATACCTTCCAAAGTTTCATCGATTTGATCTTTCATGTGAACAGGAATACGCCTTAATGGTTGCTTAATTGGGCGGCTGTCCCCTGTGTTTATCTCATGACTGACCAGGGTCGTACGTCCGAGTTCATTGTCGTTTTGTGCAAACAGTTGTGAATGTTTTATGAGAAACTCTTTCACTCTCTCTTTTTGTGTAGAGTCAAGTGCCTCGCTAGAGCTAGTCAGGAGTTCTTCAAGGGCAGGTGTTAAAAACTGCTCTGTTGCTGAAGGTGGACTTGATGGTAACACTGTGTCTATTGGACACAATAGGGGCAACGACGGTGCCCGGATAAATAACCTGGGTTTCCTCTGTAGGGTTAAGTAGTCGTAGTGGAATAGTTTGACCATTTGTAACCAAGGCTTTTGCAACTAACCCACGTTTGCTTTTTAGGAAAGATTCACAAGTCTCAACCAAACTTATACCAGGGGGCATTGGTTGATCAGAACCATAGGTGCGACCTGACAAAATTACTTCACTGCGAGATGGAATGTTAAGTGTTTCGTCTACAACAACACGAAAACACCCAAAATGACCTCTCAGCTCTAACGTTGTTGATATGTTTGGCATGCGAAAGACTTTCTGAATTGGATCAGCCATGCACTTATGGGCGATCATGAAATCAAGCCCCAGCACCCCATCAACTGTCATTTTCGCAACAAAAATTTCATGTGGGAAACATACTCCCCCGATATGTATATTTGTTTCAAACTTGCCCAGTACATCCATCGGATTCTCATTGGCGCAAAGAATTTTGCGATTTACTTTGTTCAACTGAACTTCTCCAAAACTACTTGGATTTATTGTATGGAAAATCTCTTCGGACAAAATTGTTATTGTAGCACCTGTATCAACCAAGAAAGATACCTCCTTTTGGCAAACTTGTCCTTTGACAAAAATGCCAGCATCACCAATTCTGAGAATTTTCTCAGTTTCTGCCTTAGGCTTTGTTTGTTCTTGCCCATGCTGTTCTTTTGAACGGTTGTCATACTTCCTCTTGCGGCAGTCAGCATATAGATGACCCATCTTTTTACAATAAGAGCACTGCGTTGATGAAGAGTTTGATTAGACGACTTTTGTGGATTACCACTTTGACCTGTCTTTTTCATCGCTTGAACCTCCCCTTGCAAAGTTGACGCTATTTTCTGCAGATTGTCTAACTTTTGCAATATTTCAGAAGACTCTTTTGAGGCAGGTGCCTCTGGTTGGACCACATGCTGGAAGGTTTTGCTCTTCTGTTCTGCCTTAACATAAGCCTCCAGTTCAACAGCATGTCACACTGCATCATTTAGGCTGGTTGGTCGTGTCTGTTTAATGCGCAAACGCATGTCAGAGTTAACCAAAAAATCAATGAACTGCTCCTTTGCCAACGTTTCCCGTACATCATAGGGTGCAGTTGGATAGGCAAGGTTGGTTAGGCGACGAATGTCTTGTCCTAACCCAGACAAGGATTCAGTAGCCTTTTGACGGCGTTCCCTTAATTGCACTCTGTACAATTCAGTTTGGTTCGGGGGTGCGAACCGTTCCTCCAAGGCAGATACCAACGCGTAATAGTTATTTGATCTCGATGCCAGGTTTCCAAAGACACCCTGGGCTTGACCACGAAGAGACACTGCAAGGTACAACCCTTTCTCCCTATCAGTCCAGTTATTTATCGCAGCACACGTGTCAAAATGTGCTTTATAATCCAGCCAAGGGCATGTACCGTCATACGTTGCTGGCTTAACTTTAGCTCCCTTTGACTCAGAAGTGGGCCTGCGGAAGTTAACATGTTTTTTTCTTCTCGACAATGGCCTATTGGATGAACTATCATCCTTGTCGGTCGCATAATAATCAGCAACATGCATACTGGAGCTGGGAGGATAACGACATTCAGCATCCTGACGATAGTCAGTATTTGGCGACATGTGCACATGTGCTGTGTCGTCTGGTGGTTTTACACTGAATTTAGGAGTAGACTGTCGCCTTGCTTTCTCCCTTATTCGTAACTCTATCTCATGTAGAGTTTGATTTATTTCATCCATTTCTAGATCATAATTGACAGTGCTCTCTGCCATGATAAAGAAAGAAAAAAAAGATAAAGAAAAGTAATAAAAATGTTGCTTAAGAGATGGCAATCCCACCGCTGCCACCAAATTTGTAACGTGTCGCGTCAGGTGTACTTTGTTATGGGAATATATTAACAGGGGGATTCTCAATTTGGACGGAGTACAAAACAACTCCAATGATGATTTTTAAATATACAAGACAATACAATATGTACACTATGACACGTTGTTCGAAAATGTGGGATCGCCTTAGATAACTTGCTAGAGGGCCTTAAGCGATTAATGTTGAAAGGTGCAATGAGCTTGGAACCTTGTGAATCAATGGTGAACAACTGTAAGGCTCGTTATGTCTGTGGTGGAGCACTTGGGTCAAAAGGAACTTCAGTACGCGTAATTGCCAGCTGATTGTCCTTAGACCAAGTGGACTGTGCTATCGGTTATGTACATGTGTGCAGTGACACTGGCTACCTCATCCGCACTAGTATGTACGGGCTTCTGTTTCTGGTGAAACAGGAATTGTCGGTATTTTGCAATACGACAAGGTGGACGCTTGGTCCTGAATAAGATAGTATCTAATGACACTTTACGAAAGGGCGATTCACCCTATTCGGTACGGTAGCTATATGACAACTGGTAAGGCGACTTTGGCGCTTACAGTTGAGCAAAGAGCACAGTGTACGAACTGTGTCTTGATAACTGATGGAGCTATTTGAAATTGACAGGGTCACTTTGGAGTGACAGTGTTTGGGTGCCTTTGTTATTCACGACTTTAACTTGCACTTGGCGACATAAACCGGATCATGTGTGGGACGGCTGTACACGGTGATTTACAAGTTCATAAAAACCAATGACCGACCAGTGGTAAATCGTATGCGACGTACTGTTTGATCTACCAATGGTTTGCTAAAGGTAAGTGTACACTTGTCATGCGACAGTGTACAACACAAAGGTAAAGAGTGACGTGATACTGACTTGGGACGAGGGATGCCAATGGTACGTTCACCAATGGTGTTGCCAATAGTCTGCCTGAGGACGTGCCAGAGGTCTACCAAATGCTTTGCAAATGGTCTGCCTTTGGTTCTTGCCAATGGTCTCCTAAAGGGTCTAACCAATGGTGACCGTACAGATGTACCTTTCTATTTTTAGAAGCACCCGCGATTACAGCAGGTAACAGAGTGAGTTGATTTGAAGCGAACACTCTTATTTATAAGATTTTGATCTGGACTCTGGCTAATGTGAAGACGGGTACCAGAATGCAATTCAGTTGCAGATGTGAATTGTTATTTGCGCATAAATGGAAATACAAACAACGTGTCAAAACAAAGAAACAAATTATTGCATAAAATATAGATTTAATAATTAATTATAACAAAATAGATGAGGTGTGGGTTTTAATGAAGAATATTGAGAATTTGATGATTTTATTAATTCTGCGGTGTGGTCTAAAAGCTACGAAATGCCCGGATGTTGAAGATGTCGAAATTACCTGAATACATAGAAATTGTTGAATAAAAGTTTGGTTTGATGGATTTTGGATGGGAAATAGATGTGTTATGCGTGGGCCGATGATTACACAACTGATTTTGGATTTAATAAGGTAAACTTGCTAGAGCTCGGCCGCTACATTAACATGAACATATTTGATGACCCCCCCCCCCTCTTTTCTTACACTACATCAGTGGTCTACAATACAAATTATTTCAACATCATGATAACAATGTCCTATAGATCGTCAGATGATTGTTTTAAGTATAACAATACTTCCTTATCCTTTGGATACATCGAAAATTCTACTAAATGATAACATGAGGTTGACCTAACTAAACAGTACTGTTGCTACTCTTGTCGAAATGCTATTATCTTCACATTAATAGAAATATATTGAACAATTGTAAGTTGGGTAATAACAACATAAGTTACAAAATGGAAGAAAAACAGATTAATATTTGATGATAAATCAGTGTAGCATTGCTCTAACGATGTACGGTTGTGATAAGGGAAACTACTCATTTCAATGCAAAAATAATTATACTGTGATAATTCCTCATAACGAACATATAAGAACCCATGGGCTCTAAATAAAACCAAGATGGATAGAATAAATAACCGAGGAAATTCAGATGAAGATATGCAGCCCAACTACGGAATGATCAATGATCAGACATTATCTTTTAAAACGCTTTCAACATACGTGGTTATATTTTATAATATTTACACTTCATCTTCTGCGATGAGGTCTTGTTCATTTATCGGAACATAATTCTTGTAGTGGAACGTATTACTTTAATAGGCATGGCTACACTAAAAGCCGCTCACAATTTATTTGACAGTGCACAATGTTTTGACGAAGAACTCATTAATACGCGTTGCCAAGAGTTGCTGCGAAAAAGCGCGAGGCTATTTACATTTTCGTCAACGTTGCTGTCCAGCAGCTATTCAAAAAAGTCAGCAATTCTTCTCACAGAATTTGTATTAATGAGGGTAATTATATATGTCAATATAAGGATTGTATAGAAACTAGATGATGATCATCGGGATATGAAAAAAGTTGGGCTCTTTAAAATAGGATTTCAAGCCCTTTGGTCTTCATACACTTTGAACAGCCCGTAGCTAATTGGAAGCCATTAAATATCGATTCAGTCCTGACATGAACATACATCCGATCTGTTTACCTTGTAGATGTTATATCATGTTATGATATTTTAAATATTAGTGACATAATACAGATTCTTTAGAAAACGGCCCTTTTTGTTTTAGACTAGAATGATGCAAGGATTAGTTTAAAGTAATACCAGTTTAGAGTGAGTCCATGCAGTTCTTGTTGCAAGAGGGATAGGTTTGCACCAGGCACCGTGACTAAGACGAGATACATTTCTTGATTATCAGGTTTGATATTGTCTGTAATATATATTCAAACATACAGATCGTGTATTTGAGAGACCATTGGTTTGAAGCAGTTCATTGTGTTTTTGTTTTGTTTGGTGTACATAATTATGTTCAAACCAAAATTAATTACTTGTGCTATACTTTCTCATACGTCTTAAGATTTGATAAAAAAAACAACACCATTTGTTTCACAAGTTTTAATCAGATGTTTTATTTTACAAGATGGATGAAATTAATGGTAACAATTCATATTAAATTGTAGCAAAATGTACAATAATACCAGATTATTCACGATACAACATATGCATAAATGTTCAATTTATCAAAACTACAAAAATAATACAAATAAATGTTTATTTTGATTTGATAAACAATTTTTATTCATGCAAGATTTTACAAAATATTGAAGACTTATCATTTTTAATAAAATGCTTAATTTTACAAGATTTCATAATTTATTTTTAATTGTTAATGATTGTCTAAATATGTAAATGTTTCATGTTAGCAGATTTGAGTTTCAGAATTAAATATTAATCATACATTTACAAGATAATATTACTCGTTAGTCATTATTGCATGTGTATACTTAAATCAGTCGGCACACCAAGCCAAGAAACAAAAATCCTGGTCTAGATTTACACTGTTCTCACATGAAAAAAACACCTGTATATATGGAATAAAATGTTAATAGAACCTAGCAGCGTTTTAAAGCTTGATACTGTTTTGATTTTTCACATAGTTTTAATTGTCATTCTTTTATTGAATTGCATTGTTGAAATTTACATTTACCATTTTATGATTTAAATAATCAACAGTAGCTATTTAAAACATTTCGTTATCTCTTGTCACATCTCTTGCAAAAATTGTTTGAATTATTTTCACCAAAAAAACATGAAAATACACAAATCAAACAATAAAACATTTATAAAAAACACTAATATTTAAAATGAGCTTTAGAGCAATTACCATGTCTGTTTTCTAAAACATCGTTTGATTATTTAAAAGAAACAGCATGGAATAATTTAGATTTACCACTTTTAATCTTTTTATAACATTTGAAGCTTACAGAGACATTTCATGGAACTTTCTTAAGATAAACTTGGTAAATATGATACAGTACCAGTTATATCGGTAATATGGCACACATAACTTATGTTGCTTGAAGATGTGTTGAAATGAATGTTCTAAAAATAAACCGGTTATTATGTGTTTCAGTTATATCAGGAGCCAGTACAATAATTCGCCTCGGTAAGATCATTGAGTACTCGCCCTTTTGGCTTTGCTTCTTGTTTTATATGTTTGTGTGCTTTTGCATGCAACATAGTTAAGCTGTTGGGTGAGTTGGAGTTATTTAACCAAGACAACTTGTACTTGTTTTGCGGTCCGTTCTAATACCCCAAACTACCCAAAACCATTCCCCTGACTACCCCAAACTACCCCAAACGAAATCCAATATAAGGTTAAATAAATCCATATGAAATAAGGACTTGTGATCTCATGTTTAAAATCAGTGTTAAACTTGTTGCCTCTGTAGCAAAATAAACATCAAAATTTTATTGAATGACATGACTGGCCATAAATAAGTATGACACATAGTGAGTGTGAAATACCCAAACCACATCTACAGTGTTTACCTCAAACCACTTGCAATCGACTACATTTAATATTTTAAGTGTTATAATCAGACTACAGGTAAAATGCATGGCTTGTTGGTGAAGTTTAACAACCCCCCGCCCCCCCCCCCCCCACAAAAAAATATTTTCAATGTGTATTATTAAAATATGGTTATGGTGTGGAAGTTTTTATTCATGAACAATTTAACTCAAAAACAACTGAGATTAACTAAGTAAACACCATTCAAAGCTTTCCTGATTAAATGAAAATATGGTAATAGGAAAACAAGCATAAAAAGTGGATACTTTATTTTTTGTTCAGTATAAGAACAATCTGTAAAAAAGGCTCTATGTATATTACAAGCGATACATGTTTTTTCTCTAGCAAAAGTTCTTTTAATGAGACTGGTTAGCTTGTCTCTTATTAAATTATGAGGGAGAGAAGTATATAAACTGAAACTTCATATGTAGACAAACAGAACGCCTGAAAATTATTTGATTTAAGCTTCTTCAAAACGTCATTTGAATATTTTATAGACCAAATAAATTTTTGCCAGTGGTTTAAAAACCTTTCCGGGATTCCTAATTACATGTTCTTTTATAGCTGTAAGACAAGATGTTAAGAGCACGGATAATTTGATTGTTGTACAAGAACTAGAGTTTGCAATAAATTTAAGCCACAAATAAAAAAGTGGTAGTTACATTTTGCTATTAAGGCCTGACTAGATATGCCCTATTAGGATCGATTGATAGTAAATTATATATATTAAATAAAAAAAGATGTCTTAAAGCAAAATAATTTTCCTATGGTTCATAAGACTAAATTATTTTAGATTCTACTTTGTTTCTTGTGTTCCTGAAATGAGCGCTAGTTCTAATCTAATAAAGAGATTATTTTGCATAATAAATAATTTCTTTTTTTCTTGCAAACTACATGTGTGATTATCGATTTACACCAAACACTTTTTGGGTCCATATACTTAAAATTTTAAAGAAATTCTGTCAAGAGAACATAATAAAACCCATAGCATTCACTATTAATTTGCAAGTCGGCATATGGCGCCTCGTTTTGAAATCGCGTTTCGATAAACATCGGAAAACCCGTTCCGCGACGGAGCAATGTGAAACGGGTCTATTGAGTCATACATTTTCCAGAAAGTCAGATAGCCTATCATTTGTCAGTAAATTAATGTTTTGTCCTATGTTTTATGAATACTGATAAACTGATAAAGCTTATAATGTTTTTTTTCACATGCGGCATTTGTTCATAATAATGAACCTGTCCGCTTCAATGGAAGATCAGAATTTGAAGCCAACACGACTGATTTTTTCTTTGCAGGTAAGAAGAAAGCCCTTTTCTGCAAAAATCACACGATGTCACATGATGATGTATGTATTGGTTATGCATAAGACAATAACTTATGTTGGTCACACATTGCTACTGAATGAGTTGAATTTTCAAATAGAACTGCTGGTTTAATTTTTTGGTCACTATAAGATATGAGTATGACAATAAACTACCATACAAATATTTAATTTACAAAAAATTTGGAAAGAGCTTTGCTAGAGCTATTGTTTGTGTTGAATGTGGTTAGTATAACACTAAGGACAGTTTGTGTAAGCGGTTGATGACAATTTCTTCATTCAATATTTGACTTGCATTGATGCTAAGTTATGGCCAATTTTTTAAAGAACTTTTCAGTTATAGTTTGCATGCAAGTTAACATTAGATACATGTATATGACAATGTTCTATTGCCACTTATTTGAAATATTATAAACTTGTGTACCACTGAAAATCCAGAGTTGGTATTTCAAAGTAACAAATACCCTTAGACAGTCTCTTTGCCTAAGATCATAAAACTATAACTTGAGACCAGTCTGAAATTACAAGCATCTGATTGGCTGAAATGGCAACTAGTCGCCATTTCAGCAAATCAGATGCTAGAGATTTCAGACTGGTCTCTTATCTCCATTTTATGATTTTGGGCCCTTGTTTGACTTCAGTTGTTGGAACATTTCATTGAGGAATACTTTGACCAGAATCCCATCAGTCAACTTGGTATCATAGTCAACAAGAACAAGAGAGCAGAGAAGGTCACAGAACTAGGAGGTAATACACTAACCCAAGGCACTAGATTATAGTGATTAAGAAAAAAGAGAGCCATAAGGTCAAATAATTAATATGTAATATCAGGGTCCTCTCTCTCAACAAGTCAAGTAGAACTAAATTGTGTGTTTAAATATTAGCTTGAAATCCAGACTTAATCTTGTACACATCTGCGATGACGTCTTCCTTGAAACTGCTGTTACTGTAATCACCATAAGTATAGGGACAGTTAAAATAATTATTTGTTTTCTTGTCCCAATATTTTGGGTCACAAAAAAATATTTGTTCAAAAAGAGTCCCAATATTTTGGGTGGGTATGTATGCTTGCACCGGCAAGACATCACGGAACGTATACGGATCGACCGTTATATATGATAATACGAAATCAAACAATTTGTTTTTGTATTTAATGTGTGTCTACAGTTTGAAGAATAAAATGATTATTTTCTTGCCAAAATTTGTTGAACATTATTTAATTAAGTGGTAACTTATATTCAGAAAGCATTTTTTCTTTGATGACTTACACATTCTAACTCTAAACAGGTGGCTTAATCAGGACGTTTTCACACCTTTGTCGGTCGTAGGAAAGACTGTTTAAATAAGAATTTACTTCAATACATACTTAGGACTGACACTTGCCTCAGGCTCATGCATCTGCGCCTTCATAAACAATTTAGCGTCTGATTGACAATAAACAGATCGTAAATCAAGAGTAAAATAATTTGAATACAGGTATATAATTAATTGAAATGAAAACGATAGCCGTTATTAATACAGAGGAGCATTAGTTTAATAAAAAGGAAGGTTCATCGGTACTTTATATAACCTATTTTTTTTCTTATTCTAGTTCCATATCTCAATCAACGCTTGAAGTTTTATCGCAAATACACGTCATACTAAGGTAAACTACGCAAAGCATAGTAAATATTGAAGAAAAACACGTCCCAACTTAAATAATTACCGAGCGCTGATCAAATGTCCAAAAATGTAGGAACAAAAATACCGTTTCTGAAAGTGTCCCAAAACTTAGGGACACCGAAAAATACTAATCCTTAAAGTGTCCCAAAATTTAGGGACGCACAAAATAATTATTTTTGTGAAAAATAAGGGTGTCCCAATATTTAGGGTGTCCCAATACTTAGGGTGATTACGGTAATTCACATTTATAAGATGTACACAAATGACATTAATAACCATACCCTTGTATTGCCATTTTGTGCAATAATTAGTTTACATAGCTTAAATTGTAGAGTCTGTAGACCCTTAAACAAGACATTCAGTATTGTCTGATAAACTCTAGAAACACTTAAAAGACTGCTTCTTGTTTGGTAAGGTCTGCTGCCATTTCTTTTTCAAATTCAACGTCTTTGTTTCATGTAGCAGGGTATGTATTGTTTTATTTTTCTATACTGTGTTTTTATCAGTAAAGTATATACTGCAGTTAAGTATATAAAGCAGTTTTCTACTTATTTCAACTGGGCAGTGAATGTTCGCCCTAATCCCCTAATATGCCTAGTCGTACCTTTTTGGTCCATATTGGTACTTATGATTTTGCATTATTGGCGAGTTTGTTTGCTGTTTCTGGTTTTTGACTCCAGGTTTTGAGTCTGTCGATGACGCGAATCAACATAAATGTGAATAAAGAAATTCTTGTTGCTAAACATGCTAAATGTTGACAAAATTCATGAAATTTTGACCTCACAAAATTAGAGTTTTACAGTATACACCCTTATGGGCTTGGTGGGCAGTTCAGATCCAGATCACCTGGCACATCCATGCTTTCTGATAAGGATCTGCACTGTTCCTTTTTTTGGTCAAAAGGAACTTTATATCAAATAGCAAACAGGGTAGATCCTGATCAAATGGCATGAATCTGGATCTACATGTACACTGTTTGATAATAAATACCGTATAATGGGTTATTTTCGCGATCGAAAAATTTCGCGATTTTGTCGTAATTTTAATGTTCGCGGTTTTTATTTTAGCGAATTTGCGCTCACAGAAATTGACTTCTAAGTTGTTGGGAATTTTTAGCGTTTTTAATTTTAGCGAATTCACATTGGTCGCGAAAATAGCGAAAATATTAAGCTCGCGAAAAAAACCATTCGTCACCTTAGTGCAATAACAGTATATCTCCTTCATATTTCAATGGTACTTATACCGTTATTGCACTAAGGTGACGCATTATACGGTATATGGAGGTAATGGTTAAATGTGTCATTGTACATAATGTATTTGTGTAATTATGCTAATTGTTAATGTATGTTAATTACAGTAATATGACACCTTTGATATGATCAGGTAATCCAAGACGTCATATCACTGCGGTACAGAAGCTTAGGGAGCGTGCCTGTCAGGGGGAACCATCCTTACAGAACTCCTTGGAGCTTGCCATGCAAACACTGAGGTAAATATTATCATCTCTGACTTTGTTTTGAATATTAATTAACCTTTTACTTCATATAATGGGTTTTTGCATTTTATCAGTGTGCGACCAGTGTATATCCAGATCAACTGGCACATCCATGCCATCTGATCTGGATCTGCAATGATCACATCATGATCAGAAATAACAATGATTCTAAAAGCGAACAGATTAGATCCTGATCAGATGGCACAGATGTTCTGACTTAGATATCTATATTGATAATTAAACTGTAATTGTGTGGGGATGACAACGTGTTAATGGAATTCAGGCTTGACTCTACAGTCAAATTACATGCTAAAACAGATTAACACATTAAAGGACAGTTTAAGCAACACTGGTCGACTCCCAGAAGCAATTTATTAGATACAGTTCTCTTAATTGAAACAGGTTTTTATTCAAGATACTAATAACAATGTGAAAATCAAGCTAGATAGCAAGTGGGCAGGGTAACAAAAAGTAACACAATCAAAGTGCCATGAAAACCAAATGCAGAAGTTTTATTATTCCCCCGCCATGTAATGGCGGAAGGGCATATAGTGTTCACCCTGGCTGTGTGTCAGTGTGTATGTTCGAAAATCGTGTCCGCTCTGTAACTTTCTTATTTCTTATTGGATTTTAAAATAACTTGGTATGAATGTTTACCATATCAAGACGGTGTGTCGCGTACAATACCTATGCCTGTAGGTCCAAGGTCAAGATCACAGTTACTAAAAATAGAATTTTCTTGTCCGGGCTGTAACTTCCTTATGAATGGAGGGATTTCAAAATAACTTGGCACAAATGTTCACCATGACAAGGCGGTGTGTCGCGTACAACAACCATGCCTGTCGGTGAAAGGTCAATGTCACTGTTACTAAAAATAGAATTTTGTAGGAAAAATCGTGTCCGCTCTGTAACTATGTTATTTCTTATTTGATTTTAAAAAAAACTTGGTATGAATGTTCACCATATCAAGACGGTGTGTCGAGTATAATACCCATGCCTGTAGGTCCAAGGTCAATGTCACTGTTACTAAAAGTAGAATTTTCTTGTCCGGGCTGTAACTTCCTTATGAATGGAGGGATTTCAAAATAACTTGGCACAAATGTTCACCATGACAAGGCGGTGTGTCGCGTACAACAACCATGCCTGTCGGTGAAAGGTTAAGATCACTGTTACTAAAAATAGAATTTTGTTGGAAAAATCGTGTCTGCTCTGTAACTTTGTTATTTCTTATTTGATTTTAAAATAACTTGGTATGAATGTTCACCATATCAAGACGGTGTGTTGGGTACAATACCTATGCCTGTAGGTCCAAGGTCAAGGTCACTGTTACTAAAAATAGAATTTTCTTGTCCGGGCTGTTACTTCCTTATGAATGGAGGGATTTCAAAATAACTTGGCACAAATGTTCACCATGACAAGGCGGTGTGTCGCGTACAACAACCATGCCTTTAGGTGAAAGGTCAAGATCACTGTTACTAAAAATAGAATTTTTTTGGAAAAATCGTGTCCGCTCTGTAACTTTGTTATTTCTTATTTGATTTTAAAATAACTTGGTATGAATGTTCACCATATCAAGACGGTGTGCAGAGTACAATACCCATGCCTGTAGGTCCAAGGTCAAGGTCACTGTAACTAAAAATAGAATTTTCTTGTCCGGGCTGTAACTTCCTTATGAATGGAGGGATTTCAAAATAACTTGGCACAAATGTTCACCATGACAAGGTGGTGTGTCGCGTACAACACGCATGCCTGTAGGTCCAAGGCCAAAGTCAATGTTACTAAAAATAGAATTTTCTTGTCCAGGCTGTAACTTCCTTATGAATGGAGGGATTTCAAAATAACTTGGCCAAATGTTCACCATGATACGGCGGTGTGTCGTGTACAACACCCATGCCTTAAGGTCAAAGGTCAAGGTCACTGTTACTAAAAATAGAATTTTGTTATAAAAATCTTGTCTGCTCTGTTACTTTGTTATTTCTTATTAGATTTTAAAATAACTTGGTATAAATGTTCATTATATCAAGACGATGTGTTGTGTACAATACCCATGCCTGTAGGTCCAAGGTCAAGGTCACTGTTACAAAGAATAGAAATTGCTTGTACTAGCTATAACTTCGTTATTAACAGAGTGATTTCAAAATAATTTGGCAGAAATGTTCACTATGACAAGGCGTTGTGTTGTGTACAATTCCCATGCCTGTAATTCCAAGGTCAAGGTCACTATTACTTAAACCAGAATTTTCTTGTCTGGGCTGTGAGTTTGTTATTAATTATTAGATTTTTAAATAACTTGGTATAAATGTTCACCATGACAAACATGCAAAGCGGGGGCATCCGTGTCCTATGGACACATTTCTAGTTTTTAAAAACTTCCCTTTGAGACTCTGTGTCCAATAGACATAAAGTGAATCTAGAAGATACAGATATTGACCAACAAGACATGACTTTCAGGCACATGCCAAGCCATGCTAGCAGAGAAGTGTTGACAATATTTGGCAGCCTGACAACATGTGATCCAGGTGATATCCTTGAGACTTTGAAGGTGAGTTATCTTTCTCATAAAGTAGTTCTTTTACTCTGACTATGCAGACAAAGAGGATGTTGAAGTTTGGGCAATAAATAATTAATTTAATAGTATGACTTTTTGTGTACACATTTAACCCTTTCCTCTATGTATACTGTATAAGTGGTAATGTTCGCGAGGATGTAATGTTCGCGTAATTCGCGATTTGATTAAAATCGCGAAATTATCAGCCAGCTTAAATTAGAGCTTATGTACAAGCAAAATTTTACCCTTACACCGGACTATGGTAAAACAAAACATTATGATCATTGATTTCATTACAAGACTACATAGTATACCTGTACAGATTAAAAGCCATGTAAACGTACAATAAATACCAAATATCAAAACTTATACACAATTGTACTAATTAAATTTGATAAACGTAACGACAATTCCTTTGAAAACTATTAACTGTCTATGTAATTTGTATATATATGTACATCGGTAAGGACTGTATCCCGCAGTGGTGAAATGCAGATATGCAAGTAAATCATGGGCCTTCATAAGCCAACGTGCATGTATTGGCTTAATGTTAATTGTTATTAGGTCAATTCTCCGGCACATTATGTTTTAAACACATCGAAAATGGCAAGCGCAGTTTGATCACACCTGCGGTCAGATTTCACACCGGGTTATCGTTAATGATAGAGTAACCTGTTAAAAGGGCAAACAATTCATTGATGGTTGCTAATTGACTGTCGGATCACGATGTTCACAGTTTGTCATTTAACAATCCAAGTTTTTGGAAGACTACTATCAGTTTCTACCATGGAATTTTTTGACAACCAAATAATTTAGAATGAATATAACGACGTGTAATATTTACGAATTTCATGAAATCAATTTTTCGCCAACATTTCCGCACGCGAAATGCCGGCAAAACAGAAAACGCGAACTTTTACGCCAGCGAAATTATCTATTAATACAGTATGCGTATTATCGCATGAAAAAACAGTGTAGATCTGGATGATCCAGCACATTCATGCTGCCTGATCAGGATCTGCACTGTTCATGTTTTGGTCAGAAAAAAACATAATAAATAAAACATCCTGAACAGACAGATGGCACAGATGTGCCAGCTGACTTAGATCTACACAGTTTGCCCATGTCATACATGTGTTTATATGGAGAAAAGTTTTAATGCAAAAAAGTGTGCATGCAGTTTTGAAGTGTGTGCTAACTTGTCACCTTTAGCATGCAGTCACTTGTCTAAGACGGGCATTACAAAAAGCCCTTTCTCAGTAAACACCTTGAATACTCTCCTTTTAGGGTTGCCTGAGACAGGTTTTAACCCTTTCCTGTATAGATACACCTTTATTGCTAGGGTGAACAGTTTAGATCCAGATCAGCCAGCACATCCATGCCATCTGATCAGGATCTAAACTGTTCGCTTTTTGATTTATTATTTACTACAGCTTTGAAACTTTCAACACGTGTTCATCATCATATCCCAAGTGTGTATGCCAAGAACCATAACTCTAACTTCCATTTTGTTCAAATTATGCCCCTTTTTCGACTTAGAATTTCAGGTTAAAGTTTGCATGCAAGCTAATGTACAAACCCATAACTTCCATACTACTTTAACTACAGCTTTGAAACTTTCAACACTTGTTCATCATCATATTTCAAGTTTGTATGCCAAGAACCATAACTCTAACTTCCATTTTGTTCAAATTATGGCCCTTTTTCAACTTAGAATTTCAGGTTAAAGTTTGCGTGCAAGCTAGTTACTTTCATACTTCTTGTACTATAGCTTTGAAACTTAAGACACTTGTTTACCATCATGACCCTGACTATTTATACCAAGAAAAATAACTCTTTCTTTCATTTTTAATCGAATTATGGCCCTTTTTCAACTTAGAATTTCAGATTAAAGTTTGCGTGCAAGCCAGTTACTTTCATACTTCTTGTACTATAGCTTTGAGACTTAAGACACTTGTTTACCATCATGACCCTGACTTTGTATGCCAAGAACTATAACACTTTCTTTCATTTTTATTCAAATTATGGCCCTTTTTTGACTTAGAATTTCAGGTTAAAGTTTGCGTGCAAGCTAGTTACTTTCATACTTCTTGTACTAAAGCTTATTCACCATCATGACCCCGAATATGTATGCCAAGAACCATAACTCTTTGATTTTTTTCAAATTACTGCCCTTTTTAGACTTAAAAATTAAGGTTTAAAACTTTATATACCTTTATTTTATCTTACATTGGGTTTATTTTCAAAGGCCCATAACTCATCCTTGCTTTTTTATATTTGATTTTTGCCCCTTTTCACTTGAAATTAGAATTAAGACTTATAAATAATTGTTAAAGGTTCAATGTAAGTGTTTTTCATATGTAATGCTATAGAAAATGTTTAAACAGATGTACTTAACATACTTTGGTTGAAAGTGTTTTGTGGGGTGGGTGGGGGCAAAGACTATACTATACTATAGTATACTATACTATACTATAGTATACTATACTATGCTATAGTATACTATAGTATACTATAGTATACTATACTATACTATACTATACTATACTATACTATACTATACTATACTATACTATACTATACTATACTATACTATACTATACTATAGTATACTATACTATACTATGCTATACTATACTATACTATACTATGCTATGCTATGCTATACTATGCTATGCTATACTATACTATACTATACTATACTATACTATACTATACTATACTATACTATACTATACTATGCTATGCTATGCTATGCTATGCTATGCTATGCTATGCTATGCTATGCTATGCTATGCTATGCTATGCTATGCTATGCTATGCTATGCTATGCCATGCCATGCCATGCCATGCCATGCCATGCCATGCCATGCCATGCCATGCCATGCCATGCCATGCCATGCCATGCCATGCCATGCCATGCCATGCCATGCCATACCATACCATACCACACCACACCACACCACACCACACCACACCACACCACACAACACCACACCACACCACACTATAGTACACTACACTACACTATACTACACTATAGTATACTACACTACAATATACTATACTATACTATACTATACTATACTATACTATAATATTGTATACTATACTATACTATACTATACTATACTATACTATACTATACTATACTATACTATACTATACTATACTATACTATACTATACTATACTATACTATACTATACTATACTATACTATACTATACTATACTATACTATACTATACTATACTATACTATACTATACTATACTATACTAAACTACTACTTTACTACTATTATACTATACTATACTATACTATACTATACTATACTATACTATACTATTACTATTACAATTACTATACTATACTATACTATACTATACTATACTATACTATACTATACTATACTATACTATACTATACTATACTATACTATACGATACTATACGATACTATACTATACTATTACTATACTATTACTATACTATTACTATAACTATACTATTACTATTACTATACTATACTATTACTATACTATTACAACACCAGCAACACCAACACCACTACCAACAACATCAACACCACCACCACCAACAACATCAACACCACCACCAACAACAGCAACGACAACAACACCAACAACCAACACCAACACCCCCACCACCAGCAACTACACTACCACCACCAGTAACAACACCATCAATGACAACACCAGCAACCAGCATACCATACTGTACTTCACCACGCCACACCACTATAGGTGGGCAGGGATAGTAGGTTGATGGGTGTGGGATCAGGGGTTTATGGGCTGGGTTGTTTAAACCCTAAAAAAATCTACAATAATAAATTAAGTGTAATTTATTGATTTCCTAACTTGGATTAAGAAACTTTTGTTCATGTGTATTTGTTGGAGGCGTCATAAACTCCTGAATCACACCCCAGTTTAAATGAAGCCCAGTTACAATGTGCTTAATAATTCTGACTTTTCGAATAGTCGAGCTTGCAGTCGTTTCCGACTGGCTCTTGTTATAGATGTTGAAGGAGACAAACATCAGATGTTCAATGGTGGGTCTGGCAGCAGAGGTCCGAATATGTCGCAAGTTATGCACAGACACAAATGGTAAGTATTATGTTTCTTATAAATCGCCATGTAAAGTTTATTGCTTTAATATCGCTTTAATACAACAGGTAGAGCTACTAAGTCAATATCATTGTTGATTTATTGCTTTCACAGTAAACCATTTCTAGAAATTGTTTAGAAGATTTCATTCCCTTTGACCAGATTTGCACAATAAATCTAAAACTGCAATTTTGGGGAATTTTACATGAATATTGTTATTTGATTTACAGGAAAGTATACTGTGATACTGGACGAAAGTCACTTCAAGGATTTGTTGAATCAGCACACAAGTCCCCCACCTGCTATGGTATGCAAACATTCCATTTACTGATAGTTTACTTCCTTTAATATAAAGCCAAAGGTCATAAAACTGGTCCCAAGGGAATAAAACTTAGAGTGGAAACCAGTCTCATATCTAAAGCATATGATTGGCTGAAATGGTGACTGGTTGCCATTCCAGCTAATCAGGACCTTGGGAATTGAGACTTGTCTCCATTCTCAGTTTTATTCCCTTGGAGCTTTGTTTTTTGAGTTTGTTTTTGTATAGAATTACGAATGAAGGCACAGTGCTAAGTTTTGGTTATAACTTTTGTATAACTTTTTTTTTATCCAATTCTCGTGAAACTTTGTAGCAATATTCTTTTAAGACTTAAATTTTGTATTACGGTTTACTAATTTATTTGACTGTTTTGTTCCATGCAAATTAGGGTTGCTGTTACAGAAACAACTAAATGGAAAGAAGAAAAATCATTTATTCCCCGAGCTTCAATGATCATTAGTCATAATATTTCATATGATTTATTGCCAATAGGTCCTCTATAGAGTTTATCCAAATTAAGGCCTTCGTGTCATATTTGGCTGCAACCTTTTGGACATTGTTAGCAAGATTATTTCACACAAAACAATCAAGTGGGTGTTTCAGGGCTATTTGTTTAAATTCCAATTTCTTTTTTTTTAGCATAAACCACTACTTCCCAAATTCACTATTTCAAATTTTATGTATTATTTATCGTAGAAGACAAACAAAAACTGAAAGCTGCTGCTTTAATGCAGTTGCTGCATGTAGCCAGTATGAATACAATCAAATCTGTAGTTAGCAGCCAACCAAGGGAAAAAGTGGCTGCTTAACACAGGAGGCAGCTAAAGACGGGTAAAAATTAGAAAAAGATGTCGGTTTAGGACATACTAGTAGTCAAACTTGCTGTTTAAGACAGGTGGTTGCTGAATGCAGCTGGCTGCTAAGGCCGGTGCAACTGTAAATGAACAAGAGATTGGATTCTGGCAATACTTGTTACCTTTACCTTTCAGCTGAACACAGAGTCATCATTAATAAGAATGGGATTTCCTCATCATCAGCTTGGTGGGGATAGATCTGGGGAAAAACCGTCCATGTGTATGTGGTATGTATGTGTGTATGTTGTGAATCTTAATTACTGTCTGTAGGCAGTGTGACATTTACTTTGAGAGGTGTGGTTACAGTATAAGCTTCTCACAAGTTGTTGGACTTTGCACACAGTTTTGACATGTGATGTCACACACATTTTACCACAAGCTGCTGTGAAAAAGCATGTCTGTCATTTTCTTTGTTGTCAATGTGGTTGTTCCAACAGCCATCCATAAAACCATGATATCATGAATTCTTCTCTTAATTTATGTATTAATGTGAACATATAAGAATTGAATTGATATTTGGTTGTGTTCATCTTGGTGTGAAAAACATTGGATTGTTAAAAATAATTTAAACAACCCAAGTGTTTTCCATACCCCAATGAACACCATCAAATATCGATTCAGTCCTCACTTAGAATTTAATTATTGATAATTTGTCTATGTCCTGCAACAGTCTATGTCCTGTTAATAAATTCAGGGTCATACTTACCGGTAGTTCAGCAAGAGGTTCACATGTGTATGGTCCTGAGAGGAATAGAAAAAACATTTGATTTATGAAAAAATCATTCCCTCACTCTACTGATACTGAGTGTGTAGTTCAGTTATGACATAGTTATGTTATTACAAAGTTACTTTGTATCTTTGATATAACAAATTATTGTTGAAGTCACATGGATGGTAAAAGTTTTGAAAGGTTATTACATTGTAACCATGCCCCAAGATTATAAAACTGAGAATGGAAACCAGTCCCAAATCTCAAGGATCTGATTGGCTGAAATGGTGACTGCTTGCCATTTCAGCCAATCAGTGGCTTGATATTTGATTCTGGTTTCAAATCTCAGTTTTATAATCTTCAGCACATGTTGTTGTTGTTGTTTCAGTCACCTGGATAGTAAAAGTATGGAAGGGTTCAGTACAACAGGTTACTTCTGTCCGCAATGTAAGAGCAAATATTGTGAGTTACCAGTGGAGTGTAAGGCGTGCGGTATGTTTCTTTCTTGCCAGATTTAATATAAAAATAAACCATACACTTCTGTAAATATCCGTACATTTTTTAACCTTTACGCTGTGGATAAAGCTTATGTCTTGTTTCAGAATAATGTATCTTGTGGGGAATAAAATACTGGTATGTTACAAACTTTTCCGTATAATTCTGTTCTTGTTTTCAGGTTTAACACTGGTGTCTGCACCACATTTAGCCAGATCGTATCATCATCTCTTCCCGCTAGATCAGTCTAAAGAAATTCCTGTTTCAGACTTTGACCCGGGACAAAATGTATAAATATAATTTATAAATAAGGAATTATGGATTTCAGTAATTTAATCTAGTGTCTGTTCTGCAACATTGGTAGTTCATATACCCGGTAGATGCTGCCTATTAGTTTGTTTTTTTATGTTTTGTTGAAATTAGCTTTTGAAATGTTACTGTACTTATTTATATTTCTCTTGTCATAAATTTGAGGATAAAGATAAGTAAGGATTCAAAAATACATCTGTAAAATTGAAGATTTAATAGAAATAATAGACCATATTTTCTCAGTATTGTTTTGTAAAAATATGGTTATGCCCCCTCAAAGTGGTAGGCATATAGGGTTGCACTCGTCATTTCTGTCCATTTGTATGTCCCCAAAATTTTGTGGCATCATCACCTCGTTAACTATCAGGTGGGTTATTTTTAACTTGCACCGATGATCAAGCAGTATGTTAAGATGATCTTTAAGAAAAGATTTTTTCTTGCGATCATTTTTACTAGAGATAGGACTAGTGTTAAGAATGTTGTTGTAGCAGTGGGGGCTTCAGTGCCCAAGGACACATTCTAGTGTAAAAACATGATGTGTTTCATTTCAGATACTGCTATGCTTGTCAAGTTGTAGTTCAAGATCAGACTGTAAGTTCACCATGGTAACATTTTTCTCTTTCCATTATCAACACTTTGAGAAAATTTTATCAAAATCAAGCATTGTTGATTCTGCTAATTGGAATCTTTTCAGATCACCTTTTCTGTTCACACATTTCTGTGTGTCTGTCTTGCAAAACTGTAATCAAGTTAAACCATTTTCTCCATACAAACACCTTTATGTCAGGGGAAAACAGTGTAGATCTGGATCAACTGTCACATCCATGCCATCTGATCAGGATCTGCACTGCTCGCTTTTGCTTCATTAGGTTATATCTGACCACAATGTGACCAGTGTAGATCAAGACAGATGGCATGAATGTGCTAACTGATCTCATCTGTTCACCAATTTGATTAAAGACATTTTTATGGAGCATTTAGTTAATAAAGTTGGGTGGGGTATTTTGAAACTTACTAACAAAAAGTTCATCGTACAGGGCCCATCAGGATTATAATGTATGTTTCATGTACTTTTAGGTTTATCAGTGTAGAAAATGCAAGAAGATCTTCTGCATAGACTGTGATATCTTTGTGCATGAAACTCTTCATTCATGTCCTGGATGTGCAAGCTCTCGCAAGACACAGACTGCAGAAGCTGTTTTTGTATAAATATTGAGCTGGAAACTTGCAAGCTCTTGCTAGACACGGACTGCAGAAGCTGTATTTGCATGAACATTAAGCCATGAACATTGCAAGCTCTCACAAACACAGACTACAGAAGCTGTGTTTGTATTAATGTTGAGCCAGAAACTTGCATACATACTGATTTTCTCCCCTACCGTTAAACGTTGGGGAATTAATAACTAGAGTTTTAAGTGTATTGTCGAAACAACAAGACCACTTCGAACATTCAGCTAAAATACCAACAAATAAAAACCACTGCCATAACAAATGCAGTAGTGAGGAAATATCTCGGCATCTCACAGAACATTATTGTGTTGTGTGCTATTTTCATGCTTATGTTGAACGATGTTAAATAAAATATGAATATGTCTGTCTCAAAATATTTCTTATTTCTTGTCTCATTCTGCTCTCAGTAATACCCTGTGTAAATCCAGCCATTTATGTTTTCATAAATGCTCGTTGTCCTGTTAGATTTGTTCTCGCATGTACTGTAACCTTGACAAAATAGACTGATGTGCTGACTGATCTGGATATACTGGTTGCCCATGGCAAATTTGATCGTCAGCCATGACCACGGTATGTATCCCAATAATCAACACTCGGAAGACAATGATAGGCTCGGAGGATAAGAACGGCTAGAGATTTGGATGAGAGTGCGAAAAGCGTAAGTATATTTACTTTTATCTTTTACTAATGCCGATTTAAATCACGTTAGTGATTGCAATCGTTCTAGTCCAACATAAGCTTTATAAAACTGCAATGTTTTTTGCAGACAGTCCCTACATTGTGGTGAAAATCACCGAAGAAGATGGAAAATTCGACCCATCGCTCAAAATTAAACAATTTTCTATCTGTATTTAGGTATTCGAGTGAAGAAAACATAACTATTTGATCCTTTACTGTCCCTCTGTTAATAAACAATCACTTAATGGTAACACAGTTCGGTAAAAATGAATCTAAATCTTTTTTTTTTCTGAAGATGTCAAAGCGAGATGGATAATCAGAGGCTTCAGTGATATTTGTTAAAGATAATAGGTGGCTCAAACTGAATAATAGGCAGGCTTTTAATTTTATCTTCAGGAAAATGTATCAATACTATGTTTTTTATCATTTCTCAACTGTGAAATGACGTTTTATATTCGACTTTGTCCGTGCGTGTGTGTGTCAACAATGTATTCAAGCGACACCTCATCTAACAAAATGTTTTGTGATGAAGGGATTAACATTTGCATAAGTTCTTTCCTTGACAAATTGTGGTTTCTTTTGCAACCAATAGAATTCGAAATGAGAAATGAAATAAAATGTTTATTAGAAAAATATAATGAAGAACCATCGACATCATTCTGCTAGATGGATAAAAAATAAAATAAATAAAATACCTTTATTGACTTTTCAATTGTCTTTTGCCAGAAAAACGTATATTAGAAAATGTTTGTTAGAATTTATAGCAATTCGTGATCCACACCACTATGTACAGGTAACAAAAACACATCGACATCCTTAGACAAGGACCCTCAGAACCGTTTCGCCCCTTACTTGTAAAGCTGTGTTTACCTGATGACGGGCCAGCAGTGGCAATCACTACCACGTGTCGATGTGTGCCAATAATATACAACATGTCGTAAGAATTGATAAATACGATTTTAGCGATGTATAAACGATTGGTTATTATTTTTATGTCCCTTTAGCGATTTAAGTGATATTATGTGATGGTATGTTTCCAAAAGGACCTATAGTCCAGTCATTGTTTACATTGACCTACAAAAAAGTTCAACAGAAATTATATTGCTTTTGGTATTAAGTATACATAGTTTTGAACAAAATATCTAAAATCTAGAGAAAACAAACAATGGGAAATTACAAAATAACGCTTTATCTTCTTAGAATTATTCGTTTAAATGTTGATCTAAATGGGGCGCCATTCAAGCAGTTCTTCTGCAAGTTATATCGTTGTTTTTCCTTTTTTTCTCAATTCAGTAGATTTCTGTGGTTTATAAGCTCTTCTATTTGTTTTTAATGAGCATATGTCATCCCCTGAGCTACGTCTGCTTCCGCGCTCGACCTAGTTTTGTGTCTATGTCCATTTTTATCCGAAGTAACACAGCTATTGCTGTCAACCATGGCATACGTACTTACTATTACTGTAATAAGATTACTGTGCAGCTTAAGTAACATAACTCTGGTTAGCTTTTGACAGAATTATGGCCCCTTTATCGACCTAGAAACGTTGATAAGTTTTGATCTAATGTTCCACTTTTCTCTCAAATATCAAAGCTGTTGCTCTTTTAAAATTACAATACTTGCTAATTATTACAAGCATTACTTGTGTCTAGTACTGGGTGTGTTTATAGAACCAATGAATGATTTTGAAAGTTAACAACTACACGCTGAGAACTAGCAAACTCAGGTCATCTCAAAAAGGCTTAAAACCTGATATGATATGATATAAAATGATATATTGTACATCTAAATCACTTAAGATTGCTACAGTGCAAATTTAAATTGTATTACCTTCATTATTACTCACTATTACTCACCAAATATACCAATATGGGTTGGACAATGACTTCTGGTCGTGGAAGATAAAAAAGTTGACTTTAAAACTAATAAACATTACTTAAAAGCATTATGATGAAAAGGTAAGTTTGCTCATTATCCATAAAATTTTTAATGTAGCCACCTATTATCTTCACTGAAGCCAATGATTATCCATTTCGCTTTGATATCTTCAGAAAAAGTAAGATTTACATTCATTTTTACCGAACTGTGTTACCATGTTGTGATTGTTTATAAACAGAGGGACAGTAAAGGATCAAATAGTTTTGTTTTCTTCACCCAACTACCTAAATACAGATGGAAACTTGTTTAATTTTGAGCGATGGGTCGAATTTTCCATCTTCTTCGGTGATTTTCACCACAATGTAGGAACTGTCTGCAAAAACATTGCAGTTTTATATAGCATATGTTGGCCTAGAACGATTGCAATCACTAACGTGATTTAAATCGGCATTAGTAAAAGATAAAAGTAAAAATACTTATGCTTTTCTCACTCTCATCCAAATCTCTAGCCGTTCTTATCCTCCGAGACTATCATTGTCTTCCGAGTGTTGATTATTGGGATACATACCGTGATGACAGTGTGACTGGCCTATCGGATATAATACATATAAAATATATAACACATATTCAATAAATACTATATTTTTCATGAGGCAAGATATTTAGCATGATACAGTTCATCAAAATTACAAACAATAAAACAATCATGTTTATTATACAAGATTTCATGTAAAAAGATTTACATGTATTTAAATAAGATTTTTACAAAATAATTGAACAAAAACATATTTATTGAAATGCTAATTACACAATATTTTATAACAAATCTTATTTGTATTCTATAGGTTTAAACAACTATTTCATTATAACAGATTTTAGTTTCATTATACAATTCAAATTATACTCTTACAATATAAAATGTTTATTTCATATGAATGAGTTTATTCTGTATGAGTGTAGAAGATAAAGAGAATCTATCATTGGTATTCGGCGAAGATCAAGGTATCTCAACCCGAGGGTAATGCTTTCCAGACGGAAACGAGGCTGTGCCGAGTTTCCGTCTGGAAAGCATTGCCCGAGGGTTGGGATACCGCGATCTTCGCCGAATACCAATGATTGATTATTTTTCTCACCTACGTCTTGAAGATTTAAACAAAATTCTTTAAAATTAAAAAAAAACGCAAGATTTTTGAGAACTATTTCTTTTGCGTAACTCCCAGTAGGAACGGTAAATCAGCCACGAATACACAGTCCTGTCAAACTTTATCAACCCTAACATGTAGGCCTTCAACAATATCGTTACAAATAAAAGAAAGGAAAAGAATCGTTGTTTTTTTTTTTCATTGAATGAAAACAGCTGGTTCATCCTTTGAAAACGAATCTGCGATTTTTAAGGTTATTCGTGATTTCGTCACAATTCAAAATTCAAAAAAAATGAATCGTACATACCAGTTGAAATATCCCGATTAAACAGCAGTATATTTCCTATTTTATTTTCCATTCACTTTCTTCATAGATCCTGATGTTTAACGAAGCTCGCAACAGCGGTATAGGAATGAAACACTCTAAAAAAAAAGTAGCATTTTCAGACTCATACCGCGATAATCACTTCCAAGTTCCAGCGTTGAGAATTTAGCAACCTCCGAGTGTATCCTTTCCAAATGATTTTTGAAATAAATCCTGATAAAACAAAATCAACAGCTTGCACTGTTTGAAAAAGTAAACATTCGTTTAATTACGTCACATAATAAACTTAAATGATGTAGTAATAAGCATCATGACGTAGGCTAAATCAATAATGAAAGTGCTTTATTAATACGGTGCGCAATAATACGAAAGTACGCGAGCACGTGGAGTGTAAGATAAGGCCATGTGAGATAAGGAAATCTCACACGGCTAAAAATAGAGATTTCTCTGTCTAGTAAGTGAGAAAAAATGTTAACTCTGTATAAATATTCAAGATAACTGGATATTCCTGTTCAACTGTGGGAAAATTATGATGATTCAGTCAGGGACAGTTTTTATGCTCCCCAAAGAAATTCGGGGAGCATATAGTCGGCGGGTTGTCCCTCCGTCTGTCCGTACATACATATGTCTGGCATTCGTGTCCGTTCCATAACTTTTTTATTGAAGTAGGATTTGAAAATTATTTCAAGGAAATTATCACCACATGGAGACGATGTGTCACGCACAACATTTCGGTTGCTATCTGGAAGGTCAAGGTCGCAGCATGACCTTGTAGCAACATTGTATCCGGCCCATAACTTTATTTGAAGTTGGATTTTGAAATTATTTCACAGAAAGCAAAGCATTATTACAAACCAAAAACAAAAAAAAACAATTAAATAACCTTGGTAAATATATTTTAGCAATCGAAAAAAGAGATGATAATGGCTTATTTTGATATGCATGTTAATTAATAGTCATTGTAGCGCACTTTGTTAATTACACGAACCACTTTTATTATACTTTTGTTAACTACATATACCATGCCTCTTATATCACAATTTTCTTTTTTTCTTTTATACTTTATATGCCGCGAATACGAAAGGTTGTTTGATTCTGAACATTAATTTGTTCAATGCCAATAAAAAGTTGACTTGACTTGACTTGATGTCATAATAAGTCTCTTATATGGTGTGCATCATGGTAAAAGGTCAATCTTTGAAATGACGTTAAAAAGTTGCGTACATTTGTTTATTTATTTATTTTATCTTGGTTAAGCACTTGAACGATTTAAGATATGCTGCTTGGAGAAGTGTTGACTTGGATGTTCTTAAGATAAACATGAAATTAAATGTATAGATCTATGTTTAATCCGTAGTCAGTACAAATATGTCATTATTTTTTACTTCACTGTTTGAAACCGGAAAACTTTGAAGCCCTCTCTTGTCAGTCCATCGCGGGTCACAGTGAGTCTGTCGGACCTTCTGATGTTCTCTTTTACTGTCAGATACTCTGTCTCTGGTGTCATCTTACAGTCAACCAACTGTGCAACAACAGCCTGTGGCAGAGAACTGATGGTGTCAATAAGAGCTTGGAGATCTGAACTCCTCATTGTTACTTCATACAGGTAAATGAGCTTAAGTCTTGTCATGTCTGTCGTCATAACAAGTTTATTGTCGGTGAGATCTGTGTTGTGTATGTGTAGTTCCTCCAGCTGCGTTAATAATGGAAGAGTAGTCATAAGAGTAAGTATATCAGTATCTCGTATGTTAACAGAGTAAAGTATATGTAAGTTGTGTGCTTCTGGTAAAGATGTGAGACATGATGAGACCACACTGGAGGATAATCTTCCTATCAGACACTCCTCCAGATGTTGTGTGTTCACCTGTAGCTGGGATACAGGCACATCGATCAGACCAAGCAGCTTGAGGTTATCATGTCCTGACAGGTTGAACTGAACACCAGGACAGGACTGATCATGATCACTGCAGGTGATATTGTTCGTGTAGATCTGGATCATTGTGACACGTGATGTTAGGAAGGTGGTCACATTCTCCAGCTGATTGTGTGTTACTATGAGTCTGGAGAGACAGAGACACTTCAGTAATGGCATACTGAGAACAGTCTCTGAACAAACCTCAGAGAATACGGTACTCTCATAGATATATCTTCCCTGTTTATAGAAAGTATTGAATATAACCAAACATTGTAAGGTATTCACTGACTGTTGCAGAAGTCTCTCTATAACATGTTGCCTAGCAACAGCTCTTAAGTAAAGTTTTTCTACAGAGTGAAAATACTGGAGATCAAGCCTATTAAGGATGTCTGTGACTTCCTCTGTGTTCTCACAGTGTCTTACATGTAGTGATTTTATACCACCACTATTTCGTTGTATCAGTGTTTTTATGTGTGATATGTATTCTGTTTGTTTTGATTGTTCATTAATTATAACGTCCTCCAGAGGTAGGGGGTAAAAGTTTTGTCTGTTCAGCAACATTTCCTCTACACATTGGACCTGCAGTGTTTGATACTTAAACACAATTAGAGTGGAGTAATCATTTGATAAATTAAAGTCAAGATATGATCTGTATCTCTGTGTATTTTCATCATCATTTACATTATGTATCAGCTTCCTTGAAATATCTCTGTAAGCTGTAGAGCTAAATCCACTAAGAAAGATGAAAACCTCGGACATTTCCAGAATTTGAGATAATGTAGTGCAGGTTTGAACAGCAAGTTGATGTATGTTTTGACTAACAGAGCTTTGGTCCAGTAGTTTTGAATGCATGTAGAATGCTGCCAGGAACTCTTGTATGGTATTATGTTGGAATGAGATATTACTGATACGCATAGACACAGGGCCATACACTTTGTTTTGTGAGAGAAGTCCAAGTTTTAAACAGGTTTGTAATTCATCTTGTTTAAGATATTTAACTGCAAATGTGTAATCCATCACTAACATCTGTCTGTTTTCACTATCAAAGAGAGCGTAAAATGCCAGTTCACCAATTTTCATCAGCAGAGACTGATGATGAACACAAAAGTCTTTACCCTCCATGCACTTGGGGATTATGGCACTTATTTCTTGTTGGGCGGGAACTGGAAAGGACTCTAGCTGCATTTTATGAACTCCACGATTTAAAGTGAGTTCTAAAATGTTAGAGTAAATTTCACATTTGGAATTTCCAATATCTCGGCCATCATACCATAAGCACACACAGTGAAGATGAAGGTACGGAACTTTGCGAATTTCTCCAAGCTTGAGTTGTGAAGTTGTCCTGGAGAATTCATCAACTGTCTTTCCAGATTTAAACTTCTTGTTTAGAACGTTAATGGTATTTTGGACAAGTTCTTCTGAGGATCTTTCATCCAATTCATTTAACTCAATGTGACTGTCAATGTGTTTTAAGGGTAAGTGTATAATGTCAAATTTCCATGATCGAGAAGTGGCCAATATTGTCCAATTTTTCCTAAATTTTCTATGAGGAATATCATGTTCAGTTTTGCGTCTGTCACAGTTCTCAGGATGAATCCACTCATCTAATCCGTCTACAACAATCAAGCAAGGTTTGTCGTCAAGAATCTGGTGCAGTGGTTTACCAGATCTTTTTGGTAGATTATCTTTGATCATACCCGCAATAAGGTCATCCAGATCACATAGTGACCTTGGGGCGTCACGCAAAGGGATATAGAATAGGAATTCAAATGCCTGTAGGGCGTGTATGTCTTCTAACTTGAATTTATTAGCGATTGTGCAGACAGGATTATGGGCTTGGCACCAAGTCATACATATGTGTTGGCAGAACGAGGTTTTGCCCATTCCAGCACTGCTTGTAACATAAATATTTTTATATACCTTACCCCTCCCTTGCCAGAACAACTCTTTATAGTTCGATACTGGTGTCTTGGTAGGATTACCAAACGGATGATGAAGATCTACAGCCACTAATTGTGGTTTTACATAGAACTCTACGAGTGGTACCAGATGTTCTTCTACCAGTGGAGACACCGATGTCGTACTGTGCTGATGTTGATAAAACTCTATAAGCTCGTTCTGGAAGCCTAAGAATTATAAAATACATATTGCATTGTTATGCAGTAGCCTAATACCAATTTACATGTGATTCCACTGATACATGTAGGAAGGAGAAATCGTCATGTGGTTATTGCAAATAAAATGAGTCACTTTTTAAGATAAAAGAATGTTGCCTTTAGGTTATAAATTGTGCTTAAATCCCTTTTATTATCAAAACTCAGCCAAACTTGCTTCAGTGATAAGAGTGTTAAGGCAGGAGAATATTTTAAACCATTGCAACCTAAATGATCACGGTCACCGAAAGGCGTCATTACTGAAAGAGTGATAAATGAACTATGCTTATGTTATTTTTATGGTCGTCAAGATCTTCAGCTGCAGCTTGGCCTGACCCGCACTGTATTGCCAGATCTCGTGTGACATTATCTCTTGTGGTTGTTGTTGTACTTCCTATGCCTAATGTTGACAATCGTTTGGATTCGAATCTTGTGACAGACTGATCCGAAAGGTCTCCTGTATTCACCTGTATTGAGTTTGTTGTCATAACAACCACATCTCCCGTTGTCTTAACACCGGCTTCAGAATCTTTGGGACATTCCTGATCCTTCTCTTGATCCAATCTACGTCGCTTGGTAGTATTACTCATGATCTTCCACAGCTGTGAGACCACTCTGAAACAGAGAAGTCGTTGTAAATAGACATATGCCCTTGAAGTCAGGTCCAGTTTAGCAGATTTTGTAAAAGTAATGCAGGTATTTGAGTTAAAGAGACAAAAACATAAGATTTATGTACCATATTGAACTTTTACCTCCTATTATTTATTATTTGTTTTTCAATACAAGTAAATGAACATCAGATAAAATAAAATAAAGGCCCTTCTTACACCCTACATTATGTGACAACCTGCAATAGTCGGTGGTTTTATAAACCTACGTTTATGTATTTAATCGCACACGAAACTTTATTTTCTGATTATTTGTGTGCAAAGCTGCTCGAAAATCTATATTAGGTCCTGTGATGTAATTATGCAATGGACTAGAATCCGTTTGAACAATTTTGAAAGGTGATCGTCCAAGGACCATTCCAATGAAGATTGGACAAAAAGTCACAAAATCCATAAAGCCGGTTAGAAGGAGATATCGTTTTAAGTTTGTTTATTCCCACATATTGTTTTGTTAAAACTTTTGACCTCTGGGGAGGGGCCAATTTTGACCCCTCGGCATAATTTGAACTATCTTGGTAGAGCACCAGCAGATATCAAAGCCTTTCAGTTTTAGACAAGAGGAATATGTTTAATTTGGAAATCTATTTTTAGCTGTTGTGATCTAAATATGCAATGGACCGGAATGTTTTGAACATCTTTGATGGAGAGTAACCCAAGGATCGTTGCTGTGAAATTTCCTGAAAATCTGTCAAACGGAGGAGATATCGTTTGATGAAAAAGTTGATGACTTGTGTGGCCTTTACCTTCGAGTAACCGACCAGGGACATACGCGCAACAAGTCGTCTTTGTGTGTTTGACATTTCTGCCATGTCATTTCAAAATCCGTTTAGAAATGAGTAACTGAGCGGACACGAAAGCCAGAGCACTATCTACCAGGGATTATCACTTTGACCTGTAAGTGTGACCTTAACCTTCGGGTAACCGACCTGGTTTTTGTGCGCGACTAGTTAGTTGTCTTCATGAGTTTGGAATTTCTTCTAAATTGTTTTTAATCCCTGCAGGAATGACGGAGTATTGAGAAGACATAAATAAAGGACAGATAGAAAGACAGACGGACGGACAGACGGTTCGACTACTGTCTGCACGCCTTCGAGGGAAAAAATGAGGTTAGTTACACTGGTCACACATTAAATTTTAAAGCCGTTTCTCATTGGATTAAATGGAACGGATTAGATACAGAAACTGATAGTAACCAACAAAATACCAACATTATATAAATATTGTTTGAGTAGGATACACTGAAGAAATTACATGTTCGAGTTATTTCACCAAGACAACATGTACTTGTTTGAGAACCTGTTTGGGCAAGTGTGAGGTTGGTAACCTCTCGGGTTCTCACTTTCGTTAATTGTAGCGTCTATATAAAAACTGATAATTTTATATTCATGCACTCTTTTCCTCTTTGCTTTTTTTGCTGTTTTGGGAGGCCGTGTCTACTGGATATGGCCTGGATATGGCTTTTCCTGATATGAATATTTCATTTGTATTTCCTTAGTTTAATCATTTACATTTGTATTATGTTCTTATGTATATAAAGTACAGAAATACATAGACTCCGAAATAGTTTGTTCTTATGTAGATATAGCATAAAAATATGTAGACTCCGAAATATTAAGCATATTTCTACCTAGCCCTATGACAAAGCGTTTTAAAAGTTTTAAGTTTGAATATTTCCAATCCTGGAGCATGAGGTACACTGTCCTTGCATCATAGATCTGTGTTTCATAACAGTTCATGGATTCTAGGATATCTCCCAGACCTCATGTTCACAGAGTTGTTGACCTATATAAAACTAGTTGCCCCATACACTATGATCAGGCAGCAGTAACCAAAGTCACACTTGAGGTTTTAAAGATTAAATGTTTGCAAAATGTTAATATTCGAAGCATATCTCTTCAACGAAGCATATCTCTGACATTAAGTGACAAAAGGTAGAAAAAAATGCCCTAAATTTTCATCTTAATAATGTTTCATTTGGGAAGCATTACCCTAACTCAAATGTCAAGGTCAACCTTAGGTTTAAATAAAAAAATCTAAATTCAAATTTCACAAAGTGTTAAATAGTACATATAAATACTCGTATTTTATGTTTTTATAAAATGTTTAAAATGACCTTAGACACAATGAAAACATTCTCGCAATTGTCAATATCGCTTCACTATTTTTGTTTTGTTAAATTGTTATTGTTTGGTACTCACGTTCAGGGCTATTTCCTTCTTGTTCAGTATAGTTAGTCAGTGAACTTCTCTGAGGCATTCACAATGAAATAACATACAACAAAGAAATATACGAATTCTTACCTTGCTAAAGATCTACTTTAACATATTTAATAAAAATCCGCCTTTCTAGCACTTAATCATTAGGCTACAACACTAACCATTTCGCCATTTTGGTAACTGTGTCTATATAATGTGAAACACAAATATCGTTATAGGTTTCTGAGCGCGTGACTAGTTTAAATGAATACATTGCGTATCATATTCCTTCCTTCTAATCATGGTGCATTGAAAAATCGGCTTTAATCAAGCGTTGAATGAATATATTGTCTCAATATTTAACACAATATGTTTAAACTGATTCTATTGTTTTATATGTTTAAGTACTTAGTCTAATGTTTACTGATGTGAATATCGCTTAACATTACGATTGCTAAATCATTCGAAATGGTTTTTTGCGATTTATCTTCATTTAAATAGACATATAATGAACATTCATAACATTGAGTAATAATACCACTGGTAACAAAAGGGCAATAAAGATTTGCTGACAAATCTCACACTGTTGTAGAATGGATGTAATAAGGGAGACAACTGTTATGATGCAATCAATAACTGTAGTGCGATTATATCTCTTGCTTTACATTTGCCTGTACAACAGCTATGGTATGTGGAATACCTGAATAGGTGAGAAAATATTAAATTTAGATGAGGATATGCAGTAAACATGATTTAAACAGTTCAGCTACGAAATATTTTTTAGAAATGAAAAGCTTACCTGTAATGTAGTTTTATTTCATAGTAAACATACTACGTCTATTTAACTTGTAGACATGATAGCCATGTTATGTTGTTCTTAATATTAGTTACATGGCAGTATGTTACATAACACCGATTCTTATAAGGTCTAACAACATTAGAAATTTGGTCCTTGTTGCTTATGGAATTTCCTGTATTGAAAGTTAAGAGGGAGAATATACCCAGTAAACACCCGACGTCAAAACGACGTTGGATTTAGGTTGGATTTTGGTCGCGACGTCGGCGACCTAAATCCAACGTTAATCCGACGTCGGAAATGCGACGTCGTTTAGACGTCGGAAAATGACGTCGGATAGACGTCGGTTTTTGGTCATAAGTATTTGACTTCTTAACCAACTAGGAATAATTATTTTCGAATACCTTTTTTCCCACATTTTCTACACATATACAAAAATTCAAGTAAAAAAAAATATGAAAAAAAAATTATTTCTTAATTTGAATGGTTTGCTGTTCAGTGGAAGGAATATTATCGAAATCTGTGCATTCGAATCTAAATGTAAACAATCCGCGCCATTTGAAACAAAGAAACAAAGAACAAAGACAAAGTCGCCAAACAAACACAGAAGGGGAAAATGAAGTTTTTATATTTGCCGGAGAAGAAGGCTTAAGCAAGTAAGTTTTTTCGTATTCGTAGTTTGTTGTTTAATTCTAATTTTGCTTAAATTTTGTTGAAATGCATTCCCACTACATGTATTAGACACGTGGAGTTGTTTTCATGAAATACGTTTCGTCCCAAAAAAGTCTCGCTACCGGGCTATTGTTATACTACGGAGCTCATAAAACACATTACGTTTACAAGAGAGGTTCAGTGATGAATTAAAATAAAACACCTTGATAGTATTTTTCAAATAGTGTTATTACACTGATAGTAATAAATGGAAAAGGGAAGAGGTTCGATTTTGGTCGGATTCTGGTCGGAATGTGGTTGGATTTTGGTCGGATCCCGACGTCTATCCGACGTTGGGAAATGACGTCTAAAAAACTTTCATTTCCAACCAAAATCCAACGTTGATCCGACGTCGATGTCCGACGTCTATCCAACGTCTTTTCGACGTCAAATGTTTACTGGGTACAGATGTTGTTAAAAAGGGTAAGTTACTTACTCACCTTGCCCATAGTCCCAGTATTATAAACGTTAAAAAGGAGTTAATTCTTGCATACCAGGCTTGCCATTGCTTTGTTGTGAATCTGTGTTTAAAATCAACCAATCAGCTTGCTGAGATTTGAGATTGGTTTCAATGCTTAATTTAAGTTCCTCTCCACTCCCTCCACACTATCCCCTTTCCCCGCACGCTGTTTCTCCCTCCAACCCCCCCCCCCCCCACACACACACACACACACTCACAGGGACTTCCCGTGGTTCTAACAACAAACAAAGCAACATCAGGACAGGAGGTATATCTCTCGAAGCAACAAACAAAGTCCTCACCGACGACCGCTCTTTATTGGTGCGCGTCATAGAAAAAGGTACCTTCGTTTAGCTGAAGTAAATTCTTGTAATGACGTAATAAAGTTGAGCAGACGACATTGCATATTATGCATTTCGCGCTAAAAATAATACTTTTTGTTAAAATGTGTAACAAAATCTCCAATTAGTTATGACAAAATAATAGATAAGTACAAGTTCATTTAAAATATAGCACCAAATAAAAAGTCAGAAAAAAAATTACCAAAGACGCATTTTCCTGCGTCGTGTCAAGCCCCTATTGATATCTATATTGATTAATTATTTATTGTAAATGCATTAAAAAGTTTGCTATCATCAGGATACAAATAAATTTCATATTTATTATTTTGTAAAACATTTGACCGAATAACAAAGGGTGACCTGTTTCACGTTCCTGAAAGAATTCCTTTCATGCAAAAAGGTGAAATATGCATATCAGGAATTGCCACATTCTTTATTGGTGCGCGTGTGTATACTGACCAAACATAAATCGTATGCTCCTTCCATTCCATTGTACACTGACCATCATTAGAATGTAACCATTTTCAGATGAGCATGGAAACCAATGGGTACGATTATAGGACATGTTCAAACTTGCAATGTCGAATATTATATACTTCTAAAAGTCTATTTCCTTTGAAACAAATTTAAAGCCGAAGAATTTACATATACTGTGAAACGGGGAAATATAGCATTTCTGCCCTAGGTAAGACACGCGGAAACACATGGAAAAGAGAGCAAGGTTATACAAATGGCAAGTGTTAAAGTAGACGCCACAAACAATTAACGAAAGTGAGAACCCGAGGGGTTACCGCCTTAGAACTGACCGTGGCAAAACAATTTGCCACCGGGGGGTTTAAACCAGGTTCTAGTTTGAACCAACCTCACAATTGCCCCTATAGTCTCTCATATGAACAAACAAGTACAATTTGTCTTGGTATAATAACTCCAACCAACCCATCATCTCAACAATGTTGCATGCAAGAGCACACAGACATAAAACATAACAAGCTAATTGCATTACAAAGCAAGGACGGTACCCAATGATCTTAAAAGCAAAAAAAATACCAGCTGACCAGGAAGTATTGCAATAAGATCACTGGTTATATGAATATTGATGTTTACTATGGGATATATACGGTTTGGCTGATAAACATCCATATTTTTTCAATCAAACGGTGTAGGTTTTAGCGGGGGGGGAGGGGAATTCGTTGAATGAAGTGCAATTTATTTATATGTTAGCTGGTTTGGATTCGAAAAAGAACATCAGAAAATATGCACAATCTAATGCAACAGAATTTCAAAATTGTTTTTAATCAAACGTTCATTTAAATCAAGAAAAATATACCAACTCTTAAATGTTACTCGTATAACTTTTCCTAATCTCAATCGAGGAATCCAGTATTTACTTTGTATTACTGACTGCTGAATTTTGTTTAGTGTTTTCATTGTGAAAATTTAACAATTATTACTCTAGGAATATTTGTTAATTTATTGTTTGGGAGGAGTGCGCCCATAGACCAATCCGTTTGCTATGTCTGAGAGATAATAAAACATATTCAAACAAACAATGGAAGTAATAAGTTTAGATCAGAGATTAAAAGGAAAAATATTTTTCATTTATGTATATGAGATCCAAGACAATTATGGGAATTAAGCCATAAGAATGTTATCCGCATATTCCGTACGCATAAAGTCTTCATAGTTATCTCCGTTGACTTACAAAGGAAACTTCTTCGGGTGACTTCCTTTATCGCTGCATTTATCATATTCCTGACTACAGCTTTTTTCTGTGATACACTTTTAAGTAGTAGACAAAGAACTTGTAGCAGTTTCCTGTCGCCTTTTTGTGGTGTTCCTTTGGGCTGCGTTGGATTGCGGGCCACAGTGAAAACTTGCAGTACATCGACTCGGAACCTTGATCCACTTAGCACGTACACGAAAAAGTTTAATGCCGCATTCAAGTCCGACAGAAACATGAATACTTCTCCAAGCGTCCAGAATAGATAAATGGACATATCCAATCCGTTTAACGACGGGAAAGCCAAATGAAACACAACAAACGGTGACATCGTTAGAACAAATGTGATGTTAGCAGCCAACAGCTGCTTTGTTACTGACCAACTCCGGGAGGTTCTGACATCGTGTTTCTGTACCGACGCTCTAAGTAGTTGAAACATTATATATACTGACCCGCTGGTAATGATGGAGATAGGGGCGAAAAAGGAAATTGTAAAATCCATCCACGATATGATTGTCTCGCCGTTTTCGACTTGTTTTATCCAAACAATTCCAGACGACTCATCAAAGATTATGTCAACAATGAAGATAAAACCGAACGTGTTAATGCTGAACACCACAATACACGTCAGAAGCACTAATAATTTTGCTGAAGTCTTGGTGCAGATAAGCTTGATTTTGTGAGGAAGAGCGATGCTCATTACACGCTCTAATGTAATGCATGCTAGCAAGCACGAAGAAATTTGAATATTCGAGTAGTTGAAGATAGTTTTCGCTTTGGTTAGAATATGGTTTATTCCATAAATATTAACCCCGAACGTCCAGTGAAGCCATCTTTCGAAGAAAACGGAAATAGAAATAAATAGGTCCGAGATAGCACGGGCGGTGAATAAAACGGAAGTCGAACCTCTCCGATTCTGTTTTCGACACATCACAATCATTATCAATGTGTTTCCGGTAACTGACATTAACACTTAATCCAATGATTGTCCAGTTTATGACGTCATGAATTGTTTTGTAAGGTTCTGGAAACTCGAATACACCAAGTGTGTCATTAGTTACTGCTGTATAATTCACAACAGCTTGAGACACATTCATGTTTCCAAATATTAGTGTTACCTAAACATGTAAAAAGTAACATTAATAAATGCAAAATACATTTTATGTTATAGTCCTTGTCACAAAAAATCACCTTATTGAAATAACTTCATCGGAGATGATGTTGATGTGGTTGTTGTTGTTGTTGTTGTTGTTGTTGTTGTTGTTGTTGTTGATGTGGCTGATTTTGTTATTAGTGTGGGTTGTGGTTGTCAAACGCACCCCCCACCCCCCCTCTGAACGATGGCATTGCATCTGACATCGAGTTATTTGTATGTAGCACTTCGACTTCACAAAAACCACTAAATTGATAGGTTACAATCAGTTAATTATTTTGATCATTGGGTATCACAAGTCTCTCGGGTAAAATAAAGGCTTGGAGCTTGTTGAGCTGCCAAGAGAGAGTCCAATATCTGTCCAGAGTTATTTGATGACCAGTTTGGCTATTTCGGCCAAAGGCATGTGCTGCCGTATATTTCCGTTGCTCTACAGTGATAGCCCAATATGGGATTTATACCTTTCTAACCTTATTTGCGGTCTTTTTCAGAGATGTAATGAAACGCCACCGAACACAACGAATAAGAAATCACTTACTACTTCTCCGGTTTTTTTGGCTAGGCGCTGCCGCCGTACGGGTTCAGTTCTCATCTTTGGCATACAATTATATATATGTGACACTTTATCAATACATGTATCATAAATCCATCCATTTTCTATTTAATGTTCTTTGTTGTTTTTTGGTACATGTATAAAGGTATGGCTCGCCACTCTAACTTAATCTGAATTTTTTGGTTAATTTTATTAAGCATTTGGGCTACGATCTAATTACGTCTCTTGCATGGTTGGCTAGGCGCTCCCGCCGCAATCATATGGCTTTATCTATTCATTTAATATATCATTACAGAAGGTGTAAAGTGCCGTGTGGCGGCTGTACAAAGTTTCCCGTTGTTCATTTCAGTGAAGATACCAGTTTCAATAACCTCCCTTATTACTAATGTGCTTATTTCAAACCATGCAGAATATCAATCGTTGTGGGTGTCAGTATATAAAATGATAGTGCCTCTAGCTGGGAGCGAACCCGCACCGTCACGGCGACAGCGCCTAGCACTGCAATTCCCTGAGACATACTTTAACTTTTTTGCAGAACATGGAAGGTATGTATTGAGTCTGTCTCTTGCATGGCCGCCGTATTTGTATGACTTTGAGGCTATCTATAATTTTTTAAGATAAATATAAGATGGCAACTTTGAGGCGCCACGAAATCACTCGTTCTGTTTTTATCGTTATTGACACTTGTCAATGTTGTTGCTGTAAAAAGTATTGGAGCATGTTCATGCAGGAAGATTGTGGTCAAACTTATTTTTAACAGACTTGCAGAAGAATAACACATTTTGTGACGATGAATTTCAATGTCAGCATCAATTTCAAAACAATGCTTACGTGAGCACTGTATTATTTAATTTACCATTCTAAATACGCAAATTGTTATTGCAATTTGTAAAGCATATACAATTAAAACGATAACCATTTACTTTTTCCATGACTTAAACTAGTTTGGCTGTAAAGGGAAGTAACCGAAACTAGGTTTGTCGCATAACCCCTATGCAGTAGTATCCCTTTGATGTCGCGGATAAACGTGCATGAAATAAGTTTGTTAAACAAAATTCTTTTTTCAGAATTTAATTTAAACATCTTTCGCTTTTCAAACATGTAATTCGCTTGAAAAACTAAAACCTTGTTGCTTAATCTATATGACTGATAGCATTGTTAGTTACCTTGGTAACAATGGGTACACTTTCATTTCAACTATTTTTTCTTACTAGAAAACGGGTGAAAAAACCTCGAACATGCAAGAGACATGTGAGACTTACAGGGGATCAAATTGCTTTAGACTTCTTTAAGAATTTGTTGCACAGTTTCCGGCAATCTGTCACTGAAGTTTTATTTGTTTACTATTGATTGCTTTCAAAATCACGCTTATTTCAAAATTCTTCAGAAGTAGGACCACCGGACGCCCATTTCCGAACGGATGGATCTTTCTTTACCACCCCAACACATGTGAATACCGCTCTCTATGTTCACGCTGGGCCCTGAGGTTGGTCAAGGTTATAGAAAGTACAGAAAATGATCTTTTGAAAAGATAAAATTTAATGTTGCAGAAATATCTTTGACACAGACAATATTCTTCATTCTATTTGAATAAAATTAAATTAGACACACTTTGCTGTTTCATGCCGTCATCTTGCATGTATTGTATCAAAGTCTATATCCGGAGCTTGCCGGAGATCGCCGAGTAGGTACTTTTGGCATCGTGTATGACTTCACTGCTGAGTACTCTTTCTGCAACTGTTTCTCTTTCAACACAACTGATGACGCTTGCAAAATGAAGCTAAAATTGCGTTTTGTTGTTTTAGTTTTAAAAAATATGAATATAAAATTTAACTAGTTCATATACATAACAATATTTAACAAACACAAAATAAAAGATGAAATAAATGAAAAACATCTATGACAAAAAGCAACTGAATTAAACATGAATATTCATAATAAATGATAAACATAAGCAATAATGTTCATGACTGAAAAATGTTTTAAACATGAAGTTTTTCTCAGCAATAAGTTAAGCGCCGTCGAATAAATTTGAGTTTGTTTTTCCCCAAAATAATAAAAATGCCAATAATATTTCCTTTTTTTTGTTATTTTCGGTATTTTCTGTAGATATATAAAGTGATTTGAGATGATCATATAGATTTGAAAAAAATCTGAGATTGCTACTCTTTGAATAGCCGCCTTTTAAGCGAACACTTTAGCGACATTAAACCCTTTACTCCATATGATATGGTTAATAACAAGTTAGATCCTGATCAGCTGGCAGTTCCTTGTTTTCTGAGTAGGATCTACACGGTTTGCTTCTCGGTCACAGATAATCTTATAAACCTAAAAGCGAAGAGTGCAGATCCCGTTTATACTGCACGGACGTCGTGGTTGATCTAGATCTACACTGATCCCGTTTGTGATAAAAGACGTATACATGGAGTAAAGGAAAGTACCGGGCAGAATTTTTATATTTGAAGACACAAATAAAGCTTCATTGCTTGCAATACAGTAACACTAATTCTCTTAAATCGTGGGACAACTTAAATATTCGAACACTTATTTTACACATTTTTCCATCCCTATATGCAACCCTTTTGTGGGGACACTTTCAGCATTGGTATTTTCCAGTGTCCCTCTTTTTATGAAAATTTTTTCCCTTAATTTTGGGACACGAAATCTTCTAATGATAATTATGTTTAAGTGTCCAAAAACGTAGGGGATAACGGTATATCACGCAGACAGCGTAAAAAATCGATGTGTTAGTTTTGGGGAAAAAAACGTTGTTCAACTTTTAAGCTCATGTATAACATATGACTTTAAACATTCCCTTTCTTATCATTCTATCAAACTCGAAACCAGTCACAAATCTCAAGCATCTGATTGGCTGAAATGGAGACAAGTCTTAATTTAAGCCAATCAGATCATTGAGATTTGAGACTGATTTCCGCTTCGTGTTGTATTTTCTTGAGGCCTGATTTTTATTAATATCTTGACAATTACTGGTACAATTTTCAAAAAAAGGTAGCTTTGTTTTTAACCTAATGCCATTCTAATGAGCAATTTACGGCGAAAACCTTTATCAGAAAGTTTTTTTTTTATCAAAAGTGATCAATACATTATAATTATATGCAAACAAGGCGTCATTTACCCAGAAAGCGTTATGCTTTGATCGAAGACAAATTGAAGTATTTACCTACACCATACCAGCGAAGATTACATGAGTTATATGGAGCAAGCTAACTCGAGTCACAATGCGGACATATGGCCGACACCAAAACTCCTCTCAGCGGTTACTTCCCCTGACAGTAACAGTAATCACTGCCACCACGAATATTTTAACCGGATTTTTTAAAATTATTTTTAAAATTATTTTTAAATTCACTAATTAATTATTTAATGATTACATGTCAAATGCTTCAGTATTCATCTAAAATAATAGAGTCTAACTGGTACATTAAACAGACATTCATTGGAACCGTAAAAATATTTTCTTTTTTTTTTGAAATTGTCACGTGATTTGAATCATCATCAAGTTGTTTGTTACGTCACTCGTGATGGCAGGGATTTGTGCGTGGAGGTTTGGCCAACAAAATAAATAATGCTGAAATTATCATCATAAAACAAAAAAATAGGTAAAATTCATTTAAAAAAATCAATGTCAATGCTTGAAAATATGATGGATTTAGCAATACATTTACTGAGACAAAAACAAAATACAACAAACATATTCATTGAAAATAATAAAGAAACTCAAAAAAGAACCTTAATAATAATAAACACAACTGCTACTAACTTAAATGCAAATACTATGGTTTTTCGACCCCGATAAGTTTGACAACAAAATAGTCCGCATCTTTTTCGGGTAATAGATTGAGTTTGTGCCATATTTTGTTGTTTTTTTTTTTCATTGTATATTCTGTCGATCTTTACAAATGTAGCAACAAATGTTTCAAGCCTTTGAAACTTGAAAACAAGCGTCCATTTTTTGTTAACCCTTTACTCCATAAACACACGGTTATTTCGTGGGCGAACAGTGTTGATCCAGATCAGCCGGCCCAGCTTTTTTTGATTTATTAGGTTCTTTCTTACCAAGAAGCGAATAGTGAAGATCCTGATCGGACGACACGAAAGTTCTGGCTGATCTGGACCTACATTGTTCACAAATGCGATGAAAAGCGTATATAAGGAGTAAAGGGAGAAACCAAAACAACAATATAAGTACGAAATAATGGTCGAACTTCGTTCAACATGTACTGAACACGCAGGATTCGCACCTCTTTCAGACGAAGCATTTTATATTGTTAAATAATTGCAAATACATATATGATATGAAGACAATCGGCCATGTCAATTTTTGTAGACAATACTTAATACGGATTTAGCCCAATAATACTAGTATAATAAATGTGCTTCTTAAAAATTAACGCTTTAAAACTATTTGTATACATTTTTAATGATCATTAATGCAAAATTAATAATAAGCAACTTGAATATTGTTTCTTTTCTGTTGCCTGTTGAAGCTTGGAAGCATGTTTATAGAGTATTCAAACCTTGGCAAACATGAGACACGTGATAGAAAACAGTGCCATCTGTTTTTTGTTTATTTCTTTTTTCTTTTTTTTATACATTTAAGCTATTTTCTAAAACTTCCTTATTAATATCTATGATAACTGATTAGTATTACATATATTGGCTACACATTATATAATCGATACCGATTAACTTTACAACGTCATTTTAAAGAATGACGTCACAAAGAATGACGGCATAATACAGAAGGCATTTGCATCACGTGCCTCATTAGCCATTATAGGACGTCAGTGGCCAGCTCAAAGTGGCCGCCATTCTGACACCGGATTCAATATTACTTTGATTGAGTCTAAGTAACCATTAAATGAATCAAATATTCGTACTGCGTTCGCGTTTGTTTGTAATGTCTTTGCAATTATTCAGAAATGGTCACTTTATGTAAACTGGTAAAATTCTTAAGAAAATATTCGGGAAGCAGCATAAATTAAAGACTAAACTAATTTACGTTTAAATGAACAAAAACTGTCACCAAAAACATTTTCTCAGCTGTAAGTCTATACTTGACGTCATATAACACACTTGAACATAAAATGATTACATTTTCGCTCATACAAACAAAGGCAACATAAAAATGTTCAAAATTATGCAAAACAAAGAACAAGGAACAAATCACGCATGCGCCACCTTTAAGGCGGACTCGAAGCACATTTTCAAATAAAATATATCATTATCAACATCATTAATAAAATTTGAAAATATATTAAAACACATAACATTTTGCTACAAAAATATTAACACGTAGTTATTTTATAAGAAAAAAATATACAAAATAATAATCAATTAGTTGATATGTATTCATTCTCCAGCTCATGAAAGCATTTCCTTACAATTTGATGTCCTCACCTAAAAAACCGCACGTACAACACGTGATCAACAGCTATTGGTTATTTGATCAGTAGCTCTTATGACGTATCAATAGCGTCATGTAAATGACCATTCTTCTTTGCATAGTCCTTCTTTACACGCTTGGCATAGCTCAGAATTGTGTTGATTTCTTGGCTTTCCAACACGTCGGTCTATTCTAAGGGGTGGTCGCACAAAGCCGTAGTAGATTTGACCTACACGATTGTATACGTTGCCAATTACCTGCAAAAAAATGTATTAATTTTCATTACTGTATTCAGTAACATTATGCAGTAATTTGAATTCAGCAAAGAAAATAATTGACAAATCTTTGATTTTAAGAAGCATAATATAACGAGTTGTTTTTTTTATATAACTATTTAAATAATTCGTATCCCTGCCTGGATAATTTAAACGATAATCTTATTTTTCTTTTATTTCAAGCGCTCTTTAGACAATCAAATAAAATTATTAAGATTTGATATGGCAAATCTTACAAAATATACTATATTATTCATTGAGTTGTTTTTTTTTAATGAAAACACGCAGCATTGTTTCGAACATTCTAATATACACCGAGAGACTTGTATAACATGTTAACTTTTTTCTGGGGGGTCTGTTAAACGAAGACCTTTTACTTAACAGTAACTTTTCTTGATCAGGCCTTTTCTCATAACAACACTTTCAAACAATTTTCCGCTTTGATTGAGTTCCGTGTGGCGGAAGTTAAATGACATCTCGTGCTCGATTTGGTGATTATATTCTGATTGACTTTTGACCAAGAATTAATTTCCGAATGACATTGGACCAAGAATTAAATTCTGATTGACATTTGACAAAGAATTATTTCTGTTTTATATTTGACAAAGAATTTAATCTTAAATACCTTGACGACTTCTTCTGGATACCACATAGCGTGTTCGAACTTTCCAGTTTTGCATTTTTGGCACTGCTGCCCGTACAGTTTAAACATGACGCAGCCGGCGTTGGTAGCATAGTTCAACTCGAACCAGAAAATCACACGACCTTTCATCGACGTCCATCCATGTCCGCAATCCTAGATTACAAATAGATCACAACTCCGTTAGGTTTTTCGAATGAGTTTTAGTTTTGTCATATTTAACAGGGGTTCCACTAGCTGCTGAATCTCAAGGGTCATTTTTGGGTGGGGGGGGGGGGTTAGAGGGTTCTGTCAATTAATTGCCAAAATACACCTCATTTAAGGAAACAATGACCCTTCAGCTAAGATCACAGGGATCAAAATTTGGCTCTTTGAATATTTAAAGAGTCAAAGGGTCATCTCCCGGGTCAAATGAAACCCCTGTTAAATTATAAGCATTTTACACGGTCAAGCTAAGTGATATTCTATAAACGAGCACAGCTTTATAGCTTTAGGATGTATATTATACATCATAAATACATAAAAATTAATACAGGAAAAAAAGCATGTGAAAATATATGCGACATTTTGATTCGGAATCACAAGGCGCTTGCATTTGCTTTACAAAATCAAAGAGCGCTTCCTTAAACATTGATCATTTAACAATTAAACAAATAACACAGAACGTTCCGAATGAATTGGACATTTCATACTTAGAAAATTTGTATATACCGCAGATTGCCTTGTTTTGAGTCTGAATTTTCTTCTTTATTCAAATTGGTGATTTTCTTTTTCATATTATTGAAAAGTATAGCTTTTATCCCTAGGAATATGACCTAATATCGGCTATAAAATCGGCAGGAAAAACAGCTTTAGGTGAAAGCAAATGTGATTTATTCAGTCAGAACTTTAAAATATAACGGTCAAAAGTAGCACTGCAAAGTTTGTCTTGTTTAACCATCTTCAACAAAAATTATTACCTCTTCATGAGTTCTTACATAGCAAATAAATAGTTCGGGACAAGTGTTTGCTTTTCACAAACTATCGATTCTATTTTTGTACATGTTGTAAATAAATGTTTCAAGGTGTTCGAGACGTCTGTAAACAGACCCATGTCAAAGAAATTCATTCTTGTGTCTACATGGGCTGAGTGCGAAATAGTTGTATCTGTACATGAATAAAGTATGCAGTTACAAGTGAGTATGCTCTTAAACCAAGATTTGCCCCTTTGAAATTAAGAAACATTTGCTCCTTTGAAATGAAGATCTATATACATTTGCTACTTTGAAATAAAGATGCATTTGCCACTTTAAAATTACTGTTATTAAATAACATACGAGATATAGTTAATCAGAGGGATGAAACAACTGCATAAACCAATATGTATGTGTTTTGCAGACATAGACCGCCTATCACACTTTTATGTTCTGACAGTTAAAGACGTTTTCGGTTTTCTCAACGTTATGAATTTTACGTGTAGACCGTTTGCATGACAAAAAACAATAGAGACCAACACAAGTTGATTCACAAGAATTATGTAAGCAAAACGAATGTCAATTACAATTTCTTGAAAGAAAATAACCCTTAAAAGGAGTAAAATATGAAGACGGTGTTCATGTAAAACTCATATTTTTTTGAAATCGGAAACTTCCACAATCGTCTTTAAAAGAACAGATATAAATATTCAGAAGACTACCTGGCAAGAGAATCTGACTTTGGCGCTGTCTTTGAATGTTCTCCAGCTGTCACCGGGAGGGTAGAAGGTTGGAACCAGGCACCACATGTGTGGGAAATACTGCGAAAACAATCTATCAAATTCCCCGTGCCATACTAATTCCATTCTGAAAATACAAAGACGGAAAAAATGAAGCTTATATAAAAGTGAAGCAAATGTGAAAGAAAAGATTTGATATCCTATTTTATGACAAATTGTCACCTTAGGGCAATAATGGTATAATTTCTTCTCATTTCAATGGTACTTAAACCGTTTTTTGCACTACGGTGACAAAATATTCTACCTACATACCAATTGCATTCTGAAAATAAAGAAACTGAAAATGTGGGATTTATATGAAATATAATAAAGATCAAGTTTCTCTTTGTTTAATTGAGGGTTCCATTTTCAATGTTGTTAAAACAGTCTTGCGTGCAACCAGAATTATATTCTACACACAATTTACAGAAAAAATGATACAAATGTGAGTGGTCCCAAGACATTTACAAAATTGTGGAAGAGAGAAAATAATTAAGTAAACTATGATAAGAATTTGTTGATCGTTGCATTGCATTAACTGATACTTTATAAAGAACAGTAGTACACTGTAATTTTGTATGGTTGCATGTAAAATTATTGGAAAGACGTAGTTACAGTTTCTTTTTTTAAAATGAATCAAGTGTCGTTATAAGTTATTTATCGACCAGCAATCAAGATCGAACATAAACACTGGACATAAAATATACAGCTTCGCAATGACCGGATAATATAGAACAACATTTAGTACCCATTGGTTTACAGTCAGTCTTACTGCGTGGAATTGCAAACGATTTTCTGGAGAGACAAGGGAGACAAATGTATAAGGTTAAGAAGCATATTTGTCGTATGATTACCAATGCGTTTTAATAAAATCTATTCTAAGTTATGCATTTAAATTTTTGTGAAAACGTGCAGTTTCAAACTTGTTACTGTAATACGCGCATGCGTTAAGAGACTTTTATAAATATATTGAACTTTAGAAGAGTTAAAATTATCAAAGTTATGTTCACGAATACGCAGGTATCAAAACATACTAAAAACTTCATAAAGCAAACGAATAAAATATGTCAGATGTTATAGAAGGAACAATACTTTATATTGATTACAATTGTGCGCAAAATGGCACTTTAATATAACAGACAGATTTCACGTCAGTTAATATGAATGAATATAATAACTATTTGTAACAACTGCATTCGCAAACACAATCACACAACTAAACCTTTGTTTCTTGTAAAGGTGTAAGTAGGTCATTTAATTAACTTTATGCAAATATTTAATTAACAAATAAAAATAACGACTTAAACAGACATGTCATGAAAAACTTCGTTTGCATATTTTAAGTGACATATACACGTCTTATACATGGTTCTTGTACAATCCTCGATATGCTAAATTTGATAGCCTAGCTTCTTCGGCCACTGACACGGAAACCGTCCGCAAATCACTTAGCATTCACACATGGTTGAGTGTTTTTTGTTGTTTTGGTGGGGGCTGAAAGTTGATGCCCTGACGTGCCACTGCTTATTGGTCTCAATAAGTGGCACGGATGTGCTGGCTGATCTAAATCTAAACAGTTCGCTCATGAAATAAAGCATTATATACTTAAGGACTTTGAAAACGCACCCTTGGTATAAGTGTATATAAACATAGAAGACGCCTTTTATATCAAACATATTATATAGCTGTGTAAAGTACAACTCATTGCCGTCATTTTGATACCAAAATATTTAAAATTGGTTCATTGATAATAAAAATATCGCGTGTTCAAGACAGTAACCCTGAAATCAAAAGTAACACTTTAGCCAATACAAGCGTTCGTTTTCAATGATATGCCTTTAATTGTAATGCAAGCTCTATAGGCGTGAAGTGTTACTTTTGATTTTAGGGTTACTGTCTTTAACTCGCAATATCTTTTGTATAAATAGACCAATCTTAAATATTTTACTATCAAACTGACGGCAATGAATTGTACTTTACAAAGGTATGTGAAACATTTCATTTCAAAGGCCTTTTCCAAGTTAAAATACACTTATCCCAAGGGTGCGTTTTCAAAGTCCTTAAGTATATATGGAGTAAACGGTGAAATGACGCAAAAAAGTTGCTTATCAGTTATTATTGCTAATCATGTATGTATGTTTCCGTATTAACAGTATTAATTCAGTAAGAATGAAAAATAAATGTCATTTCTTTGTAAAATTAGCTACATTTGAACACCACAGACCTGTATTAAAGCAGCTTAAATGACTTACAATGAACAAGACGTACGTATATGAACAGAGATGCGAATTTTAATTAGAAATATGTCAGTTTTGTTGCAAGATTCACCTTTGTGTACATAAACCGCAAACACTTGTCATGACAAGAAAAAATCGACATGTTTGATAATAAATTATTAGATATTTGTTGAAATAGGGTTTAAGTCTATATCACGAAACGATTGGGACGAGATAAAGAACTTCTTTTTATCTAAATTCATCTTAAATTCTGCAATAAATAGTTAAAGCCACTTTAGTAGCAACGGGGTACAATTTGCCTTCATCTTATAAATAGCCTAGTAAGAAAATAATGAAATGTATGTGCTCTTTACTTCAATGTATGATGTTTGTTTCTGAACGACACTGCGACAATATATACTTGAAGAAATTAGAAACGCAACTTCTTTAATTAAAGACGAAAATATTTATTGTTTAAAGAAGTTGTATTTTAAATTTCTTTAAGTATATTATAATAAGTTTAAGAATTAGAAACGCAACTTCTTTAAACACGACATATTTTTCGTGTTTAATTAAATAAGTTGTGTATAATTTCCTTAAGTATATATACTGTATTCCAAAAGAAAGTGTGCACATTGCTTTCGTTGACTTTTTATTAACTGTATTTTTAATGCCTAAATTTTTGGTATTGAAATTGAGATTAGATCGTAGATAGTTTTACTGCAGAATTTAAGAAATCAATTTTTATACCAAATATTTAGACATTTAGAAAAGAAGTTAACGAAAAATCACTAAAAACAAAGTGCACGTAAGTTGTATGAAACGCTAACCATTTATTTCTAAATAACAGTGTTCGAAGAGACGAATTACTGAGAAATCACAAAGAATGCATTCTAAACCAAAACCGCACTTCCATATCACCGGAAAATGCAATAACCAAAATTACCGGAAAGGTGGAGCGGTCTTTACGCCGGTGGGGTCTATTCGTTTATTCGGAACATAGTGCAAAGAGGAAAGGTTTCAAGTATATTCGTGTTAATGAAAGCTTTGGTCCAAATACATTCAAACGTTAGTTAGTAACTGAACAGAGTCATTGTTAAAAAAATCTCATTTTAATTCTGGTCCCTTTTCACGATTATTCCAATATTTGTTCTAATAAACTCATTACCTTCCGAATTAGCCACCACAAAGACATTTCATCGCGTTATTTTGCCACTTTGAAGTATCAATTCATCAGAGGGAAGCGTTTCTTACAAGCAATTAAAATGTATATTATTCTTTTCTCATTGTGTCAGACTGAACAAATATTAAATCTACTACATTTTGTTAAAATTTCTCAGATGTTACAATACCTTTTCATTTGTTCATAACTTTTATTTAATGTATGTTTAAGATTGAAATGAATGTGTTATTATCTGTGCTTGGTGATCCAATATTAGTTTTTTCTACAAATGCCCTCTGTTTGTTTAAAAATGACCAATTTCCCATTTGATGTTATTTTGATTAGAAGAATAAGCAACATGTTGAAATTTGTTCCGAAACGAAGACCAAGGAATTATATATGAACGATAAATCATTACGAATGTGTCTAATAAAAGATATTTAGGCGTGATTTGCGGCAGCTGCCGTTTTCACGAAGTTATGACTTTTTACGTTCTCACCGTTTGTATAGTCGGCTCATTTTTCAGGTTGTTTTGTCAAATAATATGTAAAAGTCGTAATCAGTCGGCAATGAAGAAACTGTCTTAAATATAAATTAGCATAAATTCAACAACTTTTAGTTCTGGAGCCAATAACCGAAAATGCTGAGTGCGACCGTGACATTAAATGGGTGCGCTCGTAATATTCACCAGCTTGTGAAATCTAAAACTACCGCAACAGTCTTTAAATCAACTGAGGAACATGTGTCGAAATGGGTTCTCATTTTTTTAAGTTTAACTACTTGTTGATTGAGTTTATGATTGCAACACGATTCGCTCAATGACATTTAAAACTTTTTTTTTTCAAACTGGCAATTACATGTCAATTTTGATCGATGTTCGTCGCAAAAAAAGACATTAGAGTCGCTGATATATAGTGCAAAAGGGTAATAATAAAGTGGGGTGGTTAATTAGTATTTTCGGGACCCATCACGGTTGGGCTTGTGTAGCATTTCAGTAAACACTCCAACCCTGTGCTAACCACTACCTGTAAACAAAGATCGCCTGTTGATAACGACAACATTTTATTTATCCCACTGACTGATTTAAAAATAATCGTCTGTGAACATAAACTACCTGCCTTCAAAGACCACTTTTGGGTGTTCACCGGGGAGGTCCTTGAAGACAGGTTTTACTCTTGTAGAGAACATACATTTTGTATTATACGATAGACATATTTAATATAAACAATGTTCTTAGTTATATACAAACAAATTTATGCTATATCTAAAGATCCATGTGTTAATATGTAGGTCATTTTTCGTTGAGCTACGAAGAAACACAGCTTAGTTAAATGTGCTTTTTAGAAATAAAAATTGGCATTTTGTTGTTCGCTTAATGCCGGTGGTATAAAGGTTTGAATACATGAATAGAGAAGTAAGCTATTCCGATAAAATCCCGGCCTTGTTCATTGTAAATAAATTGAAATTCACGGTTTAAAATAGTAAAATAGTTTGTCAAAACCTTATTTTTACCTAAAATCTGACAAGGGTCGTATTGTCATTTTTAAGAGCTAACAAGGCATATTTAATACAAGGGTATAAACTTTGAAGTAAGTTCGCTAAGATAAGACAACCGTGTGGTGATTTAAGTGAATGAAAGGCTAATCTATGGACCCAATGACTTCTCCACATTATTGATGAAATTAAAGATAATTTAATATCTGATTTACCTTTATATGGACCATAATATTACAGTATTAAACAATCTGATTCACTTAATTGATTTTGCCGTGAATGACTTTATCTTTTATCATTACTCGTTAAAAAGTTTATGCTTTTTTTGAATGTACAACGTTTTTTTGTATTTTTTTTTTGTTTTGGTGTCCTTTTCTTTTACTAGCTGATATAATCAGGTACCCTAATGACGTCATCAACTTTCAAAAATATTTGATTTTGAATAAAATTGATGCAATCGCGAACTTGCCAAGACTTTCTGTCTTTTTTTTATTTCTCATCAATTGTTCATTATATACTGCCCGAGTGAATTTATTGTCGTTTTTTTTCAAACTCTTATCATTTTCGTATAATTTATAAATAAATGATAAATATTGATGTTAAACACATTGTAGGTAGTTTGCTCGCAAAAAAGAAATAAATTTCAAAATGATAGGAATCAGCGATAACTTAGATGAAAAAGGCCTTATGATTTAAAAGAATAGACAGATCATGACCTTATTTTATGACCCACATTTTGAGCACGTACATTTATGACACGTAACACAAAACAAATTAAATTTGTATACAATCTTTCCCATAGTTAATACAGATTCGGTCCTGATGTACCCAACGTGTAACTACCTTAAATTATGGTGGCTGATTTATGCCATTTCTTTTTTTCCAGTTACTTTGTCTTTTCGCGTGGCGTTTTTTCGTTATTTCGTTCTTTCGCTTGGCGTTATTAAGCGGTGAAATAACGAAAAAACGAAATGGCATAATCAGCCATCATACTTAAATGATATTGCTAATGGGGACATTATTTTTACTTTTCTTAATTGCGGTTGTCTCCCTTCCTTATGAAAGTTTTCTTTAATAATGAAACTGGATTTTTCTTTTATTATCGCGTTGTATCTTATTGCTTAGACTAGTGCAACTTTAATTAATATTGTTAAGTGCTTGTTACCTCGCATTATTTATCTTATCGTAAGATTTCTTTGTTTAAGTATTAAATATGTCATTTTTAGTTATATAATGTGTCAACAAATTATGAAAGTATAATGATTGGGCTTCGTCGATTGTAGAAATTCTTCAAGCATAGTTTTTAGGTAGCTGACTTCATTTTCATTGGGAGCGATACAATCAAAGTTAGTGATTAATTAAATTAATTATCTGCCAGAGTCTTCCGCTGTTTCGCGGTCGGGCTACAGACCTGGTGACAAGCATGTATGTGGACCAGAAGCCGGTTGACCGAAACATTATGAGCGGTTTAAACTAATGAGGGGTTAAACTTACGGGGCCCAAAATCATAAAACTAAGATTGTAGTCCAGTCTCAATTTCAGCCAATCAGATGCTTCGATGATTCGAGACTGGTCTCCAGATTTAGTTTTATGATCGTGGGCACAGTAAAAGTAAGGACAGCTGTATGAAATTATTTGAATACTCTTCATTTTATAAGATTTTTATGCATACAATAAATGTGAAGAACTGGGATTTAATTTGCTAGAATTACATACTATTATTCTAAAATTCAATCATAGGTTAGTTAGCATATTTCCTAACAAGCGGTACCAGTGGAATATCTTTGCTCGTTCCCAAACAAAAATGTACTAAAATGTCCCAAAATACACCAAATTGCATTCATATGTATGTGTGCTCTTCCGACGCCCATGTTTTACGTTCGCTTTTAACAGGATCGCTTTATGATTTATCTACCGAGAACAGTTTGCTCATTTAAAAGTACGATCATTAAATGAGTAAAAACACTGTTTATGTTCCAGGAATCATTCTTAACAGGGAACTTGACAGATTTATAGCCAGATAATTCATTAATATGACAGCCAACTTCCTCTCATGACTTTATGCATTTGGGTTGACGTTTGTCTGGTCCACTGACCTAATTAAACTTGTGTTTTTAGGGTGACTTGACATGCGTATCCTTTGCAACTCATTCTCTTCCAGCCGACATTTCCTTGTGATTCAGGAGAATGTCAAGGCCAAAATTACTCAAAATGTCTGCATACATATATGTATATCATAAATTATGCTAATTGCGTTTAAATAGACGCTATAATTGACAAAAGGCGCGATATGTCATATGCGCAATAGTCGGTTGTGTTAAAATAAATTTCGTCCATTCGAAATCAAGCCCGTTTTAAAATTTATGCAAAAGTTTGTTTTCTTTATTTTGGGTTAACGTCGGCCTGTGGGTGGTGGATTTTTTTCTTATTGCAGGGGTAACATAACAGGAGAACAACCAATTGGGTGACGTGTGTGCTTTTTTGCTTACGTGTTTTTCAAGTTAAAAAGGGCTTTTACACGTAGTCATCTCTACCGACATTTGACTCATTTTCAAACACAGCTGTCATGATGTTTTAATTTGCAAAATTGTCATAAATTTCTTTTGAAATAAACGTTTTGTCGGATTCGGCTGACTTTAATTGTCGTTTCAAGCAAACGATTTGCACGAAGAATCCGTTGCACAGTGTCGCTGTGGAATTCGTCTGGTCCACTGACCTGGCCTGATTATATTTACGAAAACTTTAATTTTTTTTTGTGAACGCCAACTGGCGTTAACATGTGCTGCACTTGGTTTCATTGCTAACAATGTAATTAACATGCACAGACGGAGACAACGGACTTTTCAGTTTCTTTCAGCGAATAGAAATTTTACTGTGACAGTCGCAATACAGTGAAACCGTTCATATTCGTGGGGTATTAAACAAAAGCCCAGTTGGAAAAGCGCCAGGCGTACAGCTCGGGAGTTCCGGGTTCAAATCCCAGTAGTACCTTATACTTTTTTCATGGATCTTTTGGGCAGATGGATCTTTTGGGCAGATTAATACACGAACATCTAAGCAGATTCGAACCTTAGACCGATTGACAGTAAAGGTTTTTTTATCTTAGTGGGTTCAAACCTTGAGCCAACGCAGTAGTTGTAACTACTAGACTGTTGCGCCAATCTATGATCAGAGTGTACATTTAACATATCTTCAGCAATGCTCTCAATTTTAATGGTCTATGAACCGAAAATGATGTAGTTTACCCTGCTGTGAAAGGTAAATAATAGCTGTGCAATATAAAAGATTTACATGGTTGGCTTTTCATGATGTTGAGCTTGTAAATTGCCGATTTAACTACTTAAAGCGTCAGTTAAATAAACATTAATGAATTTTTAACAGTTGCACAGGTTCATCGCGAACTGAAACTTTTAGTGTGGTAAAGAAATATAAAGGTAAATTATTAAGAAATAAAAACTGAATAAACTGAAATAAACCGTGCGATAGTTGGAAATTGTCTCTTCAAAAAGGCATGGGACAAAAGATCATCTTAAATTAAGACAAGTTAATGCACCTTTGATGCACCTATGTTCGCGGCCATACAATATAGTGGTTTTTCGTTAGACACAATTTTCACGGGTGCTTAAATTCATGGATTTCAATTTTCCAAACTACTTTCAATGTCAATTCCTTATTTCGTGGTGGTTTTAAATTCGTGGATCGGTCTGCCACGAAAATACACGAAAATAAGTACCCCACGAATACTGGTGATTTTACAATTGGGAATAGTCTCTTCATATAGGCATAGGAAAAAAAACGGTCTTTCATTAAAACAAGTCAAATTTTTTAGTTAAATGCTTAATTTTATTTGCAAGTAGTAGCGTAAAGAGTTTATTGCATATAGCTAATAGCTTATAAGTATATAAGGTTGATAGCTTATAGATTATAAATATATGTTATATATATATATATATATAATAGTGTTATTGCTTACAGCTTAAAAGTAAATGTGTATATACTAGTTATGTAGTCAAAAGGGATTCAAGAATATAAATTTTGTTAGCTTTTATTCCTAAAACAAAATGGCGGTTTTTCGTTTCATTTTCAAAATTGATGAAATTTGCTATTTAGAGTCAATCGAGCTTCTTCTTGTTACATAAATCGCTCAAGAGGCAATACAGATATAAAACCAAAGTTTTCGCATGTGAAGAGGGATTTGGGCAAAATATATGACCCTCAGTTCGCGTTCAATGTAAACAGGGGTAAGAGATTACTTAAGTACATCCAAACCAATCAATACATGGGCCTCTCAGCGAGAAACACAGACACGTGTTTGAGATTTTTTGATAATATACTCAGTTTAAGCGTGTACGAATTCTTCGTCTCAAACATTTGAGATAGCTGTTTTCGATAGATTGATTTTTAATAAATCGGGTCAAGACTGAATGTAAAAGAAAGTTAAAACAAACACGTAACCCCAAAACCGTGTACAAATAAACATAGTCTTGAGCACTAATCTAAGATCATTTTTAAAAGTGGCAGCTATTATCAGAGCCAAAGCTCAAAAAACCGAGACAAGATACCAGTCTCAACTCTCAAGCCTCTGTTTGTCTGAAATTAAGACCAGTCCCCAAGTCGGTCAATCAAAAGCTAGAGATTTGAGACAAGTCTCAAATCTCAGTTTAATGATCTTGGTCCCAAGTGAAGGAATAATAAGATTAATTATTAGTTATATTGTGAAAACCTATTTGTAAATATCTGAAATTTTAAATCAAGTGGCCGCTTACAAAGGTCTTTTGAATATGCATTTACCTTGTTATCATTTTATTATCACGAAGGTTTAATTTTTCGCGTATTGCGCGCTAGAGTAAAAACGTGAAATTTAACACCAGCTTAAAACGACGTCGTTTGTAGCTTCCGCGCGAAAATTCGGACCTGCGAAATTAAATGATACACCTGTGTTACAACGAGTACAACACAACGTAAAGATGCCCTATATTTAGCGAATACAGACACCTCAATCTATTCTTGAATCAATGCTGAAGGTTATAAAACTGAGATTTGAAACCAGTCTCAATATATTCTTGAGTCAAATCGTACCAGGAAGACGTAGAAGTGAGGACGAGCAATTTATGATACACACTTCGGCTCAAGTAGGTAAATATTGGTGGTATGTTTGTACACACTAGCTGAGACTTTTAGATTTGTTTTATTACTCTGAAGAGGGGGCAAGGTAGCTGATTTTTCAACAAGTCGCGGCGTGTATTTTATCGCTTACTGTTGAATGACAATATGAAAATCAGCGTGCATCGTTCTTCGGCTAAACGTTGTTAAATCGAAAGTAGTACTGGGCCCGAGATCATAAAACTAAGTTTTGAGATCAGTCTCAAATCTCAAGGATCTGATTGGCTGAAATGGCGACTGGTCGCCATTTCAGCCAATCAGATGCTTGAAATTTGAGACTGATCTCCAGATTTAGTTTTATGATCTTGGGCCCAGCTTGCAAACCAAACTAGTAGGGCCCAAGATTATAAAACTGAGAACATCATTTTCAGTTTTATTATCTTTGGCCCTTCTTTATTTCTAATTAATTAAAAGCTTTGTACATGTAGTTAGTAGCATCTCTTGGCCCAAAATTTTAAAACTGAAATCGGAAACCAGTCTCAAAACTCCAACTTGTGATTGGTCAGTACGAAGATTAAGCTCAATTTAAGCCAATCCGCTGTTTGTAGGCGGAGACTGGTATTCGTCCTTATAATCTTGGGCCCATACTTTTATCATAAATCAGCTCCTGGCTCAAACCAGCGTACAGATTTATAAGATGAGACTGGTAATCAGTCTTAAATCACATGCATCTGATTGGTTTAAACTTAGGAAAGTTTCCAAATGCACAAATCAGAACCTGGAGTTTCGAGGCTGGTCTCCAATCCCACTTTTATGATCTTCTGTCCAGAAAACAATCACAGTACAAGTAATTTGATTTTTTCGAGCGTTCCCTGCTTTTGGTTCGGTGAGGTTTGTCCTCCTCAGTTTAGCTACGCGCCGGGTTTTCTCCTGTATACACTGTATACAAGGATATGAGATATGTATATATAATTTCAAACCACTATCATGTGAAATATATATGATTTGTCAGGATGATATCACGTTAAATTTGCAATGACATGCATGAATCATTACATAATAACACCAACTTGATCTCAAGATTTGGAGCTTTCGTGACGCATTTCTACAATAAGTAACTGGTACGAATTTAAAACCGACAGGAATCTGGTTGCAATTTGTGTTATTGTCAACCTTGATATTTTACGTTACATTGGTGTCGGATTTGTGAGGATTCAAGATAGACAGAAGTCGATCCAGCACGATTTTTTAAAGTTAGATGTTACAGTGTTAACTCCTGGCCCTCTGAGTTTAACTTTTTTGTCATGTTCAGCCCAATTTTATGCTCAAGTTTAAAATTTCTAAAACATTTACAATCTTTAAAAAAAGGAAGTATCTTTCAGTTCTACAGTTGTTATTGAGATTTTAGTTGAAATTGTTTTTATATAATTTTATGAAAAGAAAACGAAGCCATCACATTGTCATGTTCACATTTAATCATGAAATGTGTTTTGTAGGCTATTCTGGTGAATGGAAGCAGCATATTAGTTCTTATTTTTAGATAGATTTTTAAACATGATAATAAATTATAGATATCGTACAAATAGGCCGCCGTTGCGTTAGTCAACATGGTCGAGCTTAGCAGGCAAAGGGCAGTGAAGAAGTCTATCAGAGGCATAAAGTAGTGACAACAGCATGGAACAGGTTTTACAAACGAAGATTCTCTTCTTAGAATTGAAATTTCCAACAGTCTTCTGCGGTGACAATCACCAAAACAAACAAAAAATAAATTACCCATGATTTTTATACACAGAAACAAATCGGAAAGCGGGTAACTGTCGGCCGTAAAACCATCAACCTTGACACTGGTATTTAAAGGACATCTTTTCTCAATTAACTTGAAGACAGAATCCAATTATCTAGGCTAAAATCTTCACTTTGTCACCATTAGTATCGAATTACAGACACACTACTATAAAAGAGCGTCAAGCCCGAGGTGTCGTTTGGCAACAAATTGTATTGACTGACCGTCATTTTGTTTTTGATTTAGTATGCATGGTGTTAGGTTTAAGCTAACATTAATCCCATCCTCCCAACAACTCGGCAGTAAATTGATATCTTACTGGACAATACTTGAGGTCTTATCTGCATGTTTTCAGACGACGACGTGCATTATTTCGAAAGGTAGATTTTGTTTTCACAGTTTCAGCGCTGTCCTGAGACGATGCGGGTTCGCTCCCAGATGGAGGCAATATCATTTTTAACTTAGATAGGACAGTTTTTCGAAGTGACGACCTTCGTTTTTTCCGCTCTAAACAATGCTTTAATATGCATACTCTATGAAAGCAGAAAACGTTGCCGGGCTGTGGTCTTCATGCCCAGGTTTGTCTATTCAATCGGTATTGCAGCGATTCGAGTTTAACGTAAAAATGACATCGAATAAGCAAAAACTGTATTAATTTATATATGTAAAATCGTTTAATATATCAGTTACAGCTATTAAACCGCTTTTGTTAAGATGTAAGTTTGACTTTGATTTGACCTTGAGGTTGAAATCATGAAAATAAATAGCCATACATCAGGTATTCAACAGACAGTCTGACTTGGTATTGGCCTCGATGTAAAAATATATCAACTACTCAACTGTTATATATAGAGTTTGATGTTTTGAAGAAATCATGAACATAACTAGCTATATATCAACTAGTTAACTGTTATTCATAGAGGTAAGTTTGACATGATGTTGAAATCATGAATCTGGCTAGCCATATATCAGCCGCTAAACTAGTATTCATAGAGTTAAGTCTGACGTAATGAAGAAATCATGAATATAACTATCCATACATCAACTATTATTCGTATACATAGTTAAGTTTGACATGAGGTAGAAATCCTGGACATAACTTGCCATACATCAATTGCTATACATAGAGGTAAATTTGACGTTATGAAGAAATCATGAACATAACTAGATCTAGCCATATATCAGCATACATAAATCATGAACATAACACGCCTTAACTACTCAACTGGTTAATTAAGGTGGAACGCGACCCGAATTTTTTTTCGAGTTTCCTCACGAAATTTCGCATACCTATAATTGAGCATATGCCTGATTCGGATGTGTGCTTGCTTTTTTGGGTATTCTTAGCCGTTTCGAAACTACAAGCCTTGACATTATGTATATAAAAATCATGAGCATAACTAGCTATAAATGGGGCGCGTCACGGGAAATGGTGCATTCGGTCATAGTTTTAGACATTTTAGTTGTTACTATATTTGGAAAGATCTTACAATTATATTTTATTTTCTCATAACATATTGGCAATTTTGTTACACATTTTGACAACATAATTTTATTTTTACCGCGAAATGCATAATAAGTAATGTCGTGCGTTCAACTTAATGACGTCATTTCGAGAATCGACGTCAAATGCCCGAATGCACATTTTCCCGTGACGCGCCCCAAATCAGCTTCTCAACTGCTATTCATAGAGGTAAGTTTGACATGATTTAGAAACCATGAACATACAAACGGTCTTTAAAATTGTTAAATATATTGTCAAAAGTTTCACATGGTCTTCACCTTTGGTGTAGAAATCATGAAATTTCAAAAATAACTAGACTGCAAATGGTCTTGTTTTAATGAATCAGTTGTCATCTTCGTCGGGTCTACCGGAAGTCATTTGAAATGAGAAGTAACGCTCTACTTTGGGACAACTTCTGTCAACTTCTTGACAAGATGCATTGTTCTTAAACTTGCCGCTGACGCATGCAGATAGTTTAAACTTCCGCGTTGTAACTTTATTGTTGAATGAAATTATTTTAATTCAATTGAAAACCGCTGAAATTTCCGTCATCAATAAATTATGTCAGTTTGGATAGTACGTAATTTGAAACCATTTCCTGGGATCCGTTTACACATTGGAGACATTTACACTAAAAACATAGACTAGACCCTCAATAAGAAAGCAACAGTGGCACTGGTACTCGGTCTCGAAATTCAAGCATATTATTGGTCAGTTTAGTTACAGAATTCAATTTTATCCAATCAATAATCGGAGATTGGAAACTGGTTTCAACTCTTGGACACGGCAGCTTTTCGATGCAGACTACTCAACTGTTGATATATAATTATATTAAAATAATAAAATAAATCATGGATTAGAGAAGAAAATAATTCATACCAGGGATCTGTTAATTGGTCTTATTAGAATGTGTTAGAAGGATCTGATAAGGGATCATGATATATATTTTAGGGATTGGTGGGATGGCTATGGTCAGGAATCAGTTGGAGGGATTTGATCAGGGATGTGTTAGAGGGCAGATGATCAGGTATCTTTTAGAGGGAAATAATCAGGGATCTGTTGGGAGTAATATGATCAGGGATCTATTTGAAGGATACAAACATGAATCTGTGAGAGTGGCAAGTAATCTTTTAAAGGAATCTAATCTAGGATCAGATCATAGAAGATCTCTTATATGCAATCGACCAGGGCTGAAGGTTATAAAACTGAGTTTGGAAACCAGTCTCAAATCTCAAGCATCTGATTGGCTGAAATGGCGACCAGTCGCCATTTCAGCCAATCCGATGTTTGAGATTTGAGACTGGTTTCCATTCTCAGCTTTATAACCTTGGGCACAGGCATCTGATCCGAGATCTGTTGGAACTAGACCGGAAGTTGCAAAGACCGACACTTCCCTACTAGTAATAAGGGAAGAGTGCAGTTTTAATTATACAATTTAATCTTCATATACAAAAAAAGCTATATGATTGCTCTGTTTTTGTTAGGGATTTTTTAAATCCATATTTTATATTGGGGACTTAACGTTTGTGCTAACTTTCGTGGTAAAGACAAGAGTAATTTTTCAACACGTCAGCAGTAACAAAATAAATGATACCTTAATAAATATAACATGTGAAATAATCATCTTTATTGTAAGACGTTCGTGAGAAAATCAGTTTCACTCGGATGATTGCAAAGAAAGTTTAGATCATGGAATTAGATATATAAAAATGATTAACTCATTCAGTTTCCATAGTTACTATTACAGAGTTCGTTTTATATGACGAGCAAATATAATTAGAGTAGAAAATTAGTTTACTTAAAAGGTACTGAGTTGCAATTTTAAAAGCAAAATTACAGCTATTATTAAGGGTGAATAGTAAAGAAGTGGATAAAAAATCAATTAACCGACCGATCCCGAAATAAATCAATAAATCCAGCAATAGGGCATATTATGGGAGAGTCTGACACTTTTTCTATACAGTTTCATCTGTTATATTCATCTTCTTACTGTTAAAACTAACGAAAAACGCACGTGAGACTCGTGCAGTGTGCTAAGCTTTATTTTAAGTAAAAAAGTAAATTAACGCAAAATAGTTAAATCTAGTTTGTATTTTAATTTTGGCTAATTGTCGATAAGTTAATAAAGTTATTTGTCGTGTTCATAATGTTGAAAAGGGTTTAATAAAGTAAACTGTCATACTGAAAATTTCCCGACAATATATCTTTCTCGTTTAATGAATTTTACTCTTATAAATGCAAATTATGTATTTTGAAACTTTTGATGCCATTTGAACGTAATGTTCTCCCTATGGATGGGGCCAGTGTAACTCTTTTATAACTAGACTGTTCAATCTTTTTAGTTAAAGTATATGTCTTTTCTTTCTTTTTTTAATTAAATTTGCTTCACTTTAATGCCGTATAATCGCAAGGTTATCTATATAATAATGTCTTGTTTACCTTCAATGAAGATAGATATTTCAGTCGTTATGACTATAAAATTTTGGTTTATATAGCCTATACATCATCCATCCGTTAAATTTGAGAATTTCTCTCTGCCCGTTTTTACAATGAAAAGTCAAAATGTATGATACTTTTAGTTAACATGACACTACAAAATTTAAGGAAAGGGAATTCGATATGCAGTTATAACTTAAAGTAAATTTATTCAACAGGGAAGTTCTTTCAAATATTTAAACTTTAGCAATTTATCGTGTCTTCAAATCAATTCGTTTCGAACCATTTATGATATCAGCCAGGGCTGATCGTAAGTTTAAGACTGGAGACCAGTCTCAAATCTCAAGCATCTGATTTGAGACTGGTCTGCAGTTTTAGTTTTATGATCTTGTGCCAAGTTGTTGTCTTTTAGTTTGAAGTTATTGTTGAAAAGTATTTAAAATCATAAAAATACCGAAAACATAAAATAGATAGATTTGTGGACAGGTAGGCATATTTAGGAGAATCTAAAAGATAACAGTAAAGACACAAACGTCAAAGTTAGTTTAAAAACTGTCAGACCAAGAAAAACTGGTTTACAACTTAGATATGTAGATCAAACACCCTGCTATGAGTTAAAAATAAGCGATATTTATTGCTTTATTGACCCAAAATTTGCTCTTTACAGTCATAAACAGCTACCACTACTGCCTTCTTTGAACACAAGAGACCTCGGCTAGAAAATAAGTTAGCCCCAAGACTAAAAAGCTGAAATCGAAAACCAGTCTCAAAATTCTAGAAGGCGATTGGTCAATTTGGAGACTATAATCGATTTCAACCAATCAGCTGTTTAAGATAAGATACTGGTTTCCAGCATCCTCGGTGTTAGTAGTATTGGTCCACGCCAGAGTCGCAGCCTGATACTTGTAACATGTCTCTAGATTTTGAGAAAATCTAAAAGGTTTCTGTTAAGTGTGTCATTTATTCGAAGTCTGTTTGGGAATATGCTTTAATTTGCATTAACTTAATAGTATATGTGTTTACCTTTGTGATAGAAGAAGTCCCATGTCTTTATCTCCATAGTTTATGAGATGCATAATATCCGGTACGAGTCCAAGTCCCGAGTTTTGTGGGCTGAGACTAGGGGTCACATGTGGCGGTACACCAGGAGACGTTATGGGCCCGACCCCGGGACTGACCGTACTTGTCACATTATGTCTTATTGACGGACTGACTGGGGGTAAAGGATGGAGTCCGCTGGTTAGCCCCGGGCTCATTGGAGGGGGTTGAGATAGTGTATAATATATCACAGTCTCTGCTCCGGAACCCATCGACGGCAAAGACGCAATCGTCGGCAAAGCTGACAAAGTTAACGCCGTCGGCGTCGGTGTAAGTCTCATTATTTCCAGCTTGAAAGTTGTTCGATCCCCAAGAATAAATACCTTACTTTAACTTAAGACTCTTAAAATATAAACACAACAATTTTCTTCTCAATAGTCCATTTACATAAGCATATGTCCGTACTGTAAGTTCTGTTCACAGTATATGATCACAGTCGACTTGAATAATGTTCGAATCTTACTCCAAGCAACGATTGACTTAAGCAACTAGAGACAACAATGAAATGAGGTTAGAATTGACTTATTTTCATCACCTTTATAATAAAATTCCGACCTAGAAGTATTCAAATATCCCAATTTCGTAGAACTTAAAATATTCAAAGATGCTACATAAATATCACCAATTAAGGCTAAGTCGTATATTATGTTTACACGAGGCTGATAAAAGACTCCTAAATTAGTGTATCACTGCGCACGGTAAAAATGTCGGACGGGGATGAGCCCCGTGTCTCAGTTGTTTAGCGTTCTCAGTATGTATTGTATGTCCAACAACCAAAAATGCACAATAAACATGTTTATGCGACTCTTGATAAAACTGGCGATACCTAGCGCGGTGGGACGTACCCGAGGTCCTTAAGACTTGCGTTATCTACTCACTGTCATATTTTATCACGATAACGAATCCTTTTTTGTAGAGATTGTAAAACCTAGATATATCAAGCTGTCATTTTTTTTTCAAACCTTGATCGTTATATTTCGTCCCTTGTGCTCTATTCGTTTGTACCGCAAAGTTCGATGCCACCGTAAAATTGTCACTTGCTATAAATTGTTCAAATATCATGAATCGGTATCACATATATAACCAAAAGTAAACAATTAAGAAATATTCATTGCTTAAATTCAAGTCCTGAACACTTCTTGAGACAGATTTTATAGAATGATGTTACACGACCACAAATGCGTTAGAAGGAGCTACCAATTTCTTTTAAGTTTAACACTGCAATCATCTAAAGACAAGAGCGTTAAATCAGTTTCGTGACACTTTATTTGTATGAAATATCACGCACGAAATTAAGTCCTGTCCATGTTTGTATTATGTATATACATGTAAATTTTCTATTATCTTTAGTGCCCCGCATAAATAAATTGTGCGTCGTATATCAAACATATTATTTAGCGGCGAGATTTTCCTTCCCAGTTCGAAAATGACATTGAAGCTCCTAGATCCTTGTAAAACCATATATTAAAGTAAATAAACCCCAAGTCATGTGCTTTTATTCAACTCTAGTGTTTATACAGCATAAAACGGTTGCTGAAGTGTACATAGATTCGGATGGGTGAACCAATTTTCGAAATGTTGAACAATTTCTTCAGATTTTTGCTGTGATACAGAACATCAAAAAAGCCGTCTTTTAGCTCAAATAAAATGAGTAAATAAAGCGACTTCATTCATTGCACTATCTCGTTTCACATACCTTGATCTATAATTTTGAATTAAATTTTAACATTCAATTTTGTAACAGGACCACGGTACCAATTCGACAATGTTTTATTATATTATGTATAATGCGACAAAATGACAAAAAATGTTTTCAACTTGGATCAGATTGACTCGTAAAATAGGTAAAAAATTAAATGTTGACAAATGTAGCAAATCGGCCGTGAAATTACATATTTTATAAGTTAAGACGTTTTAGTCAAAGTAAATCTTTGTTTACCTCCCATATAGTTTTGTTACTTATTTGTATCATTTTCAGCTTAATTTAACGTTTCTTCTTTTTTGTTAACATGTGATGTCACTAAAGTTCTGTGACAGGGGCGGATCCAGAGGGGGTTCAGTGGGGTCGCTCGAAGCCGCCTTTTTGACAGTAATATTTTATTTTTCTGGGGATTTTTGCCAGAAAGTTGAAAATAGTTAAGTAACTACCCTAAGTCTGCCCCAAACGTACCACCTTTCTAGAAATATTGAAACCGACCATGCATCGCATGTGTGATAATACTGTATTAAATACTAACTTCAAAGGAATAAATGGTGAATAGTATTGTCAGGTTAGGATGCAAGATTTCCAGAAATGATGTTCGTTTGAGGTCATTCATAGGGTTGTTACATAATAATTTCCAACTTTCAGGCCTAAATCCCCATAAAAATTAGATTTAATACTGCTGCCCTCCCCCACCACCACCTACAAAAAGGGGGGTTCGAGCAACCTCATTGAAACCCACATGGATCCGCCCCTGATTGTGTAGTATTATGGTTTCTTGTTTGATTGGTTTAGTGTTACGACTGTGGTGTTTAGACTTACAATCGGGTTGTGTTGCATCAAAGGGCGGATCCAGAGGGGGTTCACTAGGTCCATTGAACCATATTTTGGGCAGTTTATTTAATTAAAATGGGGATTTGGTTGGAAAGAAGGATATCATCATGTTACTTCTAAAAAACTGCCCCAAATGAACTCCTTTTTCTGAAAAACTTGCATACCTCATTTCACTTACGTTTTTACTCTTAAGTAATTATTTCCGCCTGTACTGCATTTTTTATGTATACTAACGTAATGTGCTGTAATATCAAGTGCTAATGATATATGCATGCCTTGTTTAAATTAACAAATTCTTAAATATCACATTATACTCTAAATAAATAATTCATTTGTAAAGTTAAAAGTCAAAAATTGAACCCAAATAGCCCTGGCCACCTACACGAAAGGTCTCGAGTAGCAAATTGTTTATAACAATAATTCTTAAGTTATCACCATAAAATGTAAATTTTGTTTGGAACTTGAGCTAACATGCCAAAATTCATGAAATGAGATCTTTTAAATAATATCAACCATTGGAATATTGTTAATTCTTTTTAAACACAGTGTTGAAATATCGTTATTTAGTTAAAAGAGACCCCTTTACAGACTTCAATCCTAAGCGCTTGGGCCTATGGATACCAGCTCTCATTCGCAAACACTGATTGGTCGACATTTGTGCTCAGTTTTCAAACTGACCAATCACAAGCCAAAGTTAGCCAGAGTTTAAAGATTGGTTCCGATTTCAATGTTTATCAGTCATCGGCACAAGAGAAGACAACCAGTCTCAAACAGCTGGACTCACGGAGACCATTCTACATTCGCAAACTCTGATTGTTCGACATTTGTGCTCAGCTTTCAAAATGACCAACCAATAGCCAGAGCTTAAAGACTGGTTCCAAACTGAAAGTTTATGTTATTTATCTACACAAGAATAGACAATCAGTTTTAATCATAAGGAGCTGGGCCAATGATGACCAGTCTACACTCGCAAACTCTGATTGGTCGACATTTGTGTTTAGTCTCTAAACAAACTGACCAATCACAAGCCAGCTTTTAAAGATTGAATTAATCTCTTTTCTAAATGATCAACCAACAATGACAGTATGAACTCTCATCGCCAGACGAGTCTGTTCATATATTGTATCCAAGAAACCATTAACATTGCTCAACGAAAAGACGTGCTCTGAGTGTTTCGTCCGTAAGCCATCTCGTCTGATCAAAGCCAGCAGACGATTCAACCTGTCAGGCATTGTTCAATGTATAGTATCAACTAAACAAACATGAATCGTAATTTTCTTTCTTTAAATTACATCATTAAAAATTTTTCACTTGTCAAAACTCTCGATCAGTACAATATATTTTCACTTTATTTGTTTTAGTTTAACCACATGCCGAGTAGTTTGAAGAGATACAATTTATCATGTCTTCTGTATTTGAAACATACGACGGAGAATTCCTTTCAACGTTTCTCGGTGATTTTATAGGATTTTGTCGTTGAAGCTTGATTTACCAAACTTTTGAAGTGCTACTTAAACTAACAAATATTGACTGTCAGAATGTTTATATACCTTAATCGACAATCAGGATGAATAAAATTCGACCCTCTTGCTGGATTTACAAAAGTTCTAATCACACCTGTAGACTCTATACACGACAATTTTGAAAATAATCATTTTCAGAGAATGTTTTAGTTAGTAAACCATTTACTCTATATAAGGGTTTTCTCACTTGTGCGATCAGTGTTGGGTCCAGATCAGCTGACATATTCATTCCGTCCGATCAAAATGTACACTGGTCTCTTATAAATCAGAAATTACCTAATTAATCTATAATCTAAAATCGAACATCGTAGATCCAGATCAGACGGCACGGATGAGCCGGCTGATCTGGATCTGCAATGTTCGTCCATAACAGGTATACCCTAAGGAATAAGGGTATAGAGTTCATAGTTATAACACGTCTCATCGTGGAAATATGATTTACCCAGCAAGTGAAATGATTTGCTAAATATAATTTCAACCACAAAAATGGTTTAAGTTTAGTTGAATGTTGTTAAGAATGATGTATACAAGTTGTTTGCGGCTTGTTCTTGTAATAAGGCTGTGGTTAGAATTGTTTATGTTTAGATAAAAGATAAATTGTGTTTATGAAGTTGAAATTGTCTATTTATATGTGAGATTGGAAGCGGATATGTGTTTGGGGTTAGGTTTAGAGTTATGTTACATGTAGCGAATGTTTTTTTCCTTAAGATTAGCGAGGGCAATAGTTTGAGTTATAGGCAGTTAATGTTCTGTCGAAGCACTTGTTTTGTAATCATTGTAGATCGAGATCAGACGGCTGATTTGGATCTACACTGTTCGCCCATGGGATAGCAGCCATATCCCATGGAGCACAAGGTTAATATCACTCTCTTACACTATCGGCTCATAACATTCATGACATTGAGCCTTTCGCAGTGATGTAAAGTGAGTTTAAGGAACGACAACTCTGCAAATGAGAATGAGTGTAAGGAACGACAACTCTTCGTAGGAGACTGGATAAATATGTGAATCGCTCGGTGCCATGATATTGTTGTGGCAGACAGCTTTATCATAATGTTAAAAAATATTTTAAACTAAATTGACCCGTGCAAAAGAACCACCTGTCCTAAACAACAACATTTTACGACTCCAGTAAAGTGGTTTATTTTATTTTATTTTTTAATTCTATTTACTTAACTTATTAACTTAACTGTTAACTAAAGAATAGTGAAGAATGTTATCGACTTTTTCCGGTGTTTTTATACTAAGTAAAATCTTTCTATTAAAACAACCTCATGGGGCTGGAAAAAAGTCTTATATCCGCAAAACTGTTGAAAGATTCACAAAACTGTTGAAAGAGTTGTCTTATTTTTAGGATTCTCTTAATTGCGGAGTGATCTTTATGAGTGGCTTCACTTTATTTTCTCTTCTTGCTGGTAGAAATTTCTAACGCTCAATATTAGTTTTGGTAGCTCAAATAAGCATTTATTCCATGTTTTCAAGACGGTGTTTAGTCTTGTGTAAACATTAATGTTTCTTAGTCTTGGGATAATACTAAAATGTCTTATTAAAATAGCTCAAGACAGATATTTATAGCATGAAATAGGGTATACATTACTGTCATATGACACATGTCATGTGATCCCTGTAGTCGGACTAAACATCTGTGAACAGCATTTGTTTTTTTCCGTATTCTCCGGTTCAATTATGTTTGAAACTTGAGCACCGAGACAGGAGGGAGTCCAAGTTACTTAAAATGCAGTGATGTAAACGTGATATGTTCTTGTGAATATTTTTTAAATAATAATATAATCATATGTAAATAAACAACTTAATTGTGTTGTTATTTGATGCAAAAAATTCTGTTATAAAATAACAGTACAGCATTTTAAGTACTTGTTTGTATATTTTTTTCAAAGTCTTGGCGAGTCTGGTGCAATTATTTTCCATTAACTGCGAAATAGTAGATGCTGATTCTAATTCGGGTTTTGGACTGGTTTACCTTTTGGGTGGTCATTTCTTCTGCACACTTGTTAAAGCCTTCATATATTAACATTGTTTGAATAATTAAAATGTTTTTTTTTTGTACTTTTGCATTTTTTACTAATTTCATTGAGTCTGTTTCCTTTTTTCCATAAACTGCGAAATACTATATGCTGATTACGATTCGGACTGGTTTTCCGTTTGAGTAGTCATTTCTTCTATCTCGGTGAGTCTGATGCCATTTGTTTTCCATGAACTGCGAAGTACTAGATGCTAATTCTATTTTGAATTTCGGATGGGTTTTGGGTGGCCATTTCTTCTGCACACTTGATTTAGTTTTTTTATTTTAACATTGTTTAACATAATTAAACTGTTTTTCTTTACTTGTTTTCAAAATCTAAATGACTCTAGTGCAGTTGTGTTGTTTTGTTGTTGTTGTTTTTTTTCACTAAAACTTCAAAATACTAGATGCTGAATCCGATTCGGACGGGTTAACATTTCGGATGGTCATTTTTTTATCTTCAAATGTTTACATTACGTATTTTGAATATTTAAACTGTTTATCAGTATTATTCCTAGCTTTACCCTTCAAAACAAGAATTTTATTATGTATAAGTTCAAGTTAATTACAAAAGGAAGTTGAAAATTCATCTTAGTTTAATGTATTTCAAACTTTTCCAAACATTAACATAACCAATTTAGACGGAGTCTGTAGAAATGGAAGTATGGGCGACTCGGTTCATCGATCGACGACTGATATATCCTGGCTTATCAACAAGCAATTAAAATGTGACATTTTTAGTTACAATTACCATTTATATATTCATAATCTATTTCGACTAAACTTTGCCATAGTCATCCAAAATGTGCCTGTAGCCGGATGAAGCGGACACTTTAATATCTATCTTATCTAACCACTCAAATAATTATATATTTTGTATTTGCATGCTGTCGGTTTTTTACAATATAAATGAACATGATTTATAGCGTACTCCTTAATTTAAATAAAGATTCATATCTAAGCGAGAGTTTAACATGATATTAAGCTTGATTGACATGACAGTTTCAGATGATCAATAAATTTAGCAACATTTAATTTAAAAGCAAGAGTTTTGTAATTTTCCAAATCGTTTCTTATATATTCCCCCAATCCTTTTCGAAAAAAAAACTTTGAAAAGACACAAAACAGCAGATTTCTTTAAAACTGACTCACTTTAATTCAAATAGAGACCAATAAGCTATTTCTACTATAACTATTTAAACTGATCTTAGAAGTAAATGCTCATAATATTCCTAATACGGTTTGTATATTAGAGGGGCGGATTCAGGGTAGGTTTCAGTGGGTTTGCTTGAGCCCTCTTTTGGGGCAGCAATATTTAATTTTCATGCGGAGTTTGACCAGAAAGTTTGAAATTACCATGTAACTACCCTACTACTGCCCCAGACGAGCCACTTTTCTGGAAATCTTGCAGCCGACCCTGTATTCTCCCATTAATTATACCAAACTTTGAAACCGGGAGCTTTCGGAATATTCCACTTAAATTTAGCAAATATCCCATTTAAATGCAAGATGCTAATATTTTCCTAATCAGAATTGCGTATATTAAACTACTCATTTTTTTATTTGGAAAATCACTTAAAAATATACTGTCTAAGCAATTCCACCAAAACGTTTTGACATATTAGCATTTTAAAAACAAGTCTTCGCTAGGTAGACCATTAATATGCACGGAGGGGTCAACCGACATGACGGTGTTTTAATGAAACCGTTGATTTGCATATCTGTGTCTTATCCGCTGTGAAATTGAATATGATAATTACTAATTTGCCTCACAAAGCTGTCATCTTTGGATGCAATCTTGCGAAATCTGCATTATGTATACATGTTCTGATATATTTTTGGACATTCAGGTTTGCACTGCAATCTTCTTGATATTTACATTATGAAATAATTACCGTTTCAATCAACGACTTGGGAAAGAAGCACACTTCTTAACCCCAAATCAGAACCACAAGTGACTAGATAATTTATTACGTTCGCTTTGCTTGAAATGTTCAAATAAAGATTCACATAGACATGACACACAGGTTGAATAGTATAAAAGCCAAAAGGTCGAAACATCCTTAAATATAATTATTATTTCTAGCATATTAGCTAATTTTTATGTTATAAAGGGACATAACTCGTACAAACATTTTTGTATATCATGTGACAGTTATCTCGCTTGTTTTGTATCAAAATGGCGAAAATTCATTTATAATAATGGTATACATCCCGATGTAAAACTCAAACCTTTTCTTCAAAAAGTTTCTGTTCAATTCAGGACCATTCCGAAAACAAAGGCTGCCAAGTATGTTACAATAGTTTAGCGGGGTTACATTTTATCTAAAAGGTTTAAAAAAAGAGTATAGTTCCCTTCTATGCCATGAATAAATTTTGAATTACATCTTGTCCATCTACCGGTACTCTATTTTCAACTCTAATTTCAATTACAAGGTGTCATAGAAGTGTAGTAATGTGTCCATTTGCATGCAAGGTCTCATACCCCTAAATTTGAGTTTACATCGCAGCTAGAACAACGCACTACCCGTATTAAATATTTCACGCGTTTCGATAGTATTAGCGTGAAATAATTGTCTATCGCGTTACGTATACATAAGGGTGACTAGTGGTCAGTTTGTGTATTGAAGCGTAACGCTAGCATGATGTGTTGTCTATAATGTGTAAAGAGGGTCATTCTACCAGACGACTTCACAGCGATACGTTGTGCAATTGTTATTCGTTTTTGTTTAAATTCCTTTGCAATTTGTTTGTACATAGTGTATTAGCATGAATGGAAACATACGTCTTCGCAAAATATGAGGTCCAACATAAAGCGATCTGACATCTGACAAACGGACACAGGTTTCCACAAAATAATGAATAAAGATCGTTTTTCCTGGGCGAGTCGGGTTGCGCAGCGAGCCAATTTCATGTTTTGAAAACTTATTGCAAGTAGCTAAAATTTAAGTATATTGGCACAGACGTATGTTATCATAATTAAAAAAAAATAGCAAGGCTTTTTCAAAACAATTCTTTTATCCATGGTTGTAAATTTTTGGATTTGAGAAAGCGTATATCAGTATTTTAAAATTTCGGTTGTATACATGTTTGTTTGTTGTTTAGTCATGTTAGATTGGGTCAAGCATAGTTATGTAATATAAGAATGGCATTTTAATGCAGTTTTATGAGTATATTTAATCGTTATCGTACATTTTCCTCTGCAAATCTCGAAATAAACGCTCGTCTGGCCTTGCATATGGTGTTATGTTTTTTATTGGAGTATAGCAAAGACCTAGTGTTCATGTATCTACAGATGGCAGGTCGTCTCATCAGGTTTGGTATAGTTTTATAGACAACCGGTGTTATAGTAAGAATATACTAGTACAAATCAGACACTCGTGTTCCTAAATCTCAAACGGCAGAACCTCATGAATTCAAAAAGAGTTGTTTTTCTACTGGGCGAATACAAGTTCTGTTGATAAGTTCAATGTTCCTAACACGGGCGACAATCATTTACATACATTAAAGAATTAACATACACAGGAAATTATCAAATGTCACTCTGCATTTTAAAATTTGATATATGTAAAAAGAGCTTTTTCATTTTGTTATCCGCTGTTCAACTCAAACCGTGATAAGACAATTACACTTAAGTTGGTAAAGACGTATACCATCGCCTTTATGCACTAATTTTTTTGTATTAGGTTAAACCGCGATTTTCGACATAATCTTAACGCTGACTTTTGCAAAGAGATTTTTTGTTGAATGAAATAGTATATATGATGAATAAGCATTTACTTAGCCTACTTATTAACTCCAGCTTTTATCCTAATTATAAATTACAATATAAGTTGTTTTTAAAAAATCTGCTTAAATAAGCATCTTTTATTATTACATTCTTTTTGCTTGATTGGTATCGGTATCATTAAGTATTGGTGGGTCATGGCTTTGAGGCCTGGAAATGTCGACCTCCCACCCCTATATCCCGAGTTGCCAGAATAACATCACGTACTAGAGTTATATAACAGAACATAAAACAAGTCTCGGATCTGAAGCTTTCAATGCGACCAGTTGAGATCAAGATCGGATCTGGATCTACACTGGGTTGCTTCTTGGTGAAAATTACCTAAAGAACCTTAAAGCGAACAGTGTAGATCTGTTTCGGATGATCTGGATCTACACGGTTTCCCCATAGGATAATTCGCGACCGTAAAGGTTTAGCATTCGTATATATAATTACCTCTCGTCTCGTCCCTTTTTCGCTTTTTTGACAATTGAAGTACTGATTATTTGAATAATTATCATGGTTAATGAAATGCTTTAAAAATCATGAGAACGCTCAACGATAACAGAAGGCGGGTTTGTTCATAATTTCCTAGCAAAACCAACATGATTCAGTGCAAGTACATAGAGTGAACAAGATTGCGCATCGTCAGAGTCGTGCGGATGTCACTTTACAACTAGGTCCTTTGTTTAAAGGCGGAAATAATACAGAATATAGTCAACTTAAACATTCTCCCTGTCATAAACTGTCCGTTAATGAAAATACGCATATAAGATGCAACCAGTGACGGGTTTAATAATGGCTTGTCATTAAATTAAAATGCCTGTTTCTATATATGGCGACAGACGCGTTATAAATATGGCGAAAGGTGAAGTTAAACAAGTGTCTAGTACAGATTTAACTGCCAAGCATTGAACAATTATTTAAGGACAGTGAGCTAATTAATTTATGTAGAAAATAACGTATACTTCCCTCAAAACCCACGCCTGCGTTGAATGAACTAAGATTTATGTAAAACTTCTATTCTTGCATTCATCACATATTAGAAATAAGTGTATTTTCTTTTTTTTTCGTTGCGAAAGTCATGTAAATGATGCAGTTGCAATAAAAATTGTTGTTGATGTAGCTGTTATTGCCGTTGTTGTTGTTGCTGCTGCTGTTGTTGTTGTTGTTTTTATTATTGTTGTTGTTGTTAACGTTGCATATGGACTGCAGTATAATTCCTGCAGATCTCATTTAGTTTTATGCGCGCAAGCTGTTGTTTGTAAAAAAAAATGATGTAATTGACTTCGACAATGCGTGAATTTCCATCTGCGCGAAAATGTATTATATTACTTGTCTGTTAACTGGAGATTCTTTGAAAGTCAGTGATAACTAAGTAAAATACAAATAACGCGGATTACCTTTAAAATAACTGGCAATTTTAATAACCGCTATAGTAACTTACATTTAGCCACTTCTAGTGGCCGATCAAATCTTGAAGTGCAAATTTTTTCCCCGGCGGAAGTAAGTGCAAATCGCCAGGCTCAACAGAAGAAATAGATACTGTCTACCCAAAGGCAAAGACTAAGTATGTTACATTTCAATCACATATCGAAATATCTTGACGTCAAGTGAAATTCATTGAGTGCGAAATGGCTGATAAGGGGGCGCAAACATTTCATTCTGGTCATCTTATGACGTTTGCCAGATTCGCTTTAACTACAAACTCCACTGATACAATCAAAGTCAGTCCTTGACCCGAAACAATGGCGAAACCCTCAGGGCACATCTGGATAATCCTCCCAAACGGTCTCATTAACGCCGAGGTCACACCAGGTAGAAGCCGACCTGATCCGATTGTTATTGTACTTGTAAGGGTTTATGACATCGACATCTTTATTGGTACATAAATGACAATAGGCAAAGCGATAAATTCAACAAATGATTGTTGTTTTGTCACCATGTAGTGTACTTTGTGTAGTGTTTGCAATAGTGTAATAACATAATTATACTCTATCAATTGATAAAGAAACGCAATGTGACATTATTTGCATAATTTTGCGAACGTGTTGATAAATCTTCCAAAACAACAAACAAAAACTACAACAACAACAACAACAATGGCCACCCCTAAAACCGTCCTCAAGTTTGGGAAACTGCACGATCCGGCCCAAAATTTTTCCATGTAAGAATTACCGATTTAAGACTTCCAACCGTTTCCAGTTTCGCAGAAACGAAGTTTTTTTAACGTCTCTTAAAATGCTTAAGGAAGACACAGCGAGTTTTTTTAAAATATACTTAAGGACTTTGAAAACGCACCCTTGGGATAAGTGTATTTTAACTTGGAAAAGGCCTTTGAAATGAAATGTTTCACATACCTTTGTAAAGTACAATTCATTGCCGTCAGTTTGATAGTAAAATATTTAAGATTGGTCTATTTATACAAAAGATATTGCGAGTTAAAGACAGTAACCCTAAAATCAAAAGTAACACTTCACGCCTATAGAGCTTGCATTACAATTAAAGGCATATCATTGAAAACGAACGCTTGTATTGGCTAAAGTGTTACTTTTGATTTCAGGGTTACTGTCTTGAACACGCGATATTTTTATTATCAATGAACCAATTTTAAATATTTTGGTATCAAAATGACGGCAATGAGTTGTACTTTACACAGCTATATAATATGTTTGATATAAAAGGCGTCTTCTATGTTTATATACACTTATCCCAAGGGTGCGTTTTCAAAGTCCTTAAGTATATTTTCTGCTGATCAATCTTATTGTATAACTTCCTCATAAAACATCGATCATCAATAATATTGATTCATTTGTGTTCCATAATCAATGAATTAAGATAAATTTGAGTAGCCGACCATAGAAACTCAGGAATTGCGAAATATTTTAATAGACAATATAAACAATGCCATAAAGTGACATCGCATGATACCTTGGTATTGGGGCTATCAATTTTAAGCGAACTAAAGAGACACTACATGGGTTGAAGATAAAGTAGACTAGTCACTAGTCTAATAATTAGTTTTGTCTTTTTATTTATATTTTATACATCATAACAGACTTTTATTGTAGCCAGACTATTTTCTATCAAACTGCATTGAGAGAGATTTGAATTATCAGATAGAGATGTAGACTGGCTCAAGATAATTAGTTGGAGAATTAATAAAAACAAAATACTTCATCGTCTGGAATCCAGGCTAAAGATAAAGTCGCTTGTAGTAAGTTGCTAAGTACAGTGAAACCCCTCTAAAAACACTTCTTGCACTCGCAGAAAGTGGTCTGAATAATAAGGTGGTCTTATTTTGGGGTAAAAAAAGGCAAATATGTTGAAAGGGACATTGAAGTAGTGGTCTTATTATCAAGGTGGTTGTAATTTCAGGATGGTCCTTAAGAGATGTTTTACTGTAGGTGATGAGGTTTCTTATCACGGTTAAAAAATCTTATAAAAAAAAATTTTAAATGGACTAAAACGGAAAGTAGTATTTTAGTTGATAATGTGTGGAGTATACACCGCGTGACGACGCTTCTCTGTATTTTCGCAGGTAAGTAACTTTTCAATTCGGCCACATTTTTAGAGTGTTGAACTTGTTAAGGCTGCATCAAACCGCCATTTTTATCATTCAGCATCAATTAAATCCCCATTTACAAAATATGAAATTGTAAACGATACAGATTCAAAAAGAAAAAAATGGTGCTATATCAGATGGCATATGGTTCATTTTGTGCTTGATTTCATATAACAGTGATCAGGTTCGGGTTCCACTTGAGACACTGTCTTACGTATCATGTTGCTTAGCAACATACATGTACGATCTACGTCACGCAAAACTTATGTTTGTCGGGTATCATTTTGGAGCACTTCATTTTTAGCTAGTTGTGTCCAGGCTTAGATCTTGTTGCTCGTGGGAGCATTTTACAAGTTTTCCATCCCCGAAACTCTTATCCTTACCCTTAACCATATTCAAAACCCTAACCTATGGGTAACAGACTTATCCTAACCATAAAACATTCCCTTGGAACAGAAAATACATTTGTAAATATTCCATAAGAGCAATTATAGATTCGGGCGGATTGTGTACTCTATGCGAAATCTTTTTTCTACATTGTATACGTCATTGACGCTACAGCTCATACGTCATCGTAGCAAAGCAAAGCCCCAAAATTATTAAAACATCTTTGTGAGTTATGTTTTGTAAAGCAGTTAATGATGGACAGCAAAGGAAACATAAACCTGCTAGACTTCAACAAAACACTGTAATTTACCCCTAAACACATTTTTTTGACGAAGCTCAAATGTATTTACCGAACTTTTGTGAACAAATGGCGTTAATTACGTATTGACTGTAGAAAACAGTATCGTAGCTCGGGCTAGCAATTAGAACTAATGGCTATTAAAAAACAGACCAGAATGATACAATGTGCAAGTCCGAATCAATAGCTAAACCCTTCATTTCAGGGTTGACTGAATTATCATCTGTTGCTCTTTTTTATTATGAAAAGGACATTTGTAGAAACAAAAAGTGATATCTGAGAAGCAGGGTAGGACGAAGACAGACTAAGTAGTATTATGATATTTCGTCTCTTCTGGCCAAAATCCTATAAAAATTAAATATTGCTGCCCAAAATGGGGTTCGAGCGATCCCTAACTCCCTTTGAATTCGCTCCTGAGTAAAACAAGAGGATTTTCATTCACGTGTAACTGAGATGAAATAGGGAGCTTCAAACCAGGTTGTACAGCAACTGAGATATTTAAGAAATACTATTACCGGGTTACTTAAAATTATTCAAACTAAGCTAGGACTGACGGTCAGTGAAACACCCTGTCATAGAACAGTTGCTAACTAAGTTCGTCTATTTTGAACGTGCATTACATTGTATAATCTTTAAATTGGTCATGTTATTTACAGTAAGAACAGCTACAAATTTGTTATGTAAAGTTGTTGTATATGATATACAAACTTAATCCAACGTTTAAAATAGTTATGTAAACATTATTTGTTTTCGCTTTATGTAAATGCTCCTCAAAAAGGGGTTTAACCCCCTGAAATGTTGGTTGATTAAGGATAATTCTGTAAACATTATTGTGAGCTCTGTGTAAATGCTCCTTGAAAAAAGGGGGTTAAATCCCATTGAAACGCTGGATTAAATTTGTTTATTTGCGAACTGTTGTGATAACTTGTTTCTTTAGAACTTGTAGTTGTATATGATAAAGCTGTCAAGTATAGACGCTTCTACGACTTCTGTCGGTTTGAACATGAGCCACATTTATGCACCAAATTCGACATTCGAACCATCGACACAATGTCATTTGTTGACTGTTTATAACAGTTTTATGTTATTGGGACCATTTAAATATTTCATTTCGAGTTAGTCGGCAATTATTTATAATACACAGAACCAAACTTGAGATATTTTTCAAATGGACACTTTCAGTCTACTGATTTCTAGTTATCAATAATTTCTGCCAAGTTATACGTCAACTATTAAACAGTACTCTACCCCTACCCCAAACTCACACCTTCCTGGTAAGCAAACATTGACCCGTATTTTTCTTTTATCATAAACGTGCTACAAGTTTAGGGAACGCCATACGTAGAGAACGCTATACGTTCTGGTCATTTAGAGAACGCCATTCATGAACGCCATACATGATAGTCATTTAGGGAACGCAAAACGTGCGTGTCATTAAGGGAACGCCATTCATGAACGCCATACATGATAGTCATTTAGGGAACGCAAAACGTGCTTGTCATTGAGGGAACGCCATGCATGAACGCCATACGTGCTAGTCATTTAGGGAACGGAAAACGTGCTTGTCATTTAGGGAACGCCATGCATGAACGCCATACGTGCTAGTCATTTAGGGAACAACATCGTAACAAATACACAAATGACAACAACAACTCCAGTTGATAACCTCCTACCTCCCGACGTAAATCAACAAGGTGTTTAGTTGTTTTTTGTTGTTGTTGTGTTTTGCTTTGGACGGCTTATTCCATACGGAAATTGATTGCGAAATGACGGAATTAATGCGTCTGTCTTTCCTACTTTTACGCCATGTCTTTAAAGAAGGTTATTCTTGTATATTGTATATTTTATGTTGCTAAAAGAATTATTCATGAAAAATGATGCTTGTTGAGGACTAATGCTGATGAAATTGTATGCTAATAAATAATGATCATATTTCATAAAGTTAATAAATGTAGGTATCATGATGTCATTACAAAATACTGATACTTGTTTGCTTCATTCCTGTTTTAAAGATGCTGCGTCATATGTTTTCGCGTCAACTAACCGTCAAAAACACTATGAACGTATAAGTAGTTTCAAGGGATATGACCCATGTATTACTTTCGATAAATATTGCTTCTTATGGTTTGGCGTCAAATAACCTTCAGAAACGATATGAAATCAAGTATTTGATACGTTCAGGGGCTATAAGTCGTGTATTGTTTTCGATAAATATTTTTCTAACATTTATCTTGCACGCCCATGCATTCTGACGAGTATCTATGATGTTTTTTTTATTGATACAAGTTCAAAATCTAAAATAAAAGTTCTAAAGAGAGTTAGTTTGCGGATAATCCAACAATTTTATCTTTAATAATATTGCGGTAATTACTAATTTCACTTATTATGAATTTTACACGAGCACCGTTTGTGTAGTTTTCTTCCTTTTTAATGTTGTTTTGTTTTAAGAAAAGGTAAAATGCAGAACCTGTTAGCAGGTGAGATACTTTTTTTTCTTCAATAATACTTGTGAATAAACTCTGTTCAAAGGCAAAGTTTGACAATTTTTAATGTGTCATGCAAACTGTGAACACGTAAAATTCATAACCTTGTGAAAACGGAAACTACCACACTCGTCTCTAAATGTGTTTTTTCCGTCCGACATGCATTAAAGTTTCGTCTACAATAAGCCACTGAATTAAATTTATTTGAACACCCTTGATGTCATTGTACTGCCGCTTTAGAAAGAGCCGTTTATCATGTTGGAGCTAGTTGCCTAAATGGGACCATAAACTATCACAGTGAACAAAATATTTCTGCATTTCGATGTAATTAGTTGTGTTAAACGCGTTTGACGTCGAACGAACAACGTTAGTTACGTTGTATTACCGCTGTATCGGATGTTGATATATTTCGTAGTGTCGACGGAAAGACGCTTTGAAATATTATAAAGGATGTATGTAGCGTTCATAACACTTTGTAGACACCATATATAACAGGTTCTATGGTGTGTTTTTATGTAAATGACGCTTGTCTTAACAGATGCGAACAGCCTTAAATTCATGTTTTTTGTCCAAAGGTTTTTGCACGGTATCTTTTAAACATGTCGATGACATTTTGTGAGGTTTTGTTTTAGGTTAAATTAAGTTTAATTTTCACGTTATCAAAAAGGTAATGCATTAAAGCTGCCTATTCACAGTTGATGGTGGAAATCTTCAATATCTCAGGCGTTGTTAATATTTATTGTTCAACTGTAAAATGTCTATAAATGACTTAACCCTTCCCTTGATATATACGCATTTTTACGCATGTGCGACCAGTGTAGATCCAGATCAGCCGGAACATCCCTGCCATCTGATCAGGATCTGCACTAGTAGCATTTTGGTCAGGAATAAACTAATGAATCAAAAAGCGAACAGTTTAGATCCTGATCAGACGGCACGGATATGCCGGCTGATCTGGATTTAAACTGTTCGCCCTAGCAATAAAGGTGTATTTATACAGAAAAGGGTTAAAAGAAGCGAAGTTCGCCGAAATTTTGGCATAATCAGTAAAATTAAGGATCCGCTATGAGCGAATTGTACGCTATAACAACTTCGGCTTTAGATATGTAAACTCTTATGCTTAGTGTGTAAAAATACTACATCATATTTCCTTTGTTTACAGATCTTCTACAATTTAAATTATAACTTTTGATATTTGAAAATAATGAAATATTTTCGTCCTGATGCGTGCGTAGACACCTTTAAAACCAAGATGGTAAACACAAACTTGGCTCCGTACTGGAACATTTCCGCTCTAACATTATATACTTGTCGGCAATAGGAAGTAACCACAGGGGGTTATATTGATGACAATTGAAACCATTTCGTACCGGTACATATTTAATATTTCGGATAAATTACAGTCGTCTTATGATATTTTTGCATCAAATATTGTAAAACTAAATATGTTAGAAACATTTAAATCAACTTAAAAATATTGCATTTAAGGCATTGAGAAAACATTTTAAAGCTGTCTTACGTAAGTGCATATTAAACCCTTATTTTTTCAATCAAATAAAGCTAGTAGTAAATGCCAGAGTAATAACTGTCGCTTGACTGTGTTTATATTTAATTTCTCTTTGGTTTCATGTCAACCCTTTATATCACCCTAAACATTGACCCAGTTATTTCGGTTCAGCCCTGTATATGAGCCAATTATATTATCCCTATAAATCGAATTATTTATTTCAACTTAGCACTCTGTATCGGCCTTCAATATCACCCCATACATTGCTCCAATTATTTTGCATCAACCATCCATATCAGCCCAATATAAATCGACACACTACTTTCGAATCAGCCCTCTTTAACACTATATACATTGGCTCATTACTTTTGCATCATCCATCTATATCTCCCCTCTAATTTCGGTTCAGCTCTCTATATCAGATCTCTATATCGACTCTCTTTCGATCAGCCCTCAATAACAGCCCTCTATATCGGCCCTGTAATTTTCGATCGACTCTATATTATCGTATACATCGAACTATTAATTTCTGGTCAGCCCTCTATGTCACAACATTATTTCGACCCTTTATTTCGGATCGGCTCTTCAATACTACATAGGTTATGACATGTCATTTTTTTGGGTCGGCAAACCCATGGTTATCAGTTTTCAGACTCTTTGACCGTCTCAACTGGTCTAATAATAACGAGCTATAGGCCTAAGAACCTCCGAAAAGTAGTTCTAATTTTCAAAAAGTCATGACAGTAGGTATTTTGGCCTTGTTTTATCATCTAAGCCTATATCTGCTTTAGTGGCCTGGTAGATTATGTCTCTACTCGGTCCTATTGATAATAGAAGGTCTGGTACAAAAAAACACTGCCGTAAAGCACTTGTAAAACCAAAACACCTATGATAAAACCAAAGAGATCTACTTCTGACCAATAAGAAAGCACAAGTCCTATTATAGAGGCAATGGACACAAGGTACGACCTTATCATCGTCAATTTATTAGGGTCATCAGTCATTAAATATGTATAAAACATATAACACCAGTCACACGCCTGAGTGAAAACATAATTAATAAATGAATACGACTTAGTTATTTACTTACTACAATAAAAAGGTATTGCAGTTTGCAAACACTTATGCTATTGCCCATCTGCTTAAAAATGGTACTTTCTAGTTGATATAGTGAGAATATATGTAAAAAAATGTAGACTACTATCGCGAGTAAATTTTTTGTTTGCATTCTATTTAGAACTTTTTGAATAGCAACACAGTAAATTACAGTAAATGACCCCGTTTGTTTAAAACTGCAAAATAATGGCCGATCAAATTTTAGATATTAAAATTTGAGCGTTCTCCCTGGACACTATGATTGCTTATTGCATAGAAATGCCTCTCTAATGATCTTAAATTAAAGAACGGTGCCCAAGATCATAAAACTAAATCTGGAGATCAGTCTCAAATCTCAAGCATCTGATTGGCTGAAATGGCGACCAGTCGCCATTTCAGCCAATCAGATCCTTGAGATTTGAGACTGATCTCAAAACTTAGTTTTATGATCTTGGGCCCAGGAGAATCATATGTTTGCAATTTTCGCTACAGATAAATCTGATTCGATGATGCACGAAAAAACTACTTTCAGTCACTAAAAACAATTGCAAAGATTTGAATAAGTATTAAATTTGGGAATAAAAATGTGATAAATTTCAAAAGTATAAATGAATAAATAAAAATATGATATGGGTACTCACGATTGGGCTGGTGAGAGCGGGGCAGGGCTTGTTTCCCCACTGCTTGGCGAGTCCGACGTTGAGCCGGATTTGGCTGACGGCAGGGCAGATGATGGCAGACCGTACACCTCGGGAGCGGTCAGTGCCGTCGGCGGTGCCATTGTGATGCCATTTATCGTGATCCCACCGGGAGATGTTGTGTTGCATCCTGCTACACTGCAGTTACTGGTGGGCACGCCGATTCCACCAGGTGAAATATTGTTCATTGTGATTCCGTTCGCCGACAGCCCGCACGTCGCCGGCAACCCAGCGAGAGCGTATCCACTGAACGCTGCGTGTAAACCGTTTATAGAAAATCCATTGAGTCCATTTTGAAGACAGCTCAGACCGGTTGTTGGCATACCGGCAAATGTGAACCCCGTCGGTAGCGTATTAATTGTTGGTGAATATGTCTGAGTCGTCGCCGACGACACAACGCCAGTTTGCGGCACTAGGGTTAGCATGTCGTTGACAATGTGCATATCCTTCTTAACTGTTCACAGAACGTATGAAATATCTTATACGCGCGTTACGTTAACGTCTTTTATATCACACAGAAAAAATATTTTGAAATATTATTCACTTTTTACTATTAACCGTGTCCTTGGTTTACGCTTAGCTATTGTTTTATATACGTTGTGTTATACAAATGATAGTTTTACAATCTTGAACGCGTTATGCCTAGATAGTATTGCGTATCGGGTGCCCGTGACTTATGTTCATTTTTCACTTAAATGTCACTTATGAAAGTCAATTGCCTAATGAAAATACTGCAATGTTCACTGTATTTCGGTGATAAATGCTTGTACCATCAATATAATGAAAATCTTCACTGACCTCGAAATGTAAACAAAAGCAGATTAGTGCATTAATAAATTTTGAGAAATATCTCTGATATGACAAATCGTTACATAGGTTGTCAAGTGCCTACCACGACAGTTCCTTTAAAAATCACGAATCGTTCGAACAAAAATCTCCAAAATATTTGCACTTCCGTAAGTCAGTTTTTATCTTAAATCTACTGCATCTGTACAATGTTTCTTCAAAGCCCTTTAGGGGTCAATATGTTTTTCCTTAAGCTCGCTAATTTCTTTTGACCGGTACGCTTCGCCAAACCGCTCGGAGCGTTATTTTATTTAGTGTATCAATAGATTTTCACTTTGTCGTATCGATTAAAGCTGTCTAAATAAGTTGTCCCTTTTAGCACATGCGCGACGATTGATCAAACTGTGCAGGATGAATTTAAACAAAACTGTCATTCGGTTTGAAGTTTTCCCAGATGTTAACTCACTGTCTTTCCTCGGCTGCTATGATTTTAAATTTAACATTAACATCTTCTTTTCTTTACTTATATAGTAGCATCCACGTGCGTATACACTGTTCCACTCCGGCGCACTCGCGATAGAATATTGTTCCAGTTTTATGAAAAGCAACAATCCGGTTGACTTTTCATTTTTTGACCCGTCATGTCTATTTATGCCTCAAGGCCACGTTACGTTAACCTTAAGCATTGCAGTTTTGATGCGTCGGTTTTATCTATAAGGAAATAATCTTTATGTTTCAGTGACACGGTGACCAGGGCATCTGTATATTTAATCTTCTATTCTGCTTCGATTAGGGTTGTTTTTACGGTCGATGTCATAGTGTCATCGACCGCTTAACGGTCAGTCGACAATGTCCGAAACACATGCCCACAATTTCTTTTAATACAGACTAAAACTGGATTTCTTATTTGATAATGTAGAGATTAAGAGCGATAGCATTTTTATCATGGCCAGGTGAATCCTTTAATAGTTTTATTTTTTGTGAAAACTCTTCGACTCCCCGGGAGCCCGAGACATTAACCTTAAATGTCCACAAACAGGTTTATTTGTTATGTAACTGACTCAGGTGACCACTGGTCAGTTCTGAGGCTGTGCTAAATTTTAACCAACTAGATTGCTTGTTCTTGGACTGCTTTTTATTCTCCGTTTTTGATGTCACAACGAAGTGGGAGGCATAAAGTGTTGCAATCGTCCGTACGTCCGTCTGTCTGTCTGTACATACGCCCCCACCCAAATCTTGTGACATTAACTCCCCATTAACTATCGAGCGGATTTCTTTTAAACCTGCACTGATGATCAAGCAGGATGTGAAGAAGATCGTAAAAAAGATTTTTTTCCTGCGACCATTTTTACCAGAGTTATGGCCCTTTGTTACAAACGTACCAGTGTCCCGAGGACACAGTTTAGTTTCTGAAAACTTTAAAACCCAGACTTACAGTGAGACGAACCCATTACAGTCGCTCAGGTTAAATGCCGGTTAAAAATTACAGTTCTTACTCCGCTAAAATAAAATTTGATAGCGCTACATTTCGCGGTTTCTAATTTACGGACACAAGCTTTAAATGGATGTATTTTGCGAACATAAATTTCAGCATTTTCAAGATTACAAATGACATAATAAATTAAGCTCGATGAACCTACGCGGAGGGTTTGAACTCGCTCGTGTTTCCAATCGCAAAAAAAAACCAATGATAAAAACATGGCATATTAATGTGACAATAATACACTTACTATATCAGCATAAAATATCAAAAACAGTTACAATTAAATGGGCACAACTTTTTACGATTTGTAACAATGTTAGAAATAATGCATTGGTACGTAATACATATTTGGATATGAGTTATTTAATTTAACAAGATTTCAGGATTGGATGCAAGATTTTTAGAAATTGGGGTGCGTTTAAGGGAAGTCTTAGGGTAGCTACATTATAATTTCCAACTTTCTGGCATGAATCCATAAATCTCCATGAAAATTGAAAATTAAATATTGCTGTCCGAAAAAGGGATTCGGACAATCCCACTATACCGACTCAGGATCCGCCCCTGTGATTATTTAAATAGATAGGGGTTTTGTTTTGTAAACTGAGTAGTGAGCAGGCATGCGTAATATTGGGACCTTTAAAACATTAACCTTGGTGAACGTTTTCTCAGACGTAAATTAAACCATGAACTCATTGAATTTCAATACTCTGAATTTGATATGTGGCATCCATAATTCACCCCAAAGGGTGCTTGTGGGAAATGCATTAACTAAATAGCGTATAGCTAGGACTATTTCTGGTCTGACCTGAATTTTTGATATGAAGAATTAACCTAAAATCATTTTGTGCTTCAGCATTTGTTTGTAGCATGCTTTCTTTATATCGTTCAATTTTTTGTCCGAGATAATGTAGAGGTAATAATAATAATAATAATAATAATAATAATTCTGCTACTATGGAAATTATTCAGCTGAATTTCTAGATAACCCGTAATCAACCTAAGTCCTGGGACAACCTAAACATTGGGACACCCTTAATTTTCAAGAAATTTTATTTTGTGTCCATATATTTTTGGACAATATTTGGGATCAGTATTTTTGGTTGCCTCTATCTTTTTATACAATTAATTCTTTGGGATCCTAACTATTGGGACACAAATTTTTAGGTAATATGTTTAATTGTCTTAAGACTTTAGGTGATTACGGTAGCATATCGGATAGTCCGAAGCTTGTCATGCGAGACTGGAGAGCGCCAGATCAGAGACAACTTAATATTGATTGACGATACATAGTACAATTACTATAAAAAGCTCTTTTATGAATGGTACTTAGTATACAAGTACTCTCAAAAGCTGATTGATAGATATTTTATAAGTACTATAAAATATTTTTGTTTTAATTGGTAGATATTATACAAGTACAAAAAGGAATTGTTTTGAAATTGTGTGATATTACTTTGAATTAAGTGGAAGCACAAAATTTTGGCGAATCCGTCAATATTTTACAAATTTCATAGGCGGAAACAAATACGTACTAAATTATTCATGGCATTTAGAAATAAGTATATGTCTTTTCGATATAGTTGTAAAATAAAATCCGATTGATATAATAAACCCTGATGAAAGTCTAAAAAGGTGATAATTGTATCAAATTACAATGAACCCCAGGTAAATCAACAGGTAAGAAATGTGGCATTTTGTGTATTAACAATATGTCACATTGAGCAAAGATCTATACATTACATCTATCTATAAAGGTCTGCATTGAGTCACAAAAAATGTAAATCATAAGAAAATGCATAAAGAAATTAAAATCGTCATTAAAAAGTCTCATCTATATACAAGCCTATCTAAAACAAAAACCACGTATTAAGATAACTTAAGTAAATGTTACTTAATTATTTGTAAAAGTTAAATGCTTTCTATTTACAATTAAGAAGTTAAAATGTAAATTTTATCCAAAATTTATATCGTAAAATGAAATCGGAAAATTGAAAATGTTAAGTTTAGGGAATATTTCTAAACACATTTGAAACATAAGCACGTAATGATGTACGCAATAACATTTGGAATTAAAGTTAGAACAAATAAAAACTATCGCATCGTAATCTCTTCAACATGTATCGAGATTACATTGTAAGATTTTTTTGATGGGTGTTCCCATACTGCAACCTAATATGAAAGGACGGACGGAGGGACGTTCAGGTGGATAAAAGGACGAATAAACGGAGAGAGGGAGGAAGGGATGAGAGAAAGAACGACCGACGGACGATCGGTTGATGGAAAACGGACGATGAACGAATGGACGAACGAATGAACCGGCGAATAAACCAATAAATGGGCAAGTGGAGATCTGTGTTCAAACTGCAGTATAAAATGTACATAGGCTATACATATCAAATAAGTGTTTTAACCTTGTTAAAGTTTTGTAAAGCTTTATTATTGTTAAACATATCTATTAGCATTTTCATAAACATTTAGCAATGTATGCATTAACCGTACATAAAAAGGATACTAACACAGTTACGATAAAACTTAAGGTTTCTCGTTCAACTTCGAAGTCCCCTGCTCATGTAACGTTAATTTACATTCTAATAAGGAGAATGCAGTGACAAAATTCGAAATTGTCCATAATACAGTGAGTAAACAGGTGCCTAAGTAGTCATTATCGTTGAGCCTACCTGTGCGCAATGCAGAGAGTCAGCCTGTGCATCAAAAACTGGTGAGCAGAGAGACCGCCGGTGCCCAAATTAAACCGAAAGTAAAGGGTTTTGGATAAATCTATTAATATTTCTACCTATTTGTAAGTATTTTTTGGAAGAATATTGAAGAAATGAATATAATATATCGCTTGATACGTTAGATATCAGAGCAAACACTCGTTATAGACTGCGGAAAAGCTGATCTGTGCTCTACGTCTTTGTATCGTCAACTAGTTTCATCGAGATTTCGGCCACAATCGCCGATATTTAAAAAGTAAACACTACAATGCATAGTTTAGACATTCTAATGTTCCGTGCACAACCGTTTTTTGTACAATATACCTTATATCTGTAACATTTGCATCTGGAATCTTCGACATATGCTCTCCATCCATTGTTATTAGCAAAGAATAGCCGTTGCCGAAGCAAAGAAACAGCCGATATAGCGAATTTCGCAAAGAAACAGCCGATATGGATAGGCACAGTGTGATTGGTAGGTATTATACAAGTACTATACAAGCTCTTTTTGTATACATGTAAGAAGATATGACACTTATACAATAAAAGCTCTTTACTTATTGGCAGATATTATTCAAATACAATTTAAGCATTTAAGCTCTTTTCTACTTGGTAGATATTATATTAGTACTATAAAAGTTCTTTTCTGATTGTTTGACCTTATGAGAGTACTATAAAAACTCTTTTCTGATTGGCAGATGGTATACAAGTACCATAAAAGCACTTTTCTGAATAGTAGATATTATACAAATACAATAAAAGGTCTTTTATTATAAGGAAGTATTACAAGTACTATAAAAGCTCTTTCCTGATTGGTATGTATTATACAAGTATTATAAAAGCTCTTTTCTGATTGGTAGATATTATACAAGTACCATCAAGGCTGTTTTCTGACCGGTAGATGTTATACAAGTATTTCGGAGTGAAAGATCAGAGACAACTTTATACTAAAAACAGGTTGTCCAGGGACGTTACTTTTATGAAGTACAAGTACTACAAGAAAAATTTTGATGCAGAGCATCATACTGTAGCAATGGGATGTAAATATCACGAGCTACCTTCAGCCGGTGTCGATTGCATATGAAAATCGGTCTACATAACATATGCAACTTATAAAGGCATAATGATGTCAATGTAAGTAAGTAAGTAAGTAATGTCTTTATTTAACGAGGCTACACATTTGGTTTCCCAATCTTCCATGTGGGCCTCTAAAAACAACATTATTTACAATTTTACAGCATCAAATAACATAATGAGAATCATGAAATTTCAAAACATACATAAAACACAGCATACACATGTACACTCACACACACATACACAATACATATACATTATTTTTACTATTAAATAAATTGAAGCTATTGACATGGTTAAGACAATATGTAAAATGCCAGTTTATATACAAAGCTTGAAATTCACTAACTGATTTTGCTTGACGTATGTTAAGTGGGATATTATTCCACAGTTTAGCACTTGAGTAATCAAGGGATTTTCTAAAGACTTCTTTTTTAGGTCGTGCTACTACAAGGTCTGAATTACTTGCTGACCTAAGGTTACGATCATGTCTTTGGTGTACAAATTGGAATATGTTTTTCATGTACTGTGGAAATGATGCATCATTTATTGATTTATACATAATGATAGCTTTTTTGTATTTTATTCTTTCATTAAATCTCATCCAGTTTAGTTGTTTAAATAATTCAGCAGATGAAGCATCATAACTTTTGTCAAGAATAATTCTTGCAGCTCTTTTTTGAAATTTAATCATATCTGCAATTAATTCATTGCTGCTATTGCCCCAGATTGTACAACAATAATCTAAATGAGGTAACACATAAGCATTAAAAATAGTTTTCTAGAATGTAAATCAAGGTAATGTCTGTTAGAAAATTAAGAAAAAAAAAGGTTTTGAATATGTAACATCAATGGATGGAAGGAAAAGAAATAGCATACGGCACACAGGAAGAGAAAATAAAAATATATTATAGGATTCCGATATTACTTGTAAATCCCGTTTTCAGGTAAGGTTGATATATCGTTCAATGCGTTTTATTATTTGAGAAAACTTGTTCTACAAGGGTAAACGTTAAAAAAGCAACAATTTCTAGAAAGAAAAAAAATTCAGCAATTAATTGCAACTTGTTTTAAAAAAGTGTTGCTATGTAGTTATTCATGCGCGACACGTACCTGAACGAGTGTAGAAAAGGTACGAATTCCGTTGTTTAGACAGGACTTTCGAAATTCGTAACGTGACGGCATCATCGCATGAACTAATTTATTATTATCTGACGAATTGGTATTAATAAACTTATATTTCCAAAAACCAGTTTCGAAGGCAGGATTTTTTTGTGCACACCTCCCATCAATTGCGTCTCGCAACGATGAAAATAGAAACATTTCTGCAATTATGACCTTGTCCCGAAACGGTAAAATTGAGCACAAGTAAAGACGTCGCGCTCAAGGCGGGCCGAATGTAATACTGTTTTTTGATTGGTAGATATTATAAAAGTACTACAAAAGCTCTTGCTGATTGGTAGTTATTATGAACTGAACAAATACTAACAATGCAGAAATAAGTTTGAAAATGAGAAAAAATGCCCTTCTTGATTTTAAGAGCATTTTTGTTTAAAAAATATGGGTATTATCCAGGGGGTAGGACTTGGCACTGCATCCGAAGATATTTAAGCGAGGAAAAATGTTGCATTGGGATAAAAATGGCGGTTAAGTGGGCATTTTTTAAATAAAACGGATTTATTTTGCGAGGTAAGTGCCTTCATACTATATTTAATTTAATGTCCACCTGTGCATTCTGCGACCTACCTAAGGTACCCTCGACACTTTGTTTCAGGAACGCAGGTTTTGTAACAAAAAAGTTATTGTAGGTTTTATACAGTAAAGGTAATGTAAACACGCCAAAAATATGGTATTTTATATTATTTATTATATTTATTATATGGTATTTTAGGCTGATCTTCAGACATCTGGGCACTTCCATATTGGATTTTAGCATTTTATCAAGTCAAAATAACATTTTCTTTTTTCTTCTTGGCTCGTCCACAATAAGCAAACCCCCACACTCGAAAGAAAACAGGACTTGTATAAAGACATGATTTGACTACTATCACGGAATGCGTCTTAGATTGTTCATTGCAGACACACAAGTATCCGTGCAAGATTTCAGGTTTTAAGAGGTAGGGCAAATATCGCCGAACAACCGGGACTTCAAAGATAGAGCTAAGATCGCCGACCAACTTCGGGTCTTCAGAATAAGAGCTAAGATAGCCGACCAACTTCAGGACTTCGGAGGTTGAGAGAATATAGCCGACCAGAGGCAGACAAGATCCGCGGACAAGAACAGATGGGCGATCGGGCGGGCGAACGAGGGGTGGTTGGATGGGCGGGAAAGGGGCGGTCGGGTGGACGGGATTGTGGCTGTCAGTTTTGCAAGCAAACATATCATAATCATATAAACCCTATCAGTAAACTAACATTCAGATAAATACCATATTAACTTAGATGGGAGTTTGACTTAAAACAAAAACACAATATGTAAAACAAACATGACAAACAACATGTCTTGGTTCATAAAAAGCAATTAATTATAAGTTATAATTTGGGACAGAAAAAATGCAGCGTATTTGTTACTTTCTTTAACGCTTTAGCTAGAATATATTAAAGTAGATGCTGAACTGTACAAGATATATTTCATATATTTCATAAATTTCATATATGTCGTCGGTCAACTTTATGACGTCATTTCAACAATCTCACTAAAGTCAGATCTTACAAAGTGTTAGGATCTTGATAGGGTAGCGGTTTACAGGAGAGGATTTTAATCAGATTGGCTGTTCGAAGACATCCATTCCAGTGACGCGCCCCAAATGTCTAAATGATTTTGCACGGCCACAGAACCCCAATTGCAAGTCAAGTAAATTTTATTTCTATAGTCGGGTTTCATAACAAATAACACAAGCTCTATTGAGCTTTTAAGGCCGACTAGAGTAAGTTAACCGTTTTTTTCTTAGAGCGGATCAGTAGCTCAGTGAATAGTGCGCCTGCTACGTCCAGGGATCGCTGGTTTGATACCCCGCTACTCCAACTAAAATTACTAACAGTCTTTCGGATGAGACTTTAAACCGAGGTCGAGTGTAGTGGTGCCATACACCGGACACCTAAAAGAACCAGCGACGATTCTGGAATTGGAGAGTCCTCTGTATCTCGCACAGTCCAAAACCTAAAATGAGTAACACTTCTGGAGGTGTCGCTCATATGGGTTTCCGGTAGCGACGATAAATAATTCTAAAAACATCATTGTACTGGTGATACGTGCACGAGAACACGACTTTACTGAATATTTTTCAAAATATTTTAGCCCTTACGTAATCGTCATGCGATATATACAATTTGGAAAATTTTATCTTGGTGCATGTCGCGTGCAGAATTAACCGAATATTAGCGGAAACATTTCAAAACTCAAAAACAGCATTTTCTAGAAAAACGGAATATTTAACTTTGGAATGATAAACCCGATGTATCGAAACTAACATAAAAATGTCAGTCAAATTGTAGAACTGTCACTCAAGTCACTCATCCTAACCGCAAACCTTTATTCCATATATCCAATTACCCATACTGAATGGAAAGATCAAATTAAGATATTCAAACGTGTTATTTTTCGATAACATTTTAATTTCTTATCTTTATAATTATTAACATATAAATAATATGTAAACTAGTAAAATAGTGAAAATTTAATAATCTGTTATTTATAATATTAAGAGTCTGGTAAAAAAAGTAGCAAACCCGTCTTAATACTGTTTTCTTCTATTACATTCGATGCGTACTAGACTGTCCGCTCGGTGCATTAAGGTTCATTGTTGGTTGTTGATTTTTTTTCCAATCGGCAAGCTTTATCAAACATTTGATTTATTAATTTAAAAGAAAGGTGTTTCTTTTTATTATAAATGTTGAATAGCGTTAATAGTTCCATCATATACTTTAAGGGCTCGCCACACTCTCCCAATCCTATTCATCGATAAAAAGAAAATTATCAAAATCTCAATAATGGCAAAATGCCGTTCAATGAAACTTTGCACAAATGAATGTTACTTATGTATCTTGATTTTGCATACAGTAAGACACGTAAGAATAGTAACGTGTCTTACCATCTGCAAAATAAAGAAACATTAATAACATACATTTGTGCAAAGTTTCATTGAACGGCATTTTGCCGTTATTGAGATTTTGATAATTTTCTTTTTATCAATGAATAGAATTGGGAGGAGTGAGGCGAGCCCTTAAAATGTCCCAACTTTACATTTCAATAGAAGTGTATGCTGTGAATAATTGTAAACTCTTCAGCCTGGCAGCGTGAGGTTGGGAGCCTGACAGCGTGACGTTGGGAGCCTGACAGCGTGACGTTGGTAGCCTGGCAGCTTGAAGTTCGCAGACCGGCATCGTTAGGTTGGCAGCGTGACAGAGTGACGTTGGTAGCCTAACAGCGTGACGTTGGTAGCCTAACAGCGTGACGTTGGTAGCCTGACAGCGAGAAGTTGGTTTTCTGACAGCGTGAGTTGGCAGCCTGTCAGAGTGACGTTAATGAGGATTCCCTGAATTCGCGCCTACATTCTGCATTCATTAAAATCTTTTCCACCGTAATATTACTGACAGTCTTATAGTGTGGATTCAAGTGCAAAAAGGTTATGTGCAGAGGGCTTTCAATAGATTTGTGACTAGCGGTGTTCTGTAAGAAGACAACTTTAGAGGCAAGTAGGTAGCATTTTACGGAGGATGGGGTTGGGGAATTGGTAGATTTGTATGGTGGGCACATTGTATTTGTGGGAGTGTGATATTTGCAAGGACTTAATTTTCATTTTATTTACAAAATAGGAAACCGAATGCCGGATTTAATTGACATTTATAGGATTATTAAAAACTATAAAAAAAAATAAAACACCGGTAATTGAAATCTACACCCAGAAGGAAGTCGAGGAGAAGCTGAACATAATAAGACATTAATATCACACCGGCGGAAGGAAAATCTAAATGACACTTGCTGGCATTTCCAATTGTTTAGATTTATGATGGTATCTATAAGTCGGAAATTATGCTAATGATTTTAGTTACGAAAGTTTACAGGTTAATTCGCCGTTCAAGTATTTAAGTGTACTTTTTTAATTGCGTATGCAGCGCTGTCGAAATAATCGTATTATAATCACGTAAATTCATATTGGCCTAGTGAGTGGGCCATAGATAGTCATATTGGCTCGAGGCCATAGGCCAAGGGCTTGCATATCTTCAACATGGCCAATGTGAATTCACTTGATATATGACAATTTTATTAACTCACAGAATAAAAACCATCAAATTATGAAAACTAAACTGGGTAAATACGAGAAGTGCGATCCGCATTCATTTATAATGGATTTTGGCAACTGTTACAAGAAATTTGGTCTCTGGAAAGTGAACAATGTTTAATATACATGTATAAAAATGTAAGTATTTCTTTTGCTCCAAACTGGTTTTATCATAGACTTTTACCTAACATAGATAACTTTGTTGTACGAAAGTTGAGACCCCATTTTTCTTATTTGTGAAGAATATGATCCTATTATTCACCCGTGTGAAAATGCGATCTGTAATATGGTTCTACGTTTATGTAAGATCGCTATAGTTTAACATCCAAAATCATTTTTTCTGATACGATACAAAAATTGGTGTTATTGTGATCAGAGTTTTTTGTGATACCAAGAAATCGCATTTTTTATTAAACCCTTTTTCTTCATTCCATTTACATTGTTAGGGTTTTATCGCATGTGCGCCCAGTGTATATGCAGATCAGTTGACACATCCATGTCACTTGATCTGAATCTACAATGTTCTCTTCTTAGTAAGAAATAAGTTCAATTAAGGAATGATTCTTATTTTGGTGCGGTTCATGCAGATTGGACTTGCACGCGAGAGCTGGCAAATCCATAAAGCGCGCTAGCGCTTTATGGTAAATTTGCCAGCTCTCGCGTGCACGTCCAATCTGCATGAACCGCACCAAAATAAGAATCATTACTTATATTTACATTTTATTCATTTTTTTCTTTAAATAAACTTAAGTCGAACGCTTTCAAAAATTAGTATTAAGTGAAAAGGGTGAGTAATACGTGGGAGTTTTCAATAGTAACAGCCATGACGTTACTGACGTCATTACGGGTCATGCGGTTCATGCAAAATGAACAGAATTTTTTTGAACGAAGAAATCAATAGGAATGTAAATATATAACCTTATTAATTGAAAACGAACAGTGTATATCCTGTCCACATCTATGCCGTCGGATCAAAATCTATACCAATCATTAGGTTATTTCCGTCCAAGACCTGGATCTACACTGGTCGCCCGTATGATTAAAGTCGTATCTATAAAGTAAAGTGTTAAAAAGAATACTAAAGTCGCTTTCCATACAACACACAATTTCAAAGACACCTTACCTTGGCCAAAGTTTCATTTTACAAATGGCGGATTTTGTCTATGACAGATGTGTCAGCAACTTTTAAATTATTTTGACTAATTTACTTCCGGAAAAATTGCTTGCCGATTTTGTGGTAGCGTTGGGGTCGGAAATATGATTTTTAACGTGTTATAACGATATGAATTTTTAAAGGCCGATCACTAAAATGCAGCGTTAATTAAAAAGTATCAATTTATTTCGCTTAATTGTTTTGTGATTGCCGGCTTTTTTTCTTTTTTGTACAACCCTAATGATGGTACAAGATCGGTAAACTTCGTCAGTGAGGAAACACGGTCGAAGGTTCAACTCTTAATTGTTGAAACTGTGTCAAAAGTATCGTATTCTCAGTATATCCTCTAATTTATTATACTTTATGCTAATCATTTGAATGGAAACTTATGAAAATTCAGAAATAATATACTTTTGTTGTACTCCACACGGGATGTCCTGTATGGTATTGTATTAATTACAACATCCTTTTCACTGATAAACTGTAGAAGCCCTCAAATCTTCAGATAAAGGGCTATCCGGTTGCAAGATCTCGTGTTTCTAAAAGTCTTTTTCAAATGCTGATGGTTTGTTTCAACAAACAAAAAAGTAGAATATGCCAACTTATAACCTCTATTTTGGACGAAAGTATTAAGTATCATATACGGGTACATGTATATCATGTATGATATTAATTTCAACATGTATAATACCCTAAAGTCATGGTGAACTAGGGCTTTTATTATTCATTATTTTCACGGGATGTTGTTCAGCCGAATTCGAATAATAATTAAAATAAATATAAATTCGGAAAAAATCCAAATTTGATCAATAAATACATAAAATAATAAAAACAACAAATCATTTAATTGCAAATGTTGGTTCATTAAAATAAATATTTTCGTGTGAAAGTTTAAAATTTTGTCATTATGTCAACTTTTACTTTTTCAAATAAGATGTGTACCGCTTTCATAGTTGTCGTATTCGAATGAAATGGAAACGACGTAATCAATTGGCAATATTGGCAATATTCTAAGTAAAAATAATAGCGGATAAACTTTTTCAACGAAGGATCGTGTCTTGCAAACGGTGTGCGTGTAACTCGTATAATAAATTAGTACAAAAATCTAAAATGGTGATTTCAATTATATATTTCTTTACAAATATACGTGGGTAAGGAGATATTAAAAGAAAATAACGGAAGGTTAAGATTTCCACTTATGCCATAAGTTCTGTTTTCCTTTCAATTTATATCTGTGCGATGACTGGGCCCTTAAAAGAAATCAACTGTTAAAATTTTATTTTATCTATTATTATTATTATTATTATTATTATTATTATTATTATTATTATTATTATTATTATTATTATTATTATTATTATTTCAAAACAGATAACACGATATCAAATATACAAAATAAACAGTAGGCAGTTTGTTTGTTACACTTTTAAGACACCAGAGTGACCGCTTGTACGTCATTCGATGTACTTTCCGATGACATTTAACCACAACAATATAAACCACCGAAACTGGAGCGCGTGTAACCTGACCACTAATGTTTGAAAATGGTCTAGATGGACCGATGAATCGGTTAGTAATTCGAATCAGAATAAGATATGTTGTTAATTCTTTTAAATTTATGCCGGATTTAAAAGCAGGGGTGGATCAAGAGGGGATGGGGTTGCTCCTCTTTTTTTATTTGGGTGGGGGATGAGGGTAGGGGGGGGGGGGGGGCAGCAATATTTAATTATCATCGGGGTTTGTCCAGAAAGCTCGAATCTATCTTGTTTCTATGGGCGGATCTAAAGGGGGTTCGGTGGGGTTGCTCGAACTCCCTTTTTGGGCAACAATATATATTTTTCATGGGATTTTGGCAAGAATGCTAGAAATTATAACGTAAATAGCCTGAAAATGCGCCAAGCAAACCCCCTTGTTGGAAATCTTACAACCGACCCTGATGTAACTACCCTAAGACTGTCCTAACTGAACCCATTCTTGAAATCTTGCATCCGACCCTTACGTAACTTCCCTAAGACTGTCCCAAAGGAACCCCCTTTTCTGGAAATATTTCCTCCGACCCTGAAATATTTACTGAAAGGAAACATAAAAACGTTTATTTTTATCGTGTTACTGTAATCGAAAAATGTACTAGTGTGTTGATTGCAAAGGAAACCGAAACTGGATTCCCTGACTTAAGTTTCTCTACATGCCTCATAAATTAATGAAAATTTTAATATATTCTCTTGGCTATCTAAACATTACTACTCTGTAAACATTTGCATTTGTTTACAGAATGAGTTGACATACAACATAATAAATGTATTCTTTTGGTAAAAGACAAATGATATCAGTAGATATTTTTAGCGTAAATCCCCTTAATAGATATGTCTCCATGGTTTTAAAAGCTTTTTACTTAAAATGTCACAAAAGAAATGCATTTAAATCGATGATTTCACCTTGTCAACGCTGCCTTAGCAGCCAAACTCACGGGCCTCGAATAATATCAACTGTATTAGAATTTTGTCTGATTTTAAAATGTAAGTTTTCGCCTTTCCTGAAAAAATTGACAATATTAATTACATATAAAATGTATAACATGGACGGCATTTGAAATTAAAGACGACTGCGGTAGTTTCCGTTTACACAAGGTTATGAATTTTACGTGTTCACCGTTTTCACAAGGTAATGAATTTAACGTGTTCACCGTTTACATGACACATTAAAAATTGGCAAACTCTGTCGTTGACCAGAGTTGAGCTCAAATGAACTCATTTGTGAAGCTACCTAGTGGCGGCTGTAATAAGTCTCCCCGTATTTAAGTTTCAGTTTCAATAACCTCCCTTGATGGTAAAATGCTAATTTCAAACCTTGCAGAATGTCCATCATTATGAGTGCCAATATTTAGGCATTTTTGAAGTATCCTTTGGGGGGGGGGGGGGGGGGATACGGGGGATATGTACTGTGTCAGTCTCTTGCAAGGCACATGATTGTGCCCAAGATCATCAAACTAAATCTGAAGATCAGTCTCAAATCTCAAGCATCTGATTGGCTGAAAAAGCGACCAGTTGCCATTTCAGCCAATCAGGTCCTTGAGATCTGAGACTGATCTCAAATCTTAGTTTTTATGATCTTGGGCCATGGTCATCCTCGATGTGTGCATCAAGATTGCCAAACCGCTTTCCCGAACAGAAAGGAAATAATTTTGCAAACTTATTGGGCTGTGTCTAAAACAAGAAGTCAAAACTCTTCGTGACTGGTTTTGAATCCAGGACCTTTCCTACCTGAGACCAGTTCGCACACCAGGGAGCAAAATACAAAACCACTGTAGAAATTGTCATCTATTGTATCATAACTAACCCAAAGGGGGGGGGGGCAAAATAATTGTTTTTAAATGTCAGTTTTTGACGCTTTGTTATAAACTTATAAAGAAATTTGAAGTTTAGTTCTTTCCTTATAATAATTTATTGGGTGGGATATAATATTGCTTGCATCATCACGGAGAAAAAATACTCATCTGGTTGACAGAACTGAAATTTAATGTAAAATAAACCTTTTTTGTAAATTCAAAATGTGCGAGATGTTTTGATAAGATATAGAGTAAAACTTATTGAAGGAGATAAGTATATTTTAATCTTCATTTTCGAGTGTCTCTTTTTTTAGAAAGTTTAAGCTAGGAGGTCAAATTCATATGCAGTAAACGAGTGTAATTAATGTGCTTAGGAAACTTACTGCAAGGGTATGAATCATTAGATGACCTAAATTATCATTCGATTCGAAGAGCTTAGATTTTTCCAGTAATGAAAGATTGATTATGGTAACCACATTTACTGAAACTAAGTGTACGAGTTGTTTCGCTTTTATATGAAGCAATGTCTATAAAGTCCTCACAGTGGTTACTTCCCTTCATATGCACGTTATACAAATGTTATAATGCGTTATATTTAGCAGGGAATGTCACCAGTGTTAGCAAATTACGGTATTTAAAAATCAAACCTTTTTTCCTACAATACAGTGTCATTTTTCTTAACTATTTACACCAGCAAATCCCTTCCTTTCAGCGTTTTTTCCCCTTATTTTCTCATTATTTCACCATGGCAAAACGTGATTGTAATATAAGACGGGTTTTGAAGAAAAGTATATTCATGAACCGTCTTTTGTCTTTAATCAAATCTGCAAAATATGTGATAATCATTGGTAATTTTCAAATATTAAGTAATGTTTTTATTGATATCGAACTACACAAACATGAACCTATTTCCTCAACCCAATCCTCGGAGTGGGTTCCTGTTCGATGGCAAAACGTGACATTGGAAAATCACTAATTTTCGCGATGTACTAGTTGTCGTGGAGTTCGAGGGCAGACCGATCCACGAATTTCAAACCGCCACGAAATTTATTTTTGAACATAAACGTAGGCCTATTGAAAAAAATAAAAACCACGAAATTAGAAACCCTGGAAATGTCTTTATACCGTAAACTACCAAATTTTTTGGAAACGACTATATTAAGTTCATTTTCAGTGCTCGCATAGAATACAATTTGGAAAATTTGACGATCGTGGCTATGAACCCGTTTTCGATATGATTCGTGAAAGTCGCATGCAGTATTAACCGACTTTCAAATTTGTTTCCTTATGCAATATACTCAGATCTCGAACTTAAGATATCCCACCAAACTGTCAATCATTTAAGTGTTCGTGCTCAATTTGTTATATCCACTTACCCATATTCAATGGAGATATAATCAAGCCTGTAATGTTTCAATTATCTTTTAATTTCATATCTTTATATTAACATATAAATAATTTATAGAAAAATTAATTTTTTTTCAGAGCTTGTAATTTGATATTATATGTCTCTCTTTTACTTAATCCCAATTCGTTTATGTGTACCAGGACTGCACTGTTTTCAGGTTGAAACTGTGAAACGCGCAGCCTCATCACTTTTAACGACGACTTCTGTAGTTTACAGTTTCATAGAACAGTGAAATTTACATGAACACCATTTGCATTGTTACGTCTTTTTTAAAGTTATTTTGATTCAAATGTGAATTTCGTAATCATTTGGTAACGGAGAGACTTTCGTTCTTTAATAATACTTGTTGGTCTATATTCAGCGACTAAGTTTACCAATTTTAATTGTTATGCAAAACGGTGAACATGTAAAATTCATAACGTTGTGAAAACCGAAACAACCGCAATCCTCTTTAAGGTTCGATCCGGGGACCACCAAGATATTCACTTAGGTAAAAAAAAACGTCAAGATAAACACGTAAGCGGTAAACGTGGCACTTTTTATACTATTTTCCCGGAATCAAATTAAAAGCTAATTGATTTGTGGTTTGAAATAAGAATTAAATGTGCTTAGAACTTTAATATTAAACATGTTTACATTTTTAGTGCGTGAAAAAAGTTTAACCTTTAGATTTACTGGTATTTTCCTCCGTGGTGAAGAGGTATGTTTGCCGGTCTCAGATTTGAAAGGGACCGGGTTCGATTCCAGCTAAAGATCAGTATTTTTTTCTTGGAAGTAAAGATTCTCTTGCGAGTGTATATAATTATGAAAAAACATAATATTTTTTTCACCAGTGTCAGTGAGAGTTAAGCAATAGAAATAATACTTTTCTTAAATGTTCATATTACAGAACGATCACTTATCCCTGACACTTTTGTGCGAGTTTAAACTTGACTTCCGGAGAAAAAAGGTATAGTCAGATTTTACGCATTGAGCCGTGAATGTACTTTTGTATTTATAGATTTTTTGACTATTCCACAAAATGGGGAAGTTAGATATTCCCATCATAGCTCATTATGTTAAAATTGAATACTATGTAGCATAAGACTTTATGGCCGTGGCAGTAACACACCAGGCATTAGGGTTATGTGTTCGAATCCCATGGTAGGGATTTCTTTTTTCTGTTTTATTTTTATATCACTATATTTTCAATACATTCATGTAGGCACCAACAAAAATGCCATTAAGATGTCGAGATCGAATCTTACTGAAACACAGTCTTCGGACGATGCCAAAAGGGTGCAAAATCGTTTTGAATTTTTTAAATAAAAGTAAGATAATGTAATGAAGGTTCCAGTTCAATAATGCATCTGCGCGAATCATAATTCTAAATTTGCCTCATCTGCGTGAATATAAAGCCCCGCAAAATTAAATGATACCACAATGCCTTTAACTTTTACGAATACATTGTCATTTAATAGTTATATTCATTCGCTGTAGAGTTTTTAATTAATACAAAAAATATATTGATCTTTACCTGGTATCGAACCTGGTTCCTTTCATGTCGGAGACCGGCAAACATACTACTGGACCACGAAAGAAAATACCAGTAAAGGAAACCTCTATATATTGCACATAAGCAGTAATGGCGCGAAAATAAAAAAAATATTTTTCAGAGTACGAGTTATTTCGCTTACACTGTTACTAATTTTGGTATTTCTTATATGTTCACATGAAAGATCGGTAACTCGCGAGTAATGTAGATAGACGTGGAAATTTAGTAAATATACGTAATGTTTATGTAAATATAAATGGCAAATTCAATCTCTTCGCAATGCTTTTGACATAACATCTTTTCTTTAGATCTGTGCAAGTTTTAACTTTCAGTTTAAGAGTTAACAGTTAAACCAAATATTATCGTAGTCAATGGCCGTTTAATTCAATAGTAAACCAAACGATGTTTTTAATTATATAATCCTCAAATATAACGCCGTAACAATTTTTCATTTATATTATATATAAAGATTCTCTGCGCTATCCAATATGAAGAACTAGTATAGACCCATCTATCGTGACAAATACTGTGTTTGTGTAGGAAAGAAGCAATTCTACATTAAATTAATAGAAACGCTTGAAAATATTTGATAAACGGTATAGAAAGCAAAGAGTTGCACAGATCTAAAGACTATAGACCCTGTTATCCCGTTAGCATTGTGAATCAATGGAATTTGTCATATATATTTACGAAATTTACACTTCCAGCTACCTGTCCTAAAGAGTTACCGTTCTTTCATATGAACATAAAAGAAATACCAAATTTCGTTACAGTGTAAGCGAAATAACTCGTACTCTGAAAAATAAAATGTTATTTTCGCGCCATAACTGTTTATAATACAATATGTAGAAGAATTATTACCTCTATTGGCATTTTTCTCCGTGGTTGTAGCGGTATGTTTGCCGGGCTCAGATATGAAAGGTACCGGGTTCAAAACCACATAAAGGTCATTTTTTCGGCGTTAGCTGTCTAAGCTCACTTTTGACCTAGTTTTTCGACCAATGAAATATTGTAAATAAAAATTATTATGCAGCGGGAAAATCAAATAGATTATTTTGATTGGTTATTAGTGGGTCTCGTTAATGATTACCTTAACGATTTTTATATTGTGTGTTAGTATTTACATGGCACTTACATGTTCGGGCATTTTCGTTTTTAAAAGCGATAATTGTATTGGAGTAAAAGATATTAACTGTATAAATAGCCAGTTAAGTCAATTGATGGCTTAAATACGATTTTATATGGAATATTCACGGGTGTCAGGTAAACACTCGAGTACAATACACAGTGTAAAACGACAGAGAAGTGCAGATATTTCTGGTTCTTACTGGTTCTTTCTAGTTCCTTTGATACTGATTGTTAATTTCAAGTGATGACATTCAAATCGCCTTGGTGTAGTGGTTATCACACTCGCCTGTTAAGCGGATGCCCCGGGTTCAATACTCGGGAGGGACACTTTTTTAAGTTAATTTACGTAAAAGTTGGTAGATTTCGCTCTTGTAACAAGTTGTTATTATTTTCATTTATTGTATTTTAATAACATTTATTCGTCATTAGTACTAACTCTACAAGAGGTATTTTATTGAAACTGAATAAATGTACAGTTAACATTAGACATTCTTCTTTCATCGACGTATTATCACCAGACGAAATTTTTGCACGCTCTTTATTTCTTTCTTTCTTATATATAAAAATATTTTCCATCAACGCCGTTTATCTTTTTTTAAAGATATTTCTTGTTTACTTTGAAGTAAAGACTTTTTTCATTTGATGAAAGTATTTATCAGCGGCATTAACAGATAATTCAACATTTATTAGATGTATAATGATGTAAGAACTTATTATTGCTTCGCAGCAATCATAAACCATGTAGTACCGCAGGTACCATTAACTGTGGTAGTAAATAGAACGGTACCCGCGCTGCTGAAAGGCAGCTGTGGAGAATCTCAAATTTTTAACGGCAACATAGCTTCGACTATACAATGAATTCAATATTAGACCGGCTATTGTGGGTCTAAATTGTGTCTACACTTCGCTTGTGTATGGTATTTATTTTCCTTACATCCCATTCTTCTCTAAATATGCAGGAAAACGGAGTTTCATTTTGAAATATACGTATCTTAAACGCATACCTTTTGCTTTAATGTTCATATGGAGTAAATCGTTGGGTTTATTTAAAAGTTCGTATGATGATTTATTCAAATTCCTCACAGCGTACAGAGATGTAGAACCAATATAAACATTAAATTTTGCTTATAGTCGAAAGCTAACACGTTATTGCATTTTATTATATTCTCGAGGTTTGCAGGGGTGTACAATTATTGCAAACCCTTTAGGAGATACTGCGACAGAGCTTTATTAAGTTGACCTATATATAACATGGTTTTCATTGTAAAAATATCATGCATAGATAAATGTGCTGAATCTCAAGAGTTCCCTTTGTTCCCAGTTGCTCCAATAACGAACTTCTCGCGAGGACTTGAACCTAGAACTCCTACCACCGAAGTGGCCAGGTGTGATTCCTTACACTACGAGAAGTGGAATGTTTGCAGCTGACTTCATGGAAACTCTTAAGATATTATCCATTTTTCAATTTTTATAGATATTATCAAGAAAATTAGCCCATCCTTTATATAATACTGATAAAAGTACCGTTTAAAACAAAATTGTAAAGAACACATAAAAGTTCCTTTTAAATTTTTATAAATAAAATGTTTGTCAAATTATGCTAACTTACAGAATGAGATTATGACTTTTATTCAAAAGTATTTTAATTAAAATTATCTTACCGTCAAATATTTAGTATAAGAGAACCTAAATATCGGCATAACGTTTCCTAGATGCCGGGAAGAATATTCTGTCGTAAGCAGTTTTCCTGTCGCAAGCAGTTATCCTTCCGTAAGCAGTTATCCTGCCATTAACAGTAATGACAACGTACGCAGTTATCCTGCCGTAAGCAGTTATTCTGCGTAAGCATTTATCCTGCCATAAGCAGTTATCCTGCCTTGAGCAGTTAGCCTGCCGTGAGCAGTTATCCTGTCGTAAGCATTTTTCCTGCCATAAGGAGTTATACTGCCTTGAGCAGTTATTCTGCCTTTAGCAGTTAGCCTGCCTATAGCAGTTAGCCTGCCGTGAGCAGTTATCCTGCCGTAAACAGTTATCCTGCCGTAAGGAGTTATACAGCCTTGAGCAGTTAGCCTGCCGTGAGCAGTTATCCTGCCGTAAGCAGTTATCCTGCCGTAAGCATTTATACTGCCTTGAGCAGATTCTGCCTTTAGCAGTTAGCCTGCCAATAGCAGTTAGCCTGCCGTGAGCAGTTATCCTGCCGTAAGCAGTTATCCTGCCGTAAGGAGTTATACTGCCTTGAGCAGTTAGCCTGCCGTGAGCAGTTATCCTGCCGTAAGGAGTTATTCTGCCTTAAGCAGTAAGCCTGCCGTGAGCAGTAATCCTGTCGTAAGCAGTTATTCTGCCTTTAGCAGTTATTCTGCCTTAAGCAGTTAGCCTGCCGTGAGCAGTTATCCTGCCGTTAGCATTTATCCTGCCGTAAGGAGTTATACTGCCTTGAGCAGTTATCTTGCTTTTATCAGTTATTCTGCCTTAAGCAGTTAGCCTGCCGTGAGCAGTTATCCTGCCGTTAGCATTTATCCTGCCGTAAGGAGTTTTACTGCCTTGAGCAGTTATCTTGCTTTTATAAGTTATTCTGCCTTAAGCAGTTAGCCTGCCGTGAGCAGTTATCCTGCCGTAAGCAGTTATCCTGCCGTACGCAGTTATTCTGCCTAAAGCAGTTAGGCTGCCGTTAGCAGTTATCTTGTCGTGAGCAGTTATCCTGTCGTGAGCAGTTATCCTGCCGTAAGCAGTTATTCTGCCTTATGCAGTTATCCTGCCGTTAGCATTTATCCTGCCGTAAGGAGTTATACTGCCTTGAGCAGTTATCTTGCTTTTAGCAGTTATTCTGCCGTGAGCAGTTATCTTGCCATGAGCAGTTATCCTGCCGTTAGCATTTATCCTGCCGTAAGGAGTTATACTGCCTTGAGCAGTTATCTTGCTTTAAGCAGTTATTCTGCCTTAAGCAGTTAGCCTGCCGTGAGCAGTTTTCCTGCCGTAAGCAGTTATCCTGCCGTAAGGAGTTATACTGCCTTGAGCAGTTATCTTGCTTTTAGCAGTTAGCCTGCCCTGAGCAGTTATCATGCCGTTAGCAGTTAGCCTGCCACTAGAAGTTATACTGCCTAAGGCAGTTATCCTGACGTAAGCAGTTATCCTGCCGTTAGCAGTTATCCTGCCTAAGGCAGTTATCCTGAGGTAAGCAGTTATCCTGCCACAAATAGTAATCATATCGTAAGCAGTTATCCAGCCGTAAGCAGTTATTCTGACGAAAACAGTTATCCAGTCGTAAGCAGTTATACTGCCGTTAGCAGTTATCCAGACGAATCAATTATCCTGACGTAAGCAGTTATCCTGCCGTCAGCAATTATCCCGCCGTTAGCTGTTATCCTGTTGCAAGCAGTTATCCTGCCGTCAGCAATTATCCCGCCGTTAGCTGTTATCCTGTTGCAAGCAGTTATTCTGCCGTCAGCAATTATCATTTCGTAAGTAGTTATCCTGCCGTCAGCAGTTATCCTGTCTTAAGCATTTACTCTGTCGTAAGCAGTTATCTTGTTGTAAGCAGTAAACCTGTCTTAAGCAATTATCCTGTCGCAAGCATTTATCCTGCCGTTAGCAGTTATCCTGTCTTAAGCAGTTATCCTGTCGTAAACATTTATCCTACCGTAAGCAGTTATCCTGCCGTCAGCAATTATCCTTTCGTAAGTATCCTATCGCAAGCATTTATCCTAGCGTCAATACTGGTCAGATTAGTGTCATATGAGCTGAGAAATGAAAGTTTTCTTTCCTCTGGTAACTTTTTCCAATGTTGTTACGACTCAAAACACCATTATATCCGGTCCCATACCGTGATAAAAATATTACAAGCCTTACTTTAACGTTTTGATTTTTCTTAATTATAGTCTTCCAACTTTTCATTTTAATAAGCAATTAGCATAGGTGAGAGTTATATGACAGTTAAATACAGTAGAACCCCTCATACAAAACACGACTCCATAATTAAGACCACCTCGATAATAAGACCATTTTTCAATTTGTTTTTTGCGCTAGTTGTACCCCAAAATTAGGACTACTTCACTGTTTGTTAAGACCGATTTTGTCCAGTCCCAGTGGTGGCCGTAATAGAGAGGTTTCACTGTAAGCATATTTATACTGTTTTTGCTGCAACTGCTGTTGTTGATATATTTTTTGCACGTCATTAATACTAACCCTTAAATAAAAGAAACTGTTCATTTTGCTGCGCTATAATAATCGTGCATTCCTTGTTCTGATAAAACGAAGTATTCAGTCACCCTTTATTCTAGGCTTCCTTCTTCGGAAATTAGTTTCCAGTTCACATCTGTTTGATCTGAGAAGTGTTTCTATTTGTGATACAGAAGAAAAAACACTTTAAGGTCTTCTAGCATGTTCCGACGCAAACAAAAACATTTTTTATTTTAAATTTCTGTTCGCATGGGTTTAATTTTTGCGAATTTCGGGCAAGAGAAAGTGTGTGAACGTGTCAAAGTCAAATGATTGAATATCATATCTTAAGAGAAAGTACATCTGCGCGACTTAAATTTCGATCGAAAATGCCATTTGCGACGTGTAAGCGACATTTGATTCCTTCTTAATTTAAGGATACCACAGAATTTATGTTTAAGAGAATATGTTTTATCGCCTTTACTACCACATCTATACATCCTTGACTCCGTCAAGACAACCGTTATTTAACAGCGGTTTCCTTTCCTGACATGTAATCCCTGCGAAGAAGTCAGAAAAGGCCGATTTCACGTACTAAAACTAGACCTTCGTATACCTGCTTCTTTGGGATTTCTGCTTTTTTGGTCCTCTTTTACCGTATATTGTTTTATACTACGGACATAGACGTGCTTTCCATACTGAACAGAATGACGGAATAACTCTTCTGTAGCATCGTTTTGTCAGAATGTTTGCTACGCATTTTATTTTTAAAGGGTATTTTAGGGTAATGCTGAAACTGCAATTAGTTTAAGGGAAGCTCGATTATTCAGCATATATATTTTTATAAAACTGACACAAGTAACATCACCAAAGTTTTCACAAATATAAATCATCCAATTGCTAACTTCACTCAGTTATAAGGTTTCCAGGCTACTTAAACTTAACGCTGCTAGGCTTCTAGCTTCATGCTTCCAGGATACTAACTTCAAGCTAATAGACTGTCAGGCTGCTAACTTCACGCTTACAGGCTGCTAGCTTCACACGCTGCCAGGCTTCGTATGCCTAATTCTTGGTGACCTGCTTTTTTGGTCCTCTTTTACAGGATATTGTTGTATATAACGGACACTAGACAGAATGACGGAAAAACTCTACAGTAATCAATCATATTTGACTAATCTTAAGAAATTCTGTCCTCTATTACTCAAAATTGTGATTGTACCGGAAGCATTCAGGCTGCAGTTTGAAGAGAACACAGATTGCAGAAAAAAAAACTAAAAGAAATATAAATTGTGTATAACCATGACAACACTTGAAGCTAATGCCACTAAATGTGATTTTTCAGGCATTTTATCACTGTTATCTAGAAAATTGGTTGTCAAAAGCGGCGGAAAAATGGCATTATCAGACAGCATGGAATCGTCATGCCAGTTGCATTGCTTTGTCCGATATAGCATCGTTCTTTTCTCTGACAATGCTTGTTGTATTGAAAATTTAATTACGGACTTAAATAGTGTATTAATTCATAAAACTGTTTAGATATTTAAATTGTTTGGAGTATAAATTAATATTTATTGCGTGCTTTTGGATAGGGAAGTTACACTTCTTAGATGTTTTTTAAAACAAGATTGGACAAAAAAACTTAAAACAAATATACACTGGAATATAAGCTATTGACTTAAACAATGCCGCTTTGATTTTGGATCATACGTGTGTTAGTGAAGACATGGAAAGTTTGGACTTTGGCGAAAGAAAATTTTGGGAACTAAAAATAGCTAAACTTATTTGGGTGATTTTTCCGCCAATCTTGATAATTTGTGGCACAATAGGAAATGTATTGTCATTTATAGTTATTAATCAACGTCACCGTCAGAGGACGTCGACGTCAACGTATCTTTCAGCGCTGGCGATTTGTGACCTGCTTGTGATATATATTGGTTTGTTGCGTTGCTGGCTGAGCGAAACTTTCAACTATGACATCAGAACAATCAATGACGTCATATGTAAGCTTCATTTCTATCTAGTCAACTTAACTTTGCAACTGTCGTCATGGATTTTGGTTGCCATAACAACAGAACGCTTAATCAGCATCTGGAAACCGCACGTGGCGAAAAAGGAGTGCACAAAGGGCGTCGCATCTAGTGTGCTGATCATAATGTCCACTGTTCTTGTGGTCATAAATGGACATATGCTATTTGGAGTAAAGATAAGTATTGAAGCAATGGTCCGAAACGATACGGGTTTAAACCGTAGCGTGTTTTGCGAACCGGACATAGCGGACAAAGCGTACTCGGAATTTATGTACTACATATGGACATGGGTGGATTTTGGCATCGTCTTTTTCTTACCATTTCTTCTACTGATGACGAGCAATATTATCATCATAATAAACATCAAACGAAGCCGGAAGTTCAGACGAGAAGTGATGAGTTACAGAATACGATCGCAAAAGCCCTTAATTTCGTTGACCGCCATGTTACTGGCTTTGAACTGCGTGTTTTTCGTATGCGTTGGCCCGGTCAATGTGTACATAATCGGCCAGTTCCATTGGTGGCCTAGGCATACCGAGGGACACGCCGAGGCCATTCAGACGTTGCTTTGGGCAACGGTTAATATTCTTATGTACACAAATAATGCAGCTAACTTCTTGTTTTACATTCTCTGCGGCTCTGAATTTAGAGCGGAAGTGAAGAGAGTTCTGTTCAGTGTTTGCGCGCGAAGGACTTCTGGTACCAGAGAAACCTATACCAGACGGCCACTTCATCCGAACACATCCTTTGAAATGATAAGTGTTTAGCTCTGTTGACAGTCAGGGGTCCAATATCATAAAATTAATATAACTATAGGTGCTACCTATAACGGGGAAAGCTTGTTTTTAATACCTAAAATAAATATAACTAACATGTGTTGCACTGTACGGAATTACTGCATTATGCAGGTTATGACTAATCAACAGATCAAAAATACGGCCCACACGATGCAGCCCAGGATTTTCTGATGTTTAGGCCAATTACAGTGGACGACATGACCCGTAGAGATTCTGTCAGATATGAAATCAAAACAAGGAATACTTTATGGCCCATCAAAGCAATATTTTTGTTGTTTTTTTTTCCAAAAGCTACCAACAAGTATGACCATATAGCTTGAGGATACTTGCAAATTTATAGAACCAATGCATCGAGGATTTATAGAACCAATTCAGGCTTTACTTTCACACCTATTTCACGAACATATAGAACAAAGAACGGTAGTCTGCATGTCATCTTTGATGTTTTTGAAAGAAATGTCATTGTCGTTTTTAATTGGTAACAAAATGGTTATTAAAACAGCAAGGTTTTTTTACATACATTTATTTCGAAATTTATAAAAAAAAAACATATGGAAAACTTCACTGTGCTCATGCTTTAATTTAGCATGTACAAACTATAGTTTATGATGTTTTTTTGGTGAACATTCGGTCATTTTGCTGAAAGATGTACAGTCTAGTTTTTTTATAATGTGTGTTGTATTGTCTTAACACTAGGCAGTATTGTCCGCCATTCTGAACGGAAACTTTCGCCAATGCGGGTCTAAAGTCTGCCAACCTAGGCTGTTGCCTGGGGCATATCGGCAATTAGACATATTGTCCATAAACCACTGTACCTAGGTTATCACAGTTTAGGTTTTGGAAAATAAAACATGTTAAGTGCAAAACTAATGAGGTTGAAAAAATAACTGCCATCTCCAGGGACATGCAAATATTTGTAATGAGTGCCTGCTATATCAACATTGCTGAAACTGCCTCATATATATCCATGTTTAAAAACATTACCTGATTAGCTACAATTTGTTTTGTTTTGTTATTTTGTTTGAGATATGTTTACATGATTGTGTTGTGTTTGTAAGTGTGTGTCTCTAGGTTAATAGTTTATGTATATTTTGTTACAGATTGGAATTTATTAACACATTCTAGAGTGTTTGTATTTAATTCAGTTGATCACATTTTTTCATTATAATTTGTGTGTGTGTGTGTGGTTCGCATATACTGGAATAGTTCTTGTGTAATTATGGTGAGTTTCATTACATTTTTTGTTGACTTGTTGTAGAAACAATTCCACATTTACTGCTTCCTGTACAATGATGATGAATTTTTTTAACAATCTTTGAATATAAATGGTCAGTTATGTGGTACAATGAACAAATGTTATCTGTGTTTTTCTCTCTTTTTGAAGGTTTATTTTTTGAACCTCACTGAAGTTTTGGGTTCAGACAGTCAATGTGTTCATTTAGCAAAGCACATGATATTTTGAAATGTTTAAACATATAAAGTGCTTTAATAATATTTTGACAGTAAAAAGTATCCTTAATTATTTACACACAACTTTAAATGCATACTTTTGAAAACAGGCTATTTCTTGTTGTATATTTAATATTGAAAAAAAAGAACATGTGTTACATTTTGAGGCTTAAAATGTCCCTAATAACATTCAATTGTACTTGAGTAACGCTTTTGTGAATTCTCTATTAAGTACAAATTATTTTTGTATTGCCAACACAGCGCTTGGTTCTATCTTCCAACAGACTATCGCGATAGTGCGGATACCGCTTTTCAGACTAATCAGTGATCTCCCCTTAAATTGTGAAGGGTTATTGGTTTTCTATTTTAAATCAGACAGTGAATTTGAGAGAATGAGAAACCAGTCTGGAAAAACAACAACAACAATGGCGGCCCACAACGTACAACTTCAAAATCTTTATGGACTATAGAGTAAGAGTAAGACATCAGAAATCTATTGAAATTTTGATAGTTTTTGTTTGATTTTGTTATATTAAACATCGTACACATTGTCTATAGGCGGGAAAAGCCCGAAGGCGACCCGCTTCTCGGGTCGCCTTCGGCGGCTTTCCCCGTAATACTAGAAACCAGTATCAAATCTCAAGACGTATTTGATTGACTGAAATGAAGACTAACTTCAAGCATCTGATGGGCTGAAATGGAGACTCATTTTTATTATCTTGGGCCCAGAGCTGCATGTTTACCGTACTTTTTGGCTAATGCTGCCCGTCGGGCGTTACTTAGACCGGGCTGTTGCTATTATAGCCAATCAAATACTTCAGATTTAAGACTGGTCTCTAATCTCAGGTTCATTATCTTGGACCTAGAGCTGAAACTTTACATCACTGTTTGGCAAATGCTGCCCGTTGGGCATTTCTTAGACCTGCTTGTTGCAATTACAGGCATTGTTTGAATTTTATACTGGTCTCCAATCTCTGGTTTGGGCACAGAGCTGACTCTGTAGCTAGTGCAGACCATCGGGTGTTATTTAGAGACGGCGTTCACCGAGTTGTTGCTATTACAGTCGATGTATGCCATACAAACCGAATCTGGAATAACATTGACCTTATTGGTTTGCATAAAATTGATCTCTTGTTTGTGTGAAGGATGATTACTGAGAGTGGTGGGCTTAGAACAAATAGCGTGCAGAGTCACTGGAAAGTAGCCATACTTTCAGCACTAGAAAATCTCTGTCCCTCGTGTAGCCTTTATAAGCGCTACATAACGGGTAAATGTAGAGCAAATAAAACAAAAACTAATGCTTGTTTACAGTGCATAAACAAAATAAAAAAATAATTGTAGTGCACTATCAAAATAAAACATAATAAAAGAACTGAAGTAATATAGCAACGGCAATAAGGCCGGAAAGTGACCAGAGTAAAACAAAACAACAACAACAGACAGCTGTTAAGGAATTTGAGGACATAATCGAGAATGGAGACATGTAACAAATCTCTAGATTGTGATTTTGCGCAAATTTGTATCCTTCTGTATACTAGTCACAACTTTCAGTTTGGTGAAGACTGGAGGATACTGAAGAACGAGTAGTTCCAAAGAGAAATTTGTCCGTTTTATTTGGAGGAAAACGAGAAATATTTATAAATTTTGAAGCACAATAAGTGCCTCAACTCTGTTCATAATCGGAAATCAAGGCCGATATTAATGGTACTTAACCTTAGAAGACATAAAAATTCGTCCGCTTCATAATAATGAAAATATGGGTGAAGAATCATGGGATCTACATTTTGTAAATCGGGGACTATTTTAAATATGGAAAGTATTGTTATGACCAGGTAGTCTCGATCAAAGTTCATTTTAAGTAAAATGCATGGCTGATGCATTGTAACGCCGCATAGCATAAGAGAATCACCGCATAAACGAACAATAATTTGTTTATGCGGCGATGTTCCTATGCGGCGTTACAATGCATGAGTGTGAGGTGCAGATGGCAAAACTGTCAACCTGGGTGAACTGTTTTTGCGGGAAAGAGGCTCTGCCGAGGTGACAGATTTTCTATCTTAAACGAATGTTTCATGCAAGATCCTCTTTCATGCAGAGCGTTAACTATTTACAACAATTGTGTATATGTTTACAAGCAAAACTACTTTCATATTCTAAATTGTTGACGATAACTATTTGTTTTTGTTTAGACGTTTTTTACCTAAAAACTTTACGTCAAATTCTTGATGACGTTTAAACACGCGAACGGTTTCTTTCCCTAGTGAAAGATAAAATATATTCTTTCCCAGTAAAACATGCTGAAACACTTTCCCGGTATGCATGAATAAATACAACTGGAAAAAAGAACGAAGAACGACTGAGTCAAGAACCTCAAAGTAATGACTGGTCAGATTATATTCTCGGTTCAATTTTAGTCCAATAGTTGTTAAGGATATTTCAGTATCAATCTCGTTTTATTTTATTGTCATTTTATTTTACTTCTGCAATGAATTCCTGTAAATTTATTCTTCGAATTAACCGTTTGACAATATATTTGTATATATGTGATTGCGTCTTGTTTTTCTCTTGTTTTATGTTCTGCTTTGGAAAGCACGCCGAAAGAAAATGTGTTGATTATAAAAGTTATTAGCGGGTACATGTATAAGAGATAAAAGAAAGGAAAGTTCAGCTATGAACAAAGTCTAACTGATTTCAACTTCAAGTCTTTAAGGCGTAGCAAACATTGCAAATGGCGAAAACTACTTTCGGTTTGAACCAGGAAGTGAGTTTTCCTTGAATTTCTTGAAAACACTAACATTATTTAGACGAATTGGCACTAAACATTGTAGACCAGCATATACTTATTTCAGATATGAGTTGCTTTGGTAAATTGTCCATGAATTTCAGATTTCTCATGGAAATGGTTTTTCTTTTGTTTTAGTATGCGCTTGGTAATTAGAACATGAATTAGACTAAATTGAGCTTGAAAACATTAACTACATCCATAGCTAAATACATTCCTTTGCTAAAATCTAGGTGGCAATAAGTATTTCCCCCAAAATTCATTTTTGAAATTTTAGCCAGTTTTTGCCATTTGCAATGTTTGCGACCGCTTAAGCACTGAATGAATATAATGGAGCCACGTGTATATCAATTTGGATCATCTAATTAATATCATGGTTCAACGGGCAACTTTTACGTAATTCTATAAACTAAATTGATTATCTTACTAGCGAACTGTATAGATCCAGGTCAGGGCTGCACAGGCTGATCTGGTTCTAGACTGGTCGTAAATTTGACATATGCTGTGTTAAGCACTTAAGGGGTTTAAGTTTGCAACGTCTTTCCTGGGGTTTAATTTTGGCCCAAAATGAACGTGCAATGTCTTTCCTCTAATAGTGGTTGAGGAGACATTTTGACGACGTACTTAATTTCATTGAGGCACAGAGATTTTACAGCAAAGCAATTAGTTTGCATGATCTGCTACACAGTTAAATAAAGTTTGGAAAGCTTTTAATTACATTTTGCCTCCGCTGTACTGGTGAAGTAACTGTCATATTTTTCTATACTCACATGCAAGGGGGAGGGGGGGGGGGGCTGAAGGACCAAATAAATATTAAAACTATTTGAATTTTCTCCCTTGTCCAGGAAACCCTTGAATGTTGTGAATCTTTATTAATATTCAACAAAGAAGCAGTATAATCGTTTCCCTTTCGGAATACAAAACAAAAACAACCGTCTGCCAAAGAAATAAGAAACATTCCTATGACGTCTTTTAATAGTTTTCTTTTGTTTCCTATTAATATATTATACGATTAAATAAATCAAATCTGTTCATTTTGTCAATTTTCCGTGAGATTTCTTTTTATTGTGACAGTCGGAAGTCAGAAAGTATTGATAAAATGTTAATCTTTGGACGCCAATATTCATGTTAGAAGCCAAGAATATTCGTGCACTTTCTAGTCACTCAAAACGGTGTTCGACCGTTATTTAACAAGACAATTTACATCAGTGTTCGACTTCAAATATATCAAATTCTATTAATTCGCAACATATACGTATATTGTATTGCAAGAATAAAAGGGGGCACTCGAAATGTGTTTATTGATTCCGAGTAGAAAAAATTGACACGCTTAAAAATTGGAACATCTGCTTATCTCAATATTGTGATGACTCAAATAGGTTAAGTAGTAAATAAATAGGCATTCAAAACGTTAAGTTAGTGAAGAAAATTATTTCATTGAAATAATAATTGTGAATTATATTTTCGTATGTTCAACATGTCGAAAATACGATCCCATCAAAGTATGCTCTCTATTAAACAAGAGCTGAATAGTTCTCAATTTAGTTCAATTCTCTCTAGTAAACGAGAGCTTCAAAGTCCTTAAAGTAGTTCTGTACACTCAAGTTGAACAATCCATCCTCCCTAGTTCTTATAAAGCAGCCATCTAGAAAATGGGAGATGAACAGTCCTCAAAACATCACAACACTCTCTAATTAAGGGGAGAAAAGCAATCCTCTCTAATTAAGGGGAGTAAACTTGTCATCAAAACTGCTCAAAACTCCCAAATTAGGGGAGCAAATTAATCCTCTCTAGTTAAGGGAAGTTAAGAAGTCCTCAAATCAGCTTAATCCTCTATACTTAAGGAAAGATAAACTATTTTCTCTAGTTCAGGGGAGTCAAGCAGTCACCAAAAACAGCCCAATTCTCCTAAATTAGGGGAGATAAGCAATTCTCTTTAGTTAAAGAGAGTTAAGCAGCTCTCAAAACAGCTCAATACTCACTACTTCAGGGGAAATAACTAATCCTCTCAAGATAAGGGAAGTTATGCAGTCCTCAAACCAGCTCAATACTCTCAAGTTATGGGGAGATAAGCAATATTTACTAGTTAATGGAAGTTCAGCAGTCCTCAAAACAGAATACTCTCTAAATAAGGGGAGATAATCATCCTCTCTTGTTTAGAGAAGTTAATTATTCCTCAATTCTCTCGTTAACGGGAGCAATAGTCCACAAAACTGGTCAGTACTTGTTATGGGGAGTAAGCAGTCCTCAAAACAGCTATAGCTTGTAACTATACCATGTCTTTGATCATTTGAGCAGAAAGCGGACAATACTCTCGCTTAGGGGAGCAAATCGGTCCTTTTACAACCTCATGACAGGCGTGCTATAATGTCTCCAACTCAGGACAAGAGAACTATAAATCAGAAACTAACTTGTTGAAAATATTTATTGTGGAGATTAATCTGTAACTCTCAATTTAAAATAGTTCCATGAACTTAAACATAAAAACTCTAAGTGAAACAACAATTAATAAATAGAACCGAAAGTGACTGCATAAAGACAGCCAATCAAGTGACATGTATGGGCAGCTATATGTTTTGATCAGGCCCCAAGATTATAAAACTGAGAATGAAACCAGTCTCAAATTTCAAGGATCTGATTGGCTGAAATGGCGACTGATCATCATTTCAGCCAATCAGATTCTTTAGATTTGAGACTGGTTTCAAATCTGTTTTACAATCTTCACTTCTGATAAGTATCAGACACTGATAATCATAATCTAATCTAGCCTTGACAGCTACCAAAACTTATATGCACACTATTAAATGACTTGTCTAAACATTATAAATCTATGAATGGAGACCAGTCTATTATCTCAGCAATCTGATTGGTTTAAAATCGAGAACCATCTTAGAACTGACCAATGGTAAGCTCAAGTTCTGAGACTGGTTTCCATTCTCTGTTTACTCAATCTCAACTATGTCCAGTCATGTCAAAAAAATAAGGTAAAAAACAGAAGTATTTTCTAACTAAATAAATATTTTCTTTTTCTTGTTCATATATTTACAAATTCCAGGGTGTTAGTAAAACTGATGAATGCTTCCTGACAAACAACAGGGACAATAAAATGGTGCTGTGATATATTATATGTACATTGTAGCTTATTAAAGGGTCATAACTTGGTAAATACAAACTGCACTTGCAGCATTGCTTAAGTTATGTCACGCTTCTCATCCAGTTTTGTTGAATTAAGCAGGAGTTCGATGAACTAAAGTGCAGATAAGGGAAGTGCTACACTATGTTACATAAGCACCATCAAAATTCCAAACTGCAGGAACAAGTTAATAATATTAGCGAAGCTTTACAAAAACATACTAAATTACATTTTGCTGAAAAATAGCACAAAAATTAGTTGCCATTTTTAATACAATGAAATTTAAAGGGCCATAATTCTATTAAATCCTTAAGCCAAAACATTTTAATAATATGCACAGCTCCTCTTATTGGTGAAGCTCCAAAAAAGTGTAATTAAAAAAAAGCTCCAAATAAAGTGTACTTAAATTCCAACTGGTGGTTGATGAGATAATAACCTTTACACCAGGGCTCTTGTAAAATAATATATATACAGACATTAAAAGGGCCATCACTCCGTGAAAAATCATGAAAACATGCCCATATCCTCTTGTCTGTGTTGCATCACATAAAGTGTCATTTGATTCATACTTCTGAAAAAGCCAGGACAAAAATCCTCCTATAAACCTTTGCTCCATATATACGCCCTTTAACCATTTCCTGGATATATACGCATTTTTACGCATGTGCGACCAGTGTAGATCCAGATCAGCCGGCACATCCGTGCCGTCTGATCAGGATCTGCACTGGTCGCATTATGGTCAGAAATAGTCTAATGAATCAAAAAGCGAAAAGTTGAGATCCAGATCAGACGGCACGGATGTGCCGGCTGATCTGGATCTAAACTGTTTGCCCTGGCAATAAAGGTGTATCTATACAGGAAAGGGTTAATGCATAAGCAAACAGTGTAGAACAAGATCATCCTGCACATCCATAGCGTCGGACTTTATCTGCACTGTTTGCTTTTTGGTCACAAATTACCTAATAGATCAAAGTGCAAACAGTGTAGATCCTGATCAAATGGCACAGATGTGCTTGCTAACCTGGATCTACACTGTCCACCTAGGCAATAAAGGTTAATCTATGGAGTTAAGGGATATCATACTAGACAGCAATGCAAAGGACGGACAACATGTCAACTAATTGCTCCCCCGAAATTTTTAGGAGAGCGTAAAAAGAAAAGAAAGAAAAACTGAAATCAAAAACATTACTTAATCTCAAAAACAGAACACTTGAATTAAAATAAAAACAGAAAATGTTAACATGAGCAAAATACAACTAACCCTTCACTCCTTTAAGATGTGTTGTATTGTAAGTGCAAACAGTGTAGATCCAGATCAGCCAGCTCATCCTGGTCAGGATCTACACTGTTAGCCTTTTGGTCAGAAATAACCTAATGAATCAAAAAGTGAACAGTGTATATTCTGAGCATTCTGGATTTGATTGCTGATCTGTGTCTGATGCCCATGCAATAGATGTCCTATCTTCTATGGAGTGAAGTGTTTAACTCTTTCCTCCATAGATACACCTTTATTGCATGGGCGAACAGTTTAGATCCAGATCAGCCGGCACATCCATGCCGTCTGATCAGGATCTAAACTGTTCGCTTTTTTATTAATCAGGTTATTTTTGACCAAAATGCGACCAGTGCAGATCCTGATCAGATGGCATGGATGTGCCGGCTGATCTGGATCTACACTGGTCGCAAATGCGTAAAAAGGTGTATATATGGAGAAAAGAGTTAACAAGTATAACTATAGCAATTTATGTGAGTTGGCAACATATTTACTAAAGCACATTCAGATATACTGAACCCAAGATCATGAAACTAAATCCTAGACAAGTCTCATAACTCAAGCATCTGATTAGCTGAAATGGCAACTGGTCGTCATTTCAGCCAATCAGATGCTTGAGATTTGAGACTGGTCTAGGATTTAGTTTTATGATCTTGGGCCCTGATCAAATGGAAGTCCCATTTTACTTACTGTTTGTTACATTGGCTCCATTACATACCATGTGAATATGAGCATGCTGATGGAATGACCAGTGCCCAATGTTATAAAACTGAGCATGGAAACCAGTCTCAAATCTCAAGGATCTGATTGGCTGAAATGGCGACCAGTTGCCATTTCAGCCAATCAGATCCTTGAGATTTGAGACTGGTTTCTATTCTAAGCTTTATAACCTTCAGCCGAGTAGCTGTATAACCCTTTACTCCATATATACAGTTTTTTTCACATATGCAACCTGTGTAAATTAAGATCAGACGTATGATGGAGATCTACACTGGTTGCATATTGGCTAGAAATAATTTAATGATTTGACAGTTTAACAATTACAAAATATTGTAGATTGTTAATTGTAAATGCATCTCAGGGCTTTCCCGAACCAATTATGGCATACCAGCGACAGGATGCCTAAATTTCTAAACTGTCATTAGCGGTATGCTTATAATATGCTGGTATGCCATAAATCTTGGCCAGGATGCCTTAAAATTCAATCAAAAAGGTCAATAAACATGTCAAATTACAAAACTTTCTCATCAATTCAAGCGTTTCTCTGATATTGTTTAGCATCTGCTGTCAAAGATCACTTGTTACAATATTTAATGAGCATCTGCTGTGTATTAGAAGTGGGATACAATTCAGTGGAATACAGAGAAGACAGTCGTTAATCAACCAATTTATAAGAACAAATTATGTCGGCAGTTATGATGGCCCAAATGAGATAAAAATCAGTATGTTGTTCTTTGATGACCTGCTAACTGTGAAGATGTGTGAGCGATGTAAGAAAGTGGTAACTGATAATCTTAATCACTTTAATTAACAGGTGTTTATAGAATGATGAAAGTTTTTACATTATTAATTTTGTACATCTTTAGATGCTCTCCTTTACAATAAATGACCCTTCTACTGAATATGTTTATTTTTCAACATGTGTTGAATTGTGGCATAATCATAAGACAACTACAGGAGGTCTGCAATCTAGGGCTGTGTATCTGATAAATTTGAGATATGTTGCAACAAGAGACCATTGTGACATGATTTTCAGGCTTATGTCCATTAAGACAAAAAGCAACAATTGTTTTGTATAAACTTTTGATTTAAGTACCATAGAGTAGTAACTCTGTGGTAGTTCTGTGAAAAATGTGCTTTTAAAAATGTGCTGCATTGTTATATTTCGATAACAGAAAACTATTTTGCATTGTGCTGAATATATATTCATATGTTTGTAAGATGCACCACATCAATCATTGTGAAAACATTTGGCACAAAGTTGCACGTCACGCGTAGAATGAAAGGATGCTTAAACATTTTTCTGGGGAAGGCCCTGCATCTTTATCCCATTCCTCCATTATATAAGCCTTTATTGCCTGGGCAAATAGTGAAGCTCCACATCAGCTAGCATATGGGCACTGTCTGACCAGGGCTGGAGGTTATAAAACTGAGTATGGAAACCAGTCTCAAATCTCAAGCATCTGATTGGCTGAAATGGCGACTGGTCGCCATTTCAGCCAATCAGATGCTTGAGATTTGAGACTGGTTTCCATGCTCAGTTTTATAACCTTAGGCACTGGTTCTATACTTTTTGCTTTTTGATTTATAAGATTATTTCTGATCAAAAAGTGAAGAGATCCCGATCAGATTGCAGGGATGTGCCAGCTGATCTGGATCTACACTGCTTACATATGCTATAAATGAGTATACATGTATATGGAGTAAAGGGCCCAAGATCATAAAACATAGTTTTGAGGTCAGTCTCAAATCTCAAGGATCTGATTGGCTGAAATGGCGACTTGTCGCCATTTCAGCCAATCAGATGCTTGAGATTTGAGACTGATCTCCAGATTTAGTTTTATGATCTTGGGCAAAGGGCTCTTTTTTTCAAAAACTTTTATTATTGTTAATGCATTATAATTTTTAAATACAATATTAACATAAAATATATTGTTATTTGTTTTTTTTTAATAAACACATTCTTTTTTCTTTCTGAAAATAAATTTCCTATTTGTTTGTTCTGATTCAATCAACAATAATAACAAAAGAAAATGCCATGATATAAATTGTAACTTGGGAGCAACAACAGGTTATATGACCAGAATCCACTGCTGTAATAACATCTAACCACTAGCCATCGAAATAACATAAATTCTACTATTGCAAAATATCTTTCTTGTTCAAAATACATGTATGTGAAAAACAAACGGCTGGTCCAGGACCCTAAACTGTACAAAAGAAGCTACAGCAATATTAACAAATCGTAATTCATTTTTTTATTTACACACTGCAAATTCAGTTTATGTTTGAAGGCATTAAACATGTCATGGTTTTCAGTAAAACAGGATTATTGTGGGTTTTTAAATTTTTGGATTTCTATCATGTCAAATCATATTTACATAGAATAATTATATTTGTTGTTGGATTTTAAAATCCCCTTTAAACTAAATATTGCTAACAAAAAGGGGGGAGGGTTTCTAGCAAAGTAACTGAACCCCCTCTAGATCCGCCTCTGCACTAATTACAAATACAGCAAGTCTCTATACACATTTGAGAAAACATCTTATACAAGTTAAACATGCATTACATATCATGTGAATTTTTATATGATAAAAATTAGAATTCCTTATAATAAATTCCAGAGTAAATTAATATCTTACTTTCTAACAACCTGATACACAATGAAATGAACCAAAAATAGCAATTATTGAATCACATGCCTAGGTATCATAAATAATCTTATGTCTCCTCAAATCATTTGTTAAAACTCTGAGTATACTTAGGTAATTAACCTAAAATACCGTCGATGGAATAAAATCTTGCTAATGTCGTAAAAATATGTGTTAAACATAAATTGTGTATTGCCGAGATATTCTTTAATAAATTTTTTGTTCAAACTCAAATATTTAACAACTTTTTCAAGTATTGGAAACAGAACATATTAACAACTCAAAACCACATTTTAAATTAGAAATAATGTTCACCCTTTAATCAATATGGCTGTCATCCATGGGCAAACAGTGTAGATCCAGAACACCTGGTACATCTGTGCTGACTGATCTGGATCTACTCTGTTCTCTGTTTTGATTCTACATAATACAGAATAAATAAGAGTGAGTGGTCAATACTTAGTATTAATTGTACAAAAAATATTAGTTTTAACAAGCAAACAAAAACAACAATTAACAACATTTTCAATAAATATTAACAACATTTTCAATAAATATATGTCTACTAAATTAAACAATTCAGATCTATTGAATGTGACTTACAGTCTAACGAAACAATTAAGATCTTTCTTAAGAACAAATGCAGTATTAGCATCGCTGAACACAAGAGACCAATATTTTAAAGCTTAGACTGGTGACCAGTTGTTGAATTTAAGTTCAGTATCTAAATTGACCAATCATAAGCTAGAGATTTTAGACTGGTCTCCAATCTCAGTCTTTTTTCTTGAAAAACTTTCCATGCCATTCAATTTTGTGATAAAGTTTGTTTATAACATTCATAGTCAGTTTTGTGATAGACAGATCTATTTTGGTAAGAACATGGGGCACATTGCAAGAAAAATGTGTATCTGATGATATTTTTTACATATATTAGGAAAGAACCTTTACTTGTCCATTATTTGCTTTAACCCTTTCCTCCATATATATGCACTTCTACGCGTGTGCGACCAGTGTAGATCCAGATCAGCCGGCACATGTGTCGTCTGATCAGGATCTGCACTGGTTGCTTTTATGTCAGAAATAACCAAATGAATCAAAAAGCGAACAGTTAAGATCCTGATCAGAGGGCACAGATGTGCTGGCTGATCTGAATCTAAACTTTTCGCCAACGCATTAAAGGTATATATATAAAGGAAAGGGTTAAACAATATCATGGAATATAATTTTACCTCAAAATGCTTGATAAGACATGTAAATCTGCCTAACTTTATGACATCCTTCCAAGAACTGATGCTGGCTGCTCAATGACATCTTTTCCCCTGATGCGCCCCATATCAGATTTTATGTTGTGTGATCTTTTAGAAACATAAATAAAACAAACACACACACACAAAAACCAGTCTCAATTTAAGCTGTGAATGAAATTTGTTCATTTTCTTGGGTTAACCTTTTCCTGTATAGATAACCCTTTATTGCTAGGACAAACAGTTTTTAGATCCAGATCAGCCGGCACATCCGTGCCGTATGATCAGGATCTAAACTGTTCGGTTTTTGATTCATTAGGTTATTTCTGACCAAAATGCGACCAGTGAAGATCCTGATCAGACAGCACAGATGTGCCGGCTGATCTGGATCTACACTGGTCGCACATGTGTAAAAAGTATTTTGTTGACCATTTCTGATCTCACATTGACACCATATTTGGACGTTTTTTTGCTATTAAAATGTTTTGTAACAGTTAATATGAAATGAAAAAATATTGTTAGCTATATTAACTTCCATATTCATTATTGTTATATGAAAAAATTTTGATTGCCATCAAACATTCCATATCATATAGAAACAAAATACAACAATAGCACAATGGGAACATAACAACTGGGCCCAAGATCATACAAATAAGATTGGACACCAGTCTCAAATCTTAAGCATCTGATTGGCTGAAATGGCGACTAGTCGCCATTTCAGCCAATCAGATGCTTAAGATTTGAGACTGGTCTCCTGATTTAGTTTTATGATGTTGGGCCCTGTTTTACCTGAATGAAAGTGTAGAGTAACTATGCATCAGGTTGAGATTACCAAAACCATTCAGATCTCTTCAAACCATTAACACACACTTCAAAATTAATGCACAAAACAATAAAGCATTAAACATTCAAATATCTTTAAAAAATGCACTAAATTCATTATGCTGAAATCACAATTATTTTCCAAAATAAATGACTATATATTTTTTCTATTTACAATACCGTCATTGTTTGAATATAAGCCACACTTTTTCCCCAGAATTTGGAAGTAAAAAGTTGGGGATGCGGCTAATACACTGGTTTGGCTGCTTATTCTTTTCGTTAAGCTATTTTCATCTGTTCTATCACGTTTGGGGGCGGTGCGGCTTATACATGAGTGCGGCTTATATTCGAACAATGACAGTAAGTATTGATTTTTAGCAACTCACCATTCAAATTAACCTTTTACTCCATAGCTGTTATTCCATGATTTAACAGTGTAGATCCAGATCAGCCAGCACATCGATGCTATCTGATCAGGATCTAAACTGTTTGCTTTTAGGTTAATAAGGTTTATTCTGACCAAAAAGTACCCAGTGTAGATCCAGATGAGATGGCTGATCTGGATCTAACTGTACGCCCACACCATAAAAGCCACATAAATGGAGTAAAAGGTTAAATGAATTTATCAACATAACAGCAACAAAAATGTAGATCCAGTTCAAGCTGTGCTGATGTACAAGCTGACATGGGTCTGCATCTGTCACAAATGTGTCAATGTTACACTTAGCAATTAAAAAGCACTTCTCGCTTAAAATGTTAATGAGTGAGCCAAAGGAAAAAACTTTCACTTACTCTTTCAGTTTCATACATTTAACATGCTTTGTTAAATACAACCATTATTTATATCAATTCCCAATCTGAAGTCCCCATCTCCGTCCCTAGACCCCATCCCAAAAAAAGTAAAGAAAATATTGTTTATATATATGACAGCACAAGTCACATTCCAGAACTTTCTGACATCATTCAGCATGGATTAGTTTAAGATTGGCTTAAATATCCTTTGTAAATGTAAATAAACCCTTTCCTCCATATAAATGCCTTTAGTTTATTGCATGGGCTAACAGTGTAGATCCAGATCAGCTCACACATCTGTGCAGTCTGATCAGTATCGACATTGTTCACTTTTCGATTTAATATTACATGTATTTACGACCAAATAGCGATCAGTGCCCTCTGATCAGGATCTACATTGTTTGCACATGCAATAAAATGAGTATATATTTGGAGGCAATGGAGGAAAGAGTTAAAGAGAAGTTTTAACGAAAAAAAGAGCAAGAAAGAAAAAAATTCTCAATGACCACTCTAAATGACGACATTTGTGTCATCATCATCATCATTGTCAGTGAGAAGCTGGTGGCGCCCTCTGTAGTATGAATGACGTTTTCGTCTTCCGATGCAGATTATGACACTGACAACAACAACAATCAGCAAGAGTCCGCCAAACACTGCGCCGATTATCACTCCAGTCACTGAAATGAAAACTTCTGTTATTTGTCATGGCCCACACATTTCAACGATTTTTTGGTTACTGCTAAAAGTTTACCAGACAGTTGCATATCGATTGATAAAAACGAACGTTTTCATTGGTTAAAATGAATATGTAAATGGCAGGTACCGTGGTAAGTTATTTTAGGGGAATACTGGTTATATTATTGATACTTTAAACACTATTTATATTTTATAACAACATTTGAACATGAGACTACTTCATCTATTACTTTGCTTGTTATTTGTATCGGAACACCTTTCCTGACCATGTATACTGTGGCATCATTATATTTTTGAAGGATATAACACTTTACTCCACATATACCCATTTTTATGTGTGTGCTACCAGTGTAGATCCAGATCAGCATGCACATCTGTGCCATCTGACCAGGACCTGCCTTGTTTGTTTCTGGTCAGAAATAACCTAATGAAACAAAAAGCAAACAGTGCATATCCTGATCAGATGGCACTGATGTGCCTGCTGATCTAAATCTACACTGTTTGCCAACACCATAAAGGGTAATAAAATGGAGGAAAGGGTTTATTATAGCTTAATGCAGGTAAATGCATGAATTAACACCCCAATAAAATAACACCATGTAATGGCATGGCTCATTATAAACAAAAACATCGTTATTGCGTGAAATTATGTCCGCAAGAGCCCATCATTTATGGCTTTGTGCCAATGTTTGTCCCTGTGAAATTAAATGATACCTGTATCATAGCATATCCACAATCTAGAGTCTTGTGTAATGTCTTTACTTAATCTCAAAAGCTCTTATACAGTCAAGCTGTCTTCATAAACCTCTTAAGGGAAAACCCACAAGTGATCTTTGGAGTCAGGTGGTCTTTACTCACAGATAAACTTGGTCTTTAAATCAATCAGTGGGACAAATAAAATGTGGTCTTTAACCATAATTACATGTATGTGATCTTTGAATACAGGGCCCAAGATCAAAAACATAAGATTAGAGATCTCAGCAATCTGATTAAGATAATTAAGATTTTACACTGGTCTCCAGTTTTAGTTTCATGATCTTGAGTACAGGTGATCATATTGGCACAGGTTGGACTGTATTTCATATTTCTACCAATTCTACTAATTTTACCTCTCTAACTACAGGAACATTGTAAAACTGTTGGGTGCAAGGTCACAACTATCTTAAACTTTAAACAAAGTTGTTAGTTGTTTTTATAATTAATTTGTGCTTTAATGTTGTGTTCTAATAATTAAATTATCAATTATTATACCCATTGGAGAATAATCTTTATGTAAACAATGATTTTACAGTAGAGTATAGGGTTGGTGAACCAACAGGTTCTGTTTTAGCCTTAAGGCTATTTTGTGGTAGACAGGCTCATTTAAGCCTTTACTACATGGACAGGCATTTTCTAACAATTAAACATACGCCTCCAGTGAAGATCCCGATTAGCCATCACATTTGTGCTGTCTGATCTGGATCTACAAAGTTCAACTCCAGGTCATAAATAACCTAATGAATTAAAAATTGATCAGTGTAGATGATGAACTAACAGCACAGATGTGCCAGCTGACTTTTATCTACAATATTCACCCTTACAATAAAAGTTGTATGTTAGGAGTCCAGGGTTAATTCAATAATTTTACCTCTCCATTTTATACTCGATTGAAATCTACTTACTATTAATTCCAGCTTTTTGTGTTGATTTTCCACCATGGGCTTCTGTCACTGGCGGCTTGTCAGTGGATGTATTAGTAGCCTTGGCTGTCGCAGAAGGCTGGTTGGTAACAGGGGGCTGGTTGGTAACAGGGGGCTGGTTGGTCACAGGGGGCTGGGCAGTCACTGGGGGTTTAACTGTTGTTGTCATGGCTGTTAAAGAATAAAAAGAATACATTACAGTCATTCTGCTATATGAACAAAAAAATCTTCAAGGAATATAATTTATGCATTATGTTTATTGACCTGTAAGGGGGTTTCAAGCCTTTCTTCCATATAAACATCTTCTTTTCCATGGGTGAACAGTGTACAAATGTAGATCCATATTAGCCAGCACATCAATGCTGTCTGATCAGGATATACCCTTTACAGTTTTTTATTTATAACTTATACAATTTAAAAAAAATTATTTATAAGTTATTTCTGACCAAGAAGCGAACAGTGTAGATCCTAATTAGGTGCCAGCTGATCTGTGCCCAAGGTTATAAAGCTGAGCATGGAAACCAGTCTCCAATCTCAAGCATCTGATTGGCTGGTTTCCAAACTCAGCTTTATAACCTCCAGACCTGAATCTACACTAGTCACACATGTAATAAAATGTGTATACATGGATAATAGGATTAAGATATTCAAGATCAAGTTACCTAAAATGATTTTGTTCTCACAAACATTTAAATGTTAGGTATATTCTAGTATTCACAAAACATGTGTGATATATAGGCAAGGTATTTTTAACAAGAGGTTACATTTGTGCAGATTTCTCAATGGTGAAGACATTCTATCCACTGTGTAAACATGTGAACTGTTTCTTGTGCAGTGTTTTTAGGCCGATATGTGGCCAAAATATGGCCCCTTCTCAATGCCAAAACATATACCGTATAATGGGTTATTTTTTCAACCAAAACTTTTCTCGATTTTACCTTTATTTTAATTTTCACGGTTGCAATTTTAGTGAATTTGTGTCCGAAGAAATTAATTTTCTGCATTTTTAATGTTGCAGTGCATACATAATGCTATATTTCTTGTAATCCTGTACCAGCAAAATTAATGTACATGTAAAGATTTTATTAGAAGAAGTATTTGCTATGGTATGAAAGCTGTGCATTTAACAGTGGTATTTTATCAAACTGTCATAAACATTGTAGCATAATTCATTGACATCCTTATTTATATCAATGGTGATTATGTTTTTATCAACGAATTAATAACTGTGACCACCGTAAATATAGACTGAGGTTATGATGTGGTAATTAACCTTTAGCCCACTGGGGCGATTATGAAGTCTTTTCAAACAGCTTATTGATCATCAACATTGTTTGTAAAGCATAGTATATGCAGTAAAATTTGAAAGCAATAATTTGACACTTGTCATCATAACCAATGATTTTGACTCTCTAACCGTTAATTGTATAGGTACTTTCCTAATTTACCCGAAGCTATTACTAAATTTGTGCACTATGGGCTATACTCAATAAACCCAGAACTTAAGAAATTGGAACGGCAGTTAAAGTCAAATGTACTGTACAGTCTAGCAATATAATACACTTTGTGAAAGTAAAGTTGGGAATTGTTGGCATTTATTATATTAGAGAAATCACAAATGTTGCGAAAATATTATGCTTGTGAAAAAACACCATTTTATTGTAGTTTTTCCCAAAGGTAGCATCAAAATTCCCAATTTCTCTGTTGAGGAAAAATATAATGTGAAAAAAAGAACATTCAAGAAATCTGAACAACTCAAAAAATATTTGTGAGGAATTATCAATGTTTTTATTTTTAATAAGACAACAGTTAATCAAATTTAATTATTGTACCTGTCATTTTAATTTTTTTTTATTTAATAAAAAAGTTTTCCAGTAAATTAAAAACAATGCATAATTTCCCAATTCGAAACAGCCCAAACACCCATCCCAAAATGCAGGGAAAAATGCCATTGATAATTATGTGTCTATTCATAATCAAGCCATATAATTATAACAGTTTCAAAGGATTTAAATTTCACCCTTAGGGATTTCATTGGACCCTTAAAAGAGGGTTTATTCCAAAAAACATCTATAGGCTGTGTTATTCTCAAAGCTATCAGGCAAGTGTTTACCACCTGTCCCTTTACTCCAAAGATACACCTTTATGGCACGAGTGAACAGTGTGGATCCAGATCAACAGACACATCCATGCCATTTGATCAGGATCAGTACCCAAGGTTATAAAGCTGAGTTTGGAAACCAGTCTCAAATCTCAAGCATCTGATTGGCTGAAATGGTGACTGGTTGCCATTTCAGCCAATCAGATGCTTGAGATTTGAGACTGGTTTCCATGCTCAGTTTTATAACCTTGGGCACTGATCAGGATCTGCACTTTTTCGATTTAATAGGTTACTTCTGACCAAAAAGTGAACAGTGTGAATCATGATCAGACAGCACAAATGCTCCAGCTAATTTGGATCTACACTGTTCACACAGGTGTAAAAACATGTATATATGGAGTAAAGTGTAAACTATATCATAAAGTATACGTACATTGTTTAGGTTGACACTTTCCTGTTTTACTGTCAAAATCCGAGTCCGTGTCACAGATACATAGTCCATTTCTAGCCTTTTCATTCATAGAATTACACATCTCATTTTTGGAACACTGGTCCAATCCATACTCACAGCTCTTGTTGTAGGTGGCTAAAAAGGAACATTGCAAATCTGTGATTTTATAAATTTCTTAGTAAATTAATTTGTTAATAATAGTGACTTTGTATGTAGTTTTGCAGTTTAATTATTCATTTAACCCTTTCCTGTACAGATACGCATTTTTACGCATGTGCCACCAGTGTAGATCCAGATCAGCGGGCACATCTGTGCCGTCTGATCAGGATCTGCACTGGTCGCATTTTGGTCAGAAATAACCGAATGAATCAAAAAGCGAACAGTTTAGATCCTGATCAGACGGCACGGATGTGCCAGCTGATCTGGATCTAAACTGTTCGCCCTGGCAATAAAGGTGTATCTGTACAGGAAAGGGTTAAAGACTCTGTAGTTAACTTGCAGACCTAGTACGAGTAAATAACAAATAAGAAGGTAAGTGACTTCATCAATTACTTTGAAAACAAATGACTGAGTAAGTCATGTTTTCAGGATAGTGACTTAGTATGACGTTATTTTGTATACCGGTATACATAATTCAGTAAACTATTTAGTAGATAAGGGACTAAGTTATTTTGCAGAATAGTTAACATAAATTATTTTGAATATCTAGTGATTTAGTAAATAATTGCAGAATAGTGACTTTGTAAGTAGCTCTGCAGAATTGTGATTTATTTAATAACTTTGCCAATATTAAATGATAAAGTAAGAAAGGTCCAGATTAGGTTTTTTTTAAGATACAGTGGAGCTAAAGACTCGGTAATAAATTTGCTAAATAGTTACCTAGTAGATAACGTAGCAGATAAGTGAACAAACAAACAAGAGATGTTTGTAAAACATGAATCCCCCCGATTGCCAACTGGATAGTAATCAGCTGTAATTTTATTGAAGGTCACTGTGACCTTGACCTTTGACCTACTGACCTCAAAATCTTGTGATGAACAACCTCCCTACCAAATCTAAGGTCTATATGTCAAAGTGTTGTCTACTTATTGATCGTACAAGGTTGGTTAAGGATGGACTGACTGCCATGTGTCAAGCAATATACCCCCATTTCTTCCAAGGTGGGGGGGGGGCATAGTAAGTTAACTGAGCAGGTATGTTACTAAGTAAGTTACATAGCACCAATATCTAAGCAGAAATATTATTACATTAGATAATAGTGACACAGTATATAACCTAGCAGACAAGAGACTTTGCTAGTTACTTTTTAGATAAATGACTTACAAATGTAGCGTAATTACCAGCTTATAAGACAGGATTTTTTCCTTGGAAAAATAGCCTTAAAAGTAGCCGAATCTACAAGAAGACCTCATTTTTTGGCAAGTTTTTAAAAAGTTTCTTATAAAAACATTTTTTAAATCTTGCCATTATCTATCAGTAAATTTTCGGTAACTATAAGAGGATCGCCTTATAAGCGGATATTTACTGTACCAAATTACTTTTCATTTAAGAATAGCAACTTGTAGAATGATTATTTTAGTGTACAACTGCATAAAATTAAGTGAAGAAATGTGAATTTATTTGTAAGAATTACTTATTGGAAATTTAACCTCCAGTTAGTTTAACCTGTAGATACAGTTTCAAACAGCTGGCTCCAGATGATGACTCCTATAAACAACCTTCAAACTTTGTTTGCAGGGACTTTCATTCTCAGGGGCATAAAAGAAAGAAAGAACTAATCTATAATACTCAAATAATTTATACTGAAAACTTACTTGAATTAATGAATACAGGTTTGTCTGTGACACCTAAAAGTGTAAAAAATCAATGCAAGTTAGTCATTATACAATACTTGTACATAGCAATATATCACATGTGCAACCAGTGTGAACCCAGATCAGCCTGTGTCCAAGGTTATAAAACTGAGATTAGAAACCAGTCTCAAATCTCAAGCATCTGATTGGCTGAAATGACGACCAGTCGCCATTTCAGCCAATCAGATGCTTGAGATTTGAGACTGGTTTCCATGCTCAGCTTTATAACCTTAAACACTGAACACCTCCGTGCACAGTCTAATAAGGATCTACACAGGTCTCTTTCAGCATGGGTCTATCCATGAAATAAAGGGTCAATATATTGCATTTATAAACCTTTGACAGCACAACTTTTTTCTCTATGATTAGTTTCAACTTGTTTATTCCTCCTTTCTGCTGATACTGAGATATCTTTTAATTTTGCGAGGGTGAATTTTCACATAAATGATGCAAATATGTATTTGTACAGGTATAAATTTGCGCAATAATAAAAATTAATATTTCTCTATTTACACATAATACATATAACATAGTGATATTCCTCTGACTTTTAATTTTGTGCATTTACCCTAGCGTGGAACAGGTATGTGAATTTTTAACCCATGCACAATATAATTAAACCACAGTATTTAAAAAAATTTACCACGTGCAGACTGGAAATTTCATCAAAATTATTCAATTCCATGACAACTGTATCTTACACCCAGCAGAAAAGTGGAAATCTGACAATAGTTAACTGTACTTAAGGTCACCTGTGTTCATCATCAACTCTTTAGCTCATTATAGGGAGAAATTGAAGACATTTGGACATCCTTGACTACTCCTTGAAACAATTTATTTTATGCTTTCCGGAGAATTATAAAATTTTCTCCGTGAATTAAGATGTTTTTCACTGTTTTCAAATAGGTGATCTTTTCTTTTCACTGTTTTTTTTTTACCTTGGTACCGCATATAATACATGTATTCTGAATAAGAATGTTAAGAAAACACGTTTGGGTATATGAAGCCATGACATCAAGTCATAACCAATTTTGCCACACTTTTTTCAAAATTTTTCTGTCAAATTCACACAAATTGTGCACTAAAATCATAAAATAAAAGTTTGTTTTTATCAGTGAAAAGATATATATTTCACTTGTGAACTCCTGAATTATGTATTTTCACTCTTGGCTTCACACTTGTGAAAATAAGATTCATGAAGGGAAATATATTTCTATCTTACACTGTTAAAACAAATATCCTCTATTTCTAAATAAAGTAACACAGCAGACAAACCTTTAGTGGTGGCAGGTGTGATAACAGGTGGGGGTGGGATACATTTATCTGGACCCAGGAATGGTGTCTTTGTAGTGTGTGCCTCCGTACAGGGTGGAACATCTATTAATGTGGGAGGGAATATTTTTTCCGTGTATGGAAACAGAGGGGGAACACCCGCAGGCATCTGTATTCTTACTTTTCCAACAATCTGAAAAAAGATATACATGTATTAACTCTTTACTTCACATACAGCAAATGCAGTCATAATGAAACTTTGTTTGGCAGAACATCTAAGTACATAGGAGGGAATATTTTTTCTGTGTACATAAACAGGGGTGGGCAACTGTATTACTTTTTTCTACAATCTGAAACGGGAGATATACATGAATTAACTCTTTACTTTACATACAACAATTGCATTCATATTGGAATTTTGTCTGGCCGAACATGCATATACGTGGAAGGGAATATTTCTTTTCCATATGGAAACAGGGGCTGACCACCCACGGCCACGGGTAACTGGAATCTCACTTTTCCTATTATTTGAAATGGAGGTATATCAACTCTTTACTGGCTTCAAAAACTGCAAATGCATTTGCATTCGCAGGCATGAAATTTTGTGGTTTTTCAGTACAACTAAATTTTATGATGATTTTATTGCTTAAAGCCCTGCCCTGCCTTTTACAAGTGCATATCTGGGTGTGGACTTCTGGGCTGAAGGTTATAAATCAAAGATTGGAAACCAGTCTCAAATCTCAAGGATCTGATTGACTGAAATGGCGACCGGTCGCCATTTCAGCCAATCACATGCTTGATATTTGAGACTGGTTTCCATGCTTAGTTTTATAACCTTGGGCACTAGTTTTTTCTGGTGAGGAAGACCAACCCCAAGTGCCATACCGGGCATTGTTTCAGGCACTATTACAGGCATTGTTTCTGGTGGGAACATGGGTAGTACCGCTAACCTTCTGTAAACTAGCAGCTCTTGTTCAAGAGTCTTATGAATTTGTCTGTGCCAAGTTCTAACCTTAAAAATAAATCCTCATAATTGGCAAATGATTGTTGTTCAATAAAAAGTATTGTCGAAGTCTACAAGACAATTACCCCAAACAAAATGTGGGTGGAATTAACTCGATCCATCTCCACTAAAACAACAACTGTCCCTTGTCCAGCTCCAAAATTTGGACCTGAAGAATAATAAAAAATGCAGGGCCCAAGATCATAAAACTAAGATTTGAGATCAGTCTCAAATCTCAAGGATCTGATTGGCTGAAATGGCGACTGGTCGCCATTTCAGCCAATCAGATGCTTGAGATTTGAGACTGATCTCCAGATTTAGTTTTATGGTCTTGGGCACAGGCATTGCTGTAAAACAGTTTTCTATATAGAACAGCTGACACATCAGTAGATCTGGATCTACAGTGATTGCTTCTTGGTCAGATATTATTATATTAATTTCAAAGGAATAATTGTGTGTTCCAGAATTCCAGATTTAGACACATTCTAATTTAAATTTAAATCACTGTGCAAAATTCACTGATATAATTTTTTTTTCCTTGAAGTTCAAAGGACATTCCCTGATTTATTATCATTTATATTTATTATCATTAAAACCAAGAAGTTTGTAGGTATCATACATATTCAGCCGTGCCATCTGATCAGGATCTACACTGTTTGCTTTTTGACATGTTAGATTATTTCAGACAAAAATGCGACCAGTGCAGATCCTGATCAGATAGCACTGATCTACACTGGTCGCACATGCATATAAATGCTTATATAAGGAGGATAGGGTTAAGATCAATAATATTCTTACCAGGAATTTCAAAGCTATCATTGTGTGCAATACTTCCAGATTTAGAGATGTTCCTGTCGGCGACATCAAGGTAGTAGTCCATTGTCACTGGACTGTCACAGTGGTTGAGGCGAACCCCAAAACAGAAATCCATCTCAATGTTTAGCTTGATTGGTAAACTCTGTAAAAGTAGAATTGTTAATAGATGTAATGGTTAAAAATGTCAAATCCAAATTTGCCCCAACTTCAGGGCTTTTCATCCTTATATATGAGGCCGATATTCAGCCACTTCCCAATCCAAAATTATAGTGTGTTTTTTTCCAACTGTGGCAAAGAATCTTCCAAAATGCTAGGTAAGATGTCAAAAATTATTCAAACTCCTCTGAAAAAAATAAAGTGCTAGTACCCATATTTCAATGAATGTTGTTTTCCCAAAATTAACAATCATTCCACATAAATTTCCCAATTTGAAAGGCATGGGCCTCAGGAGTTTCACTAGCTGCTGAATCTCAATGTCATTATAGTAACCTTTTAGTGGATTCTGGAAATTAATTGCCATTTTGATATACTCCTAATTTAAGGAAAACATGACCCTTCGGCTAAAATTATTTTGGTCAAAGTGAGTATTTTTGAAAATTTCAAGTGCCAAAGGGTCATCTCCCAGGATAAATGGAACGTCTGATGCAAAGACCTGAACTGGTATTGTTTTACTATTTGGCACCCATATGAAAACTATGCAGCAGCAACTTGAGAGTGTACAAAGATCAGCAAAATGTTAATTTTGACTGCATCCATTCATACAGTGTAATCCGGTTAAGACAGTTCACTTTTAGATTTATAAGGTTATTTCTGACCGAGAAACAAACAATGTAGATCCAGGTCAGTTCTACATGGAGGTGCAGGCATATCTGGATCTACACTGGTTGAACAAGGGATGCAAGCTTTACATAGAATCTTAAATAAAACCCCTTCTTTTGATATGAACACTTTGAAATTAAGACCATCTTGATAAAGAGACTTGCCATCTCAATGTCATTTGTAAAAGTTTTGCACAATTTTTTACCCCCAACTACTTTTGCCCAGTCCAACAGGTGGTCTGAATTGCAGGGTTTGGACTGGCAGGGTTTTCTGTAGAACCCGGTTTATGCTTACCAGCTGGTTCAGATGACCACTACATGTAAGTTGCGAGCAAGTATTGTTGCAGGCAAGACGCATCATACCTCCAGGCTGCTCATTAGCATGTGACAAGTTGTATGCCAGTTGTTTCCAGAACTGACAATCTGTTGTATCTTGATCACTGTTTGCCCGGATTGTAACAAATGCTATCAACACACAAACTGCAAAATGAAATGTTCAATTAATCCTTTCTCTAGTAGTATGTCTTTAATCACCGGTGCAGATAATAGACCCTAATCAGCTTGCACATGAATATGTGCAGTCAGATCTGTATCAGAGGTTTTGTGATGCTTAGTTTTTTTGCTTGAATTTAAATAGAATTTTAGGGAATTTTTAGGTCAAGCTTATTTTCTTTCGTTTTCTAACTTTGTAAGATTTGTTGAAGTTCTTGAACTGCATTTTGCCATAAGAGGTAGTTTGATAATTTTTGCTTTTATCAAAGACAGTGAAATGATGACTGTAGAAAGCCCTTTAACTGTACAAAAATTGCTTCCCCCTCCACCCTTCCCCACCCCCCCCCCCCCACAAAAAAAAAGTAAATAAGGGGAGGTAATAAAATTCCAACAACACTTAGCCATGTCACAATAGACACTGCTAGTTCAGTGAAATGCTCTAAATCACACTTTTTAATTTTAATTTTATTTTCATGATGGCAAAGCAATATTTTTTTTAATTGTTTGGACTTTGATAGTTATACTGGTATGTGATATATGTTTGTTTCAAAACCAGTCAAACCAGGAAGCAGCAATGGCATAGCATAGGGCGTTCATGGCCAACTGGTTAAAGCCATTGGATGACAACCACAGCAACCACTGTAGGTTTGAGTCATAATCTTTTGTAATGACTTATGTTGGTGGTTCTATCCTGGTTCAGGTCTGTGACTGAAATAATGCTTGGAGGGACAACTGGGGTCTTTCTCTACAAGAATATTGGGAAGTCCAACCGGTAAATGCACTTGAAGTAGGGTAATTTGCCCTTGAGTCGATTTCGCCCTTGAGTCGAACGTTTTTGACGCCGTTTTTTATCGACTTCTCCCGTTTCTAAAGATTCCAATGCAATTGTGGTGACTTTTTCATCCTTTTCGCTCTTTGCCGTACCTTTTCGCACAAAACTAATAACAGTTTTATCTGTCTCCCTGGACGCTTTTGTTTACATAGTACACGCAAGTTTTCGTGGCGGGAATTTTGAAATTTTAAAATATACAGTCCTCACAGTCTACAAATGTAAGTAAAGAAGCCCATTTTCACTTAATTATAATCAACGTATTCCGTAAAGTATTGTGTTTTCTATATCTTCTGGTCGTTGTTAGTGCAAAAAAACACGAAAACAGTGCAAAAAAGAGGTAATCTTTGTCACAGGAGCGTTTGCCCATGACTCGAACAAAATTCGCCCTTGAGTCAAACGGGTGTCCGACTCATGGGCAATACAAAAATCACATTTCAATTTTTATGCTCTTGGTTTACTTTAAGCTATAATATCTACAGATCTTGACTCAATATATATCACTACCTTAAAATAAATCATAGATTCTGTTTGAAGCAACCTATACCGGTGAAAATAGAGAACTTCTGACCTTAAAATATAATTTTCGCTCAAATTCTAGTACATAACTTTCATTTTTATATGTAGAATGAAGCCGTATACGGAAGAGGCTTTAAGCAGTGCTTTACAAGAGGTAAAGCAGGAGTCCTCTTCCATAAGAGGTGCAGCGACTAAGTACAACGTACCTGTCAGTACATTGTATGACAGAGTGTCTGGCAAAATCACTGCAGGTTCTAAATGGGGAAAGGCAACACTACTACCATTAGCAAAGGAGAAAGAACTGATAAACCATGCACTACAAAGAGCAGATATGGGCATTGGTTTTTCAAAGGATACCTTTTTACGGTTTGCTGGACAGTTTTCTGCATCCGAAGGTGTGATATTTAAGAACGGAGTTGCATCTGAGAAGTGGTGGAGGGGTCTGAAAAAACGACACCCCGAATTCTCTCTCAGGACCCCAGAACCCACTGGTAGCGGGAGGCATTTGTCTATGACTAGACTTCGCATGTCACAATATTTTTCACAGCTGAAGTCCGTGCTAGTTGAGAATAACCTACTTGACAAGAGTCCATATATATGGAATATGGATGAGACTGGTATCTCTTTATCAACAAAGAGCCCAAAGGTATTATTGTATTGATTTACGCTATTTTATTACACTCGTGTTTCCTTTAGTATAAAGAGAAATTTTGTATTTGTCTTTGGTGTCAGTCTCTGATCGTGGTATGCCTGTATAGATACGCTGTTTTTTCATTCATGCATCGTATATGTTTCAAATTTGTGCGTGCCATTTAGTCACATATTCTTTAATTATATCTTCCTGTTATATTGCTGCTTTTTGCTACTTTTTGATTTTACGCACGTGTTTATAGCGAAAATGGTGCACAAGATATTTAGATTTGAAAACAGACTTTTAATATTGTATCTAGGTCTTAGCAAGAAAAGGCTCAAAAGTTGTGCATGCTAAGTCATCGTCATCCAGGGAACTTGTGACAATTATAGCATGTGGCAATGCTGCCGGTCGAGTACTTCCGCCTCATGCTATTATTCCCGGCAAAACAGCAAGGGCTTTGAGAAGCTACGATACAAATAATGCTCCGGAGGGTCAGTGTAAAAATATTCACAATAATTTATTTTTCTTTTCATTCAGATTCATTGGTTGTATTTTTCTGTTCTTTTTTTCTCTTCTGTCACACACATTTTAGGTTATTCAGTGTTTATAACCTGCACATAGATGGAAAAACACTTCCTGTTAGATCAAGAGTTTTGCTTATTTCATGTAGATTGTAAAGCGCATTTTAATGTGGGAAATTAACGTTGTTTACCATACATAGATCCAAACGTTGTTAAAACATTAGCCGAAGATATTAACTATTTTCAAATATGATTAAAAATTAAAAATTATGCTTTATAGGTACCAAGCTGAGCGTTTCTGACAGTGGATGGACCAAACAGGGTATCAGTGAACTTTGGTTCTTAGAGGTCTTTTTGCCAAACATTGGCCCATCAAGACCACAAGTTCTGATTATGGACGGACATGACTCGCATCACCATGTGGAATTTGTCCAAGAAGCCAGAAAAGCAGGAATAATTTTGGTGGAGCTACCGAGCAAGACAAGTCATTTCTCTCAGCCTTTTGATAGGTTCAATTACATGTATTACCAATTCCGAAAGCTTATTTACGGCTACCATTTTATTATACACTAAATGAAATTAGAAACGCAAATTCTTTAAACACAAAAAAGATGCATTTCTTATTTCTTTACGTATATTTTATATAACTGCTTTAATCACGAAATTAGTTCGTGTTTAAGAAGTTGGGTTTCTAATTTCATTTAGTATACTTATTAATTATCCGCAATCAAAGGTAAACTTTATATAATTAATCCGTTCGTCTGTTTGTATATAATGATCGTGTCTCTGATGGTCTGGTATCTTTTCAAACCAACTTCTCCAAAGCATTTTTTAATAGTTGTTGAACCTTTCAGCTTCAAAATTTATGAAATTTTATATAAACAAATGTGATTTAAAGCACTTGGCAACCTCACTTACCCCGTAAGTCAGATCTAACAAAATGTTAGATGTGATGACGGCCGCAGACACTGTACATAAGTAATAGCGGTTTTTCCCGATTACTATTTTTGAAATTATTGTCAACACAGGAAGCATGATCGCAAAATGATCTGAAGATGTCATTACATTAGAAACGAATGCAATACTTCATAAATACATATATCTCCAGTAAAATATGTCTTACGCAAGCTGTCTACACTTTCCATGGTTTAAAAATAAAATACTACGTTTACTTTCACTTTTGCGATTTTGGAGGCAACAATCTGATTGGTTTAAAGGGTTAGTGTGATAAAAGCACGTTTTAGTTACTTGTCCTAAGATCATGATAGCGTAGCGGTTTTCAGGAGATGATTTCAATCAGACTGAACACTTGGGTAATTCGTAATGATTATATGAAAGTAATTAAAAAATTGTAGACACTTGTTATCCCATATCTTACCTCATATCCATTTCAGATCCGTCTTCAAGGCACTGAAGTCAAGCTGGTCTGAGCATGTGCACAACTTCACAGTAACAACCGGAGTTACTGTCGGTCACGGTCAATTTTTTAGGACTTTCAAGTTAGCCTGGACAGAGTCAATGACAGCTGAAAATGTAGCATCTGGGTTTCTAGCAACTGGTATATGCCCTTATAACCAGGGAGCTATACCGGATATAGCCTACGCACCAGCAGAGCTATATGCTGCTGAACCAGTCAATGCCCTTGATACTGCTCCTGCTCTTAGTAGAGCCACTGCCCTTGATACTGCCTCTGCTGTTAGTACTGCCCCTGGGTTTGATACTGCCCCTGCTCTGAGTACTGGCCCTGCCCTTGATACTGCCCCTGAGATTGAACCCCCAGTGCCAGCTGCACCAATCTCGCCTACTGCACCTGGAACGGTGTCTGCTACCATTGATAGCAATAACAATGCTGTACTGCCACTTGCGACGCCCATTGTATCTAACAATGAAACAGTCGAGGACCCTTACGGAATTAATACATCCCAAGTTTTGGGAGATCCTGAGAGTACAATAACCACTGGCACGAGCCTTTTAACCACTAGTTCAAATGTCGAGGAGATAATTCTGTCCCTAGATATACATGGTAACAGTGAGACTGTTGACCTTCCTCTTGTCCTAACTGAAGATGCTATGCTTCAGTTGCTGCAAGATCAGTTGCCAGATTGTTCTGGTGCAGCTACAAGTTCAGGTGAGACACAGACAATGCCATGCCTGCAGTCTGAGAGTGTCAGCGAGTGTACTGCAGACATAGCATTGTCAGTCATAGAATCGGCAATTACTGATGACAAGAAAAAAATTTATGAACAAGCCTTTGTGTCCGGCAGAGTATTAAATGACTCCATGTATACGACTTGGTGTTTGTATAAACGCAAACAGTACCAGTCAAACACTGTAGAAAACTTGCCCCCGCCAGGTAACCCTCTTTTAACCATTCCTATACAACAGTTTTCAAACAAACCTAATTCAAAGAAAAAGGCCCAATATTTTGTCATTTCCTCATACGAGGCGTTTAACCAACAGGTAAAAATTAAAATTGAAAAAGAAAGGAAAGCAGCAGAGGCTGAGGAAAGGAAACGACAGAGACAGACAAAAAAAGAGCAGAAAGAGAAGGCATTAGCCATTAAAAAAGAAAAGAAACGTGTTAAATGCGAAAAAGTAGTTAACACAATTTAAATTACGAGTTAAATTTGATTCCACATGACACTAAACAATGAACACTAAAAACAGTTTTCATTCGTTTGATGTTGTTGTCAATAGATCTAGTCTGTCTGAATGAATTTTTAAACACTGTTTAGCTCAGTCTAGGAATAAAGTTCAGTCTCTAGTTTGAAAATTGCTTGATGTTGTCAACTAGTCTGTTAAGTTCCTCCTGTTCCTCCTCAGATACATATTCAGTAATGTATTTGACTAGAAAGACCTGACTCTTTGGAACAATTTCGTCGCAACCAGGTTCCCCATGCCATTCTGTAATTTTCTTTATAATATTATTGCGAATGTGTGGACATTTCTTAATCAATGACTTAAGCTTTATGTGCAGAAGGAATAAATCGTCATGGTCGTAATACCACTCTCTGACGTATATATCCTCCAACAACCGGATAGCGTACCATGTGCTCTCCTTATCATGTCTACAAATCTCACGCTTATAAATAAGATCTGTGATGTTATTTGCCATATCTTATTATATATGTAAGGAAGTCAAAGGTAACAGTTAGAGAAATACGTCGAAAACTCAGATCAACCTCCTTTTTAAACAAAACCAAGGTAAGAAACACAGAACATTAAATCATACCTCATTATTAAATAACAAAGGATACTTGTTGACGTTCTAAAAACCGGATACTTCTCTTGAATCTGGAATTATTTAGAGACACTAACACTCAGAACTATGGATAATGGCGCCTTGTGATGTAGTATGATCCGACCAATCCAATCGATGGTTTTGTTTGACTTATATGATATGAGAAAGCCCATTTTATTGGCAAAAATGCACGATCAACTCAAGGGCGAATGTGTTTGACTCAAGGGCGAATGTGTTTGACTCAAGGGCAAAAACGTGGTAGGTGAATACTTTCAGTACTTTGATACATTTTGTCCGAGATATTGTTATAAAACATACCGTAATATAAACTTAGGTAAAAGCCCTATCATTCCGAATATTATAAACGGTGCTGGAGTTATAACGACCACCACAGGATCACTCTGAACGACTAACCTGTTCGACTCAAGGGCGAATTACCCTAGGTGCAACTGGACAATAGAACTAGAAAATCCTTATATGGCCACTTTTCACATATATGATAATGGAAGATTTGGTGATACTGGAGCAAGAGGCAAAGAATGAAAAAAAAAGAAAAATCATTAAAATTATAAAATTTGTCAAAGCTTTTAATTTATGCATGTGTAATACGTTTATCTATAAATAGGTCATAAAAACATAGTTGACAAAAGGAAAACGTACAAATTAACCCTAAAATCTTCATGTTTTTCACGTTCTTTTTTTCACAACTTTGTTTTGTTTACATACGGGCAATTTAGAAAGCAGCTTCCACATTTCGAGCTCCTGATTGGTCTAAAATATACACAGTTTTTCATATTTCTTCAAACAGTCATTGATTACTAATGAAACAAACAACATAAATCGTCTTTTATTTTTATGTGACTATAACTGGCTTAATTTGATTTGACATTAAAGGAAAACAAAAAATTGTATGCGTCATGTCAAGATGGCAGCGCCCTTAGGGTAAAATTTTCTTATTTCCTGGTCGTATTTTTAGCGACTGTTATCTAATCGGTTAAGGACGTGTTACCTTATCTGAGTTTAAATGAATAATGAATTCAGAAGATACAGTATACAATACATATTTTTATATTTAGATCAAGTATTGATGGAAGGACGTGATAAGTACGGTATTTTCGCGATTTATGTTATCTAAATGATGTTTGTTCTGGGTTTAAAATTGCAATTCTGAATACCAAAATACATGTTTTTACCAATTTTTTTCAGAATTAGCTTTGTTCACAACACTGGTATGAAAAATCAGATCCAGAACATGTTCATAATCTTGATTAAAAAATTGAAAATTTGTTTAAAAAATCAGTGTGTGCAACACTTGGAATTCATTAATATTGGAATATTTGTTGATGAAGGAGGCCAAAGAATTTTTTTTCAAACTTTGATTTTTTTTGCTAGATGTTATACTTTTCAGAAATTGTGTCTTTATGATCACAAAAAATTATTTAATCAAATTTCATATTTTACGCCATCCATTTCGATGAATCTTGTTTCTAAAGTTCTTTTAGAGTTATTATCCTTGTCAGCCATTTTAGAATGTTCTTTTGGTAGATATATCATGATAATGCACAGACTTGCTAAGTCTACCACTTTTTCAGAGAATCTACCTTATCTAACCATTCCGAAAATATGGATTTGCAATTTAACCCATTGTTCTGTGGCCATGTGCAGCATGTGTAGATCCAGATCAGCTTGCTCATCCTTAAAGTGTAATCATTATGTTCATTGTCGAGATCTCTTCATCTATAAAATGTGACCTTAAATGAATGGTCCGAAACAAATCTTATTTTTTTACAAGATTTGTTTCAAATTCTTCTCTGCATGAATGGCAAACAGAGTAGTCCCTACTAAGACTGAGTGGATCAACAGGCTGATCTGGTCTATGGGGGTCACATAGGCAGGCTTTCTACTGCTCCCTACTTTTCCTACTTTTTCCTACTTTTTTGGTCTGAGCCCTACTTTGCCCTACTTTTTTCCAAAACAGCCCTACTATCCCAACTTTTCCATTTCAAAAAAAAATAAAAAATTAAGTTTAATGCAAAATAATACTTAAGTATGCACTTTTAGTTGTATTTTCATGTCTTTGTGATTACATAATAGTTCAGATGTGTTAATGTGGTTTCCTTGGTAAAATCCATTCTTTAAAGCAAGGTGCTTTAGTTAGTCATTCTGCATCATGGTCAACAGGTTTCGTCTTTCATGCATGGAAAGAACTAATGATAGTGTTGTATCCAGGAATTAAAAAGGACGGGGTGCTGCCAAACAGGGAACAAAGTATTGGGTATATTAAATACAGATGCCTATAGAGACATATCTAAAATGTTGTCTTTCAAATAATTTGGACTTTCACAAAATCAATTTGCATCATGAAAACTATGTTTCTGTTGGATTTAATTCAATTTGAAACTGTTTACTATAATCTTTAAACTTTCTAGAAAGCAGAAATATTGAAAACAAATCTTTGCACGGCCATGTTAATTCAGTAAAGTTACAAGTTTTCAGTCACTTTAGTCAGAACATTTTATGGTATTTTGTTTTCTTAAGTTTTGTAGTAACATATTTTATTGTTTCTAAAAGCAAAAATCTGGTTAAAAGGCAGATGTGTTTTCCTTTTATGGCACAGCTTCAATATGGTAAAATTATTCTCCAAATTATTTTTAAGCGTCCCCTTTTTAATATTCTTTTACAAACTTGGAAACTTATTGTATATGTCAAAAACCACAGTATGGATAGAAAATAATTTTGTTAAAACCAGCAGCTGTACCCTCATGCAGTCCCTTGAACAGTCATCTGGGCATTTTACCTATACTCTGCAAAATTTAAGAAACCTGACACTTTATATCATTAAATAATTATACATAAAACAAAATCTGTATTTTTCCACTTTCTCTTAAAATCACTTGTTTTATGCCCTAGAAATATCAAAATGCACAGTAAGTTCAAAACATTTTCATTTTAACAACTATTTACATAGCTTGTCAAAATGATTCCTGGAAAACTGGTGAGATATGCAGAATAACATTTCTGTCTAAGTTGTTTTTAAGTCAAATGATTTCTTAAGTCGAATGAATATTTTTTAATAACTTGGAGTGACTCCAGATTAGAAAATATGTATAGATGCCTTTGTTTCTTTCTGTGAAGAAAAGGCGATACATAGGGATCGCTTTGTCCGTCCATCACGAAAACTTAACGTTGTCTATAACTTTGCCAATTTTTAATATTTCTTCATCAAACTTTCAAATTATATTGCTTATGACAACATGTTCATGATGATGCTGAATTCTTTATGTCAGGTTCAAATTTAATGGAGTTATGCTCCTTTTTGCACTTGGTTTTTCGCATGAAAACTGAACGTTGGCTTTAACTTTGCCATTTCTTAATATTTCTTCATTAAACTTTCAAATTATGTTGCTTATGGCAATGCGGTGATGAAGATTTCAAAATGTCTAAGTCAAGGTCACATTTGATGGAGTTATGCCCCTTTTTGTATTTAAATATTTTACTCTGACAAAGTACCTGAGGACGACACAAGTGTTCAACTGAACACCCATCTAGTTTAAAGTACTCACTTATTTCTATGTCATTTCATGTTTCCATTTTTATAATTCAGGTCAGTTTTTGGTCTACAGGCAGTCATACAAATGCTTATTGATACATGTGTATCATTAATCATCATTAATGATTATTTTTATGAAGCTATTAGTTTTCAGCCCAAAAATATAGGAAAGTTTCACATACACACACGCGACTCTTAATCACTCATTACAATACACAGAAAAGTGAACTCTGCTAGTAGAATTAAGGGCAATGCATTTGATATTTAGGGTAGAAATGTGCTATTCAAAAGGAACCCTGTGCACCACCCTGCTATTTCACTATAGATACATCACTAAATGAACCACACAACCTGTTGTGATCAAGGTGCTATTATATCACAGTATTATTGAATAAAAAGGTTTAAATATCCTACTCTTTCCCTACTTTTTAACGTCAGAAATTCCTACTTTGCCCTACTTTTAAAATGAAAAATGCCCTACTTTTTTTCTGAAAAGGCAGTAGAAAGCCTGCATAGGCCAGTTCCATTTTGCCATTGCATGTCACATATGTTTATAAGAAGTAGCAACAAATGAAATAACAAAAATTTTATCTTGGAAGAAATGTTTTTCTCAGAATGTAGGTTATATTCATGAATTAATATTTGTTTAACTTCAGGAGGTCTATCAGCGATGATTTTGTGTTCATAGACCCAACTGATGTGTTATCACTTAGAATTTCTGGTACTAAATGGTCAGGGGGTGATGGGGCAAAAGACTCACAAGATGTGAATCTACAGAAACAGGTAATTTAGCATAATTATCATTTTATGCCATAAATACACCTTTATTGCATGGGCAGACAGTGTAGATCCAGATCAGCCAACACATCTTTGCCATCCGATCCATCACTGTTTGCTTTTAGATTCATCACAGATTCTTACCAAGATGTGACCAGTGCAAAGCCAGATCAGATCTGGATCTACACTGGTCACTAATGTGATAAACTTCATATATATTGAGAAAAGTTTAAAGGAAGGAAGAAAAGTAGAAGTTCTCATATGTGGACTCTCATTGAGTTACCTTTAGCTGGAAATTGTATCCAGATCCTGGAAGGGTGTTGATGTATTTTTCTCATATCAATTTTAATACCTATCTTGTATTCAGATGTCACCTATCAGCCAGAGAACCCAGCCTGTAAGCTTGCAAAGATTTCGGAGTATGGTCGATGAAGATGGGAGACTGGTAGAAGAATCAGCTCTAAGAAAAGCTGTATTTCTTGGTGAGTTCTTAACCTTTACTCCACAGGATATGGATGTTATCCATGAGTGAACAGTGTTAACCATGTACTCCATGGACACGCCTTTTATCTCAAATGCATCCAGTGTAGAACCAAATCAGCTGGTACATCTTTGCCATCTGATCAGGATCTACACTGCTTTTTGATCCATTAGGTTATTTTTGACGATAAGCAAACAGTGTAGATCTTGATCAGATGGCACAGATGTGATAACTGTTCTGGATCTTCACTGGTAAACCATTAGATAGTGTTAATGAGGAGCACTAAGATTCCCTGTACCTAAAACCACCCATGGATGCAACTTGTAGAAAGAGAGGGACAGAACATTAAACCTATAAAACCATTAACCTTTAACTCCATATATACGCATTAAATGGCTTGTGTGACCAGGTTAGATCCAGAACAGCTGGCACATTCATGCCATCTGTTCAGGATCTGCATCGTTTCTTTTTTTGGCCAGAAATAACCTAATAAATCAAAAAGCATATTGTGTAGATCCTGTTCAGAAGGTAATTTTTACATGTTTTAATTCTTTAGTAAACACTGTTTGTCCATGGTAAAAAGGTATACATATAGAGAGAAAAGGGTAAAACTGTTTGATACTTTCTATTATAGGTGGAGTGGAACATGAGGCTAGAAAGGAAGTTTGGCAGTACCTGTTTGAACTTTACCCCTGCTCTTCTACAAAAAGGTAGTTTACACCATAACTCCATGAGGTTTTGGTATTCACTTCCTCTTAAATAACTTAAATAACTGTGAAATCATTTTTTAACCGTTAATTCCATGAAAAAACCTTTTATTACATTGGCCACCAGTATAATCAGGATCATGAAGTACATCTCTGCTGTCTGATCTAAATCTATTGTCAACAATAATTTAATGTATCTGAGAGTGACAAATGTAGATTCAGGTCTGAAGGTTATAAAACTGAGTTTGGAAACCAGTCTCAAATCTCAAGCATCTGATTGGCTGAAATGGCGACCAGTCGCCATTTCAGCCAATCAGATGCTTGAGATTTGAGACTGGTTTCCATGCTCAGTTTTATAACCTTGAGCACTGATCACATCGCATGTATGTGCCGGCAGATCTGGATCCACACTATTTGCCCATGCAATAAAAATCACATCCATTGAGTAAAGGGTTAAATTCATTTATTTATGTTGATTTTTTTCTGCACCAAGTTTCATTAATCAGTGCTGTTCTGCAGTTTTATGCTGAGCCTGACAGTGATATGCTGAGTACTGCTGAAAACTGTGTTTTTGTTGTTGTTGTTTTTACAGAGAACGTGAGGTTCTGCTGCTGGACTACATTGTCAAGTACAACGAAATGAAGTGTAGATGGAAAACCCTGCTGGCCCTTAGCGCAAGACCAGGAGGTGAGCTGGAACCAAGATCATAAAACTAAATCAGGAGACCAGTCTCAAATCTCAAGCATTTGATTGGCTGAAATGGCTATGGTCACCCTTTCAGCCAATCAGATGCTTCAGATTTGAGACTGGTTTCCAATCTCAGTTTTATGATCTTCCTGAAAAGAAACAGAATGGAATTATATTTAAACCTTTAATCCATGGATACACCTTTGAATGCATGTGCGACCAGTGTAGATCCAGATGAGCTGGCACATCTGTGCTATCTAATCTGGATCTACACTGGTTGCATTATGGTCAGAAATAACCTAATGAATATACACAGTTCAATCACGCAATAAAGGTGTTTCTGTAGAGTAAAGGGTTAAGTAAGTTAAGCATTTTAATCTAAATTCTCAGTTAGTTATGATTCTACAGATCCACAGAAGAATCATTATATTTCACAGGATTTTAAATTTCACTTAACATATTTGCTCTCGGGAAAAGGGCCCAAAATAAACCTCAGCACAATAAAAATACAACACTAAATATATAATTTAATGAGAATTTTACACCTTCGTGACAATGCACATATGAAAATGTCATAACTTCTGAGCAAAATAAAATCCTAATGAAACTAAATGATAACAAAGTAAAACAACCTATTTCCCTACACCTTCTGTTTACCTTCTTGCCCACTTTCTCACTAATTTTGATTTAGTATTTTTTTTACAGCTTCAAAACTGGAGCAAGGACTGGTTGCACGATACCAACTTGATGATAGTCACAAACATTTACCGAGCCCCAAGTTTGAGACCCAAGTCCCACTCACGGAAGAAGAGAACCTTCAGATGAATGTCAAGGTCATACATTCAGAAGAATTGGAGTCCGATTTTAGTAAACTATCCAGAAATTCCCAATTCTTGGACTTGAATTCTCCAGAAACACAGCAAAAGATTGAATTTATGAAGATACAGGCACAGGTAGATAAAGTCGATTTTATTTTGATTCTGTCTGAATATGTTCCTGCTTTACCCCTTTACTCCATGTATACACTTCGATTACATGGGCAAACAGTTTAGATCCAGATCATCCTACTGGCACATCCATGCCATCAGATCAGGAATTACACTGATCTCTTTTTATACGCCCGTTTGAAAAACGGGACGTATTATGGGAACACCTGCGGCGGGCGGGTGGGTTGGCGGGCGGGCGGGCGGCGTCCACAGGGTTTTGGCACTCTAAGTCAGAGTTTTCATCAGGTATTTATCAAACTTGGTGAATATGTTGGTGGGCATAATATCTCGACCAAGTTCTATAACCAGCCAAATCCCCCCAGGCACTCATAAATTATGGCCCTTGAATTGTCCAAAATAAGGGTTTACGCTCTCTAAGTCAAAGAGTTTTCATCCGGTCTTTATCAAACTTGGTGAATATGTTGGTGGGCATAATATCTCGACCAAGTTCTATAACCAGCCAAATCCCCCCATGCACTCCTGAATTATGGCCCTTGAATTGTCCAAAATAAGGGTTTACGCTCCCTAAGTCAAAGAGTTTTCATCCCGTCTTTATCAAACTTGGTGAATATGTTGGTGGGCATAATATCTCTACCAAGTTCGATAACCAGCCAAGTTGCTTCAGGCACTTAAGAGTTATGGCCCTTTATTTATACGAAAAATGTGGCAGATTAGCCAAACTTTTTGACGGGCGTATTTTGTGGCATTTTGGCACTCTTGTTATTTGTTAGATTATTTCTGTCCAAAATGCGACCAGTGTAGATCCTGATTAGATGGCATGAATATGCCGGTTGGCTGATCTGGATCTACACTGGACATATATGCATAAAAATGTGTAAATGTAAAGAAAAGGGATATATGCTTAAAAATAAACCTTTGATGGTTATCAGGTGTCATTTCATTTAATATCTTTCAGGTTTTTGTAAACAGACATAAAATAGATGTAACAGAAATGAAGAACTATTTACGATTGATTGACAAAGATGTACCAAGAACTGATAGAGACGTTGCATATTTCAAGTAAGTATGTTTAGCACCACTTTATGGGGGAGTTAGAATGCCTTTAGTGATACAATTCTATATTACTTTGGAGATTCAAATTTGTATACCAACCTGTCCATTAAATTCATAAAAAGTAAGTAACTCATGAATATTAATATAATGTGAGTAAAAAATGAATTACTTTCGTATTATTAAATTTTGCTAGCATGAAATTTTGCACAGTCGCTGAAAAAAGACAGTTTTGTGCAGTCATAAATTGGTGCATATCTAATTATACCCCCGAAGAAGAGGGGGGTATACTGTTTTACCCTTGTCCGTTCGTGTGTGTGTGAGTTTTTCTGTCCGTAACAAAATTTCCATTGCAGTTTTCTCAGCAACTATAACATGCAGAAGCCTGATATTTTGCATACTGCTTTACCCTATAGTCCCATATGGTGTAAAGTGATTTTATGCTCCTTGCTCATCTACTTCCTGTTTACCCAATATTTTTAGATTTTGTCACTATATAGGTGCATTACATCAACCAAAGCATCTTTATTTTCCGTCGCAGTTTTCTAAGCAACTATAACATGCAGCAGCCTGATATTTTGCGTATTGCTTTATCCTATAGTCCCATATGGTGTAAAGCGATTTTATGCTTCTTGCTCATCTACTTCCTGTTTACCGAATACTTAGACTTTTACACATAGAATACATACATGCACAAATTCCATCGCACTTTTCAAAGCAACTATAACATGCAGCAGCCTGATATTTTGCATATTGCTTTATCTTATGGTCCCATATGGTGTAAAGCAATTTTATGCTCCTTGCTCATTTACTTCCTGTTAACAGAATTCTTAGATTTTTACACATAGTTGACATACATGCACAATTTCCGTCAAAGTTTTCTTAGCAACTATAACATGCAGCAGCCTGATATTTTGCTTATTGCTTTATCATATAGTCCCACATGGTGTAAAGTGATTTTATGCTCCTTGCTCATCTACTTCCTGTTTACCGAATACTTAGATTTTTACACATAGTTGACATACATGCACAATTTCCATCGCACTTTTCTAAGCAACTATAACATGCAGCAGCTTGATGTTTTGCATATTGCTTTATCCTATAGTCCCATATGGTGTAAAGCGATTTTATGCTTCTTGCTCATCTACTTCGTGTTTACCGAATACTTAAATTTTTACACATAGTTGACATACATGCACAATTTCCGTCGCAGTTTTCTATGCAACTGTAACATGCAGCAGCTTGATATTTTATATATTTTGTATATTTATATTTCATATATAAATAAATACTTAGAAAAATTTGACACCCTTTATACATATGAAAAATGCAAATTACTTTTTGAAAGTCAGATTTCTCAAAGTGGGGGTATCACTAGTGAGCATTAGCTCACAGATTTACCTTGTTTTGTAAGAAAATTAACTAAAAAGTTGAATTTTGAGTTTACCGTAATCTATTTTTGATGGACCCATTGTATAAACCTATTGTTTATTTGAACATGTAACCATGTTTCAATTGGCCCGTGTCAATTACCACTTCCTTTGTTTGTAAATTATGGGACCTTTGTTTATTCTGTGCTGCTGATTGACATGCGACTGGTTTTTATTTATCTAACAATCAACTTTAACTTTACTGTTCATACATAATTAACCCTTTCCTCCATAGAAACACCTTTATTGCATGGGTGAACAGTTTAAATCCAGATCAGCAGGCACATCCGTGCTGTCTGATCAGGATGTAAACTGTTCACTTTTTGATTCGTTAGGTTATTTCTGTCCAAAATGTGACCAGTGCAGATCCTGATCAGATGGCATGGTTGAGTCGGCTGATCTGGATCTTCACTGGTCGCACATGCTTAAAAATGCGTATTTATGGAGGTAAGGGTGAACATGTTACTTTTGGTACCCATTGTATGCTCCAAAATGTCAATCAATTTGATACTTGGAAATACAAGTTGTGTCAAATTAGGCTTACTGAGATGGCAACGATACAATTTGGTAAACCATCAAACTTGTATCAGATAGAGATATGATACTAAATTACAAAGTGTAGGAATACAGGACATCAGCATGCTTTAGATACATGTCTGGAACAACATTGTATGATGAATTTTACATTCTTGGGGTTTAAATTCTCGCACTGGCCGAAATGCTAAAATGCCAAAATTCTCGCACTGGCCAAAATGCATACTATGCTAAAATTAAGGCTAAACCAAAACATGATACCACAGTATTCCACAACAACAAAAAGGGGATAAACTGTATAAAACAATAGATGTTTGAAAGATGCAAGAACTGCTGTAAACAAACAACAAGACACTTATTAGTGCCAGTGCACATTTTCACTGTTATAAATAACAAATAACATTCTTGCTGAAATTTAGTGTTAACCATTTTCAGCAATATATGCAGTTTAACCCCTTCCTCCATGTTTATGCATTTTTATGCATGTGCGACCAGAGTAGATCCAGATCAGCCAGCTCATCAGTGCCATCTGATCAGGATCTGCACTGGGTGCATTCTGGTCAGAAAAAAACCTAATGATTAAAAAAGCGAACAGTTCAGATCCTGATCAGATGTAATGGATGTCTAAACTTAACTCATTTATTTGCAGAGAAGCGTGTTCCAGTCCACTGTCGATGTTACGAGACATTCTAATAACCTATGCGACATTTGAGCCTGAAATCGGATATGCCCAGGGAATGAATGACATTCTGGCAAGGTTTCTGTATGTCTTTGATTCTGAGGTAAGGGTTTCCTTTTTTACCCTTTACTCCCTTTATTCCATGGGATATTGCTTTTCCCAGATCCAGATCAGCCAACACATCAGTGCCATCTGATCATGATCTGTACTGTTCACTTTCAGATTTATTTGGTTATTTGTGACCAAAACATGACCAGTGACCAATGGATGTGCCAGATGATTTAATCTACATTTGTGGTGCAGACGATAAATGTGTCATGAAAACTTAAATTTGCTCTAACTTTGCCATTAGTATAACTTATCAGACTTCAAATTATTTTGCTATTAATGTAGCCATAATCAGTTGGTCAGAGTCACATTTTACAAGTAACCTGCCTTTTTGTACTAAGATTGTCACAAAAACTTAACATGGACTTAACAAAGTATCATTGGACATTATAATTATTTAACTAAACACCCAACTTTAATATCAGCAGAGGTCACACTTGCATGGACACCAGAAAACATGAATAATACTTAACCTTTATACCATGGGATATGTCTGTTATTCATTGGCAAACAGTGTAGTTTCAGATCAGCTTGCACATATGCACTACATGACCAGGATCTATTCTGTTTGCTTTTAGGTTCATAAGGTTATTTCTTACCAAGGAATAAACAGTGTAGATGCAGATCAAATGTCACAGATTCCCTAGCTGATCTTAATCTGGATCTACATTGGTTGCCAAGGTGATAAAATGTGTCTATATTATGGAGTAAAGGATTTATAAGGTAAACTGATTATACACTTCTTGTTTTTATTTTTACAGGTAGAAGCATACTGGTGCTTTCACAATTACCTCGAGAAAATCAAGAGTGACTTTTTAGAGGAAGGAATGATCAGAAAAATAGGTGCATGTTATTTTAATTTTAATACATACATGGTATATTATCAAATATATAAACAAACTTGTGCAAATAATTTAATTGAAACACCTTTAACACAGAAAATAAAAAAAAAATAAATAAAATTAATGCATTTAACATAACTTTGAACTAAAGAAAATTTTCACATGTGCTAGCTTTGGAGAAGATAATCCAGTGCTGACTTTTCTTTTGCCAGAAGTTCACATCAGTGTTCAGTTTCAGGGCCTAAGATTATAAAACTAAGATTGGAGACCAGTCTCAAATCTCAAGCATCTAATTGGCTGAAATGGCGACCAGTTTAGTTTTATGATCTTGGGCACAGATTTTTGAGAGGTTATCTGAATGTGGGATATGAAAAATACTTTGTGTTAAAACCAACTAGTGTTACACAGAGTTGGCTGAGCTGTTCGGTGTTCCCTGATAATTAGAAAACATTAGCCACTAAATCCTGAAATTGATAACTGCATCAGTCATAAAATGTTTAATGGGGTAAGGAAAAGGGTGGGGGTAGGTACTAAGTGTCTTCAATTGCAATTTTATGATTTGGTATTTGGAATTCTTTTGAAAGGATACTCTTGTAGTAAGCAAAATAATTAAATCCTAGTTGTTATGTGTTTCAGATGTTGTCAGAAAGTTGTTGTTAGAGATGGACCCTGTTTTATTGAGACATTTAGAAAAACATGATCTTGGTGACCTGTTGTTCTGTCACAGGTAAGAAATTTAGTCAGCTCTTTGGTCAAATCGTTTAATTAATTTAGTCTGCTCTTTTGTCGCAGGTGAGAAATTTAGTCACTTCTCATAATTTCAGTAAAGATAAGAGTGTTTATATGTGTAAATTGAATCAATATATCATGGTGTTCATCTAGGTATGAAAAACATTTGGGTTATTTAAAGTAAGGATGAAGCCGTTCAGGCTCCACACACTATAAACAACATAAAGATTTTCCTTCCCAAAAATGAACCAAGAAGTGAACAGTGTACATCCCAGTCAGACAGACAGCTTGGTTGTGCTGGGTGATCAGGATCTGCACTGTTTACACAAGTGATCAAGCCCAGATATATTGAGTTAAGGGTTAAGTGACTTTTATGAAAATGATTAATGAAATAATATACTCTAAAATGTTTCACAGACAAGAAAATTTTGTTATTCAAGGGCATTGCATTCTTGAAAAGAAAATTGTATCAAATTTCGATGTTAACATTGAGAAAAAATGCATTTCAAATTATTTTTTAATGTATTTTGAGGCATTTGCAAAAAATTTGATCAGCTTAATAAACCTGTCAACATATTTCAGATGGTTGTTACTGGGTTTTAAAAGAGAGTTCAGTTTTATGGACTCCCTACGAGTGTTTGAGATTCTCAGCAGCCATCATTTGGAACTCTCCAATGTGGAGGCAGAAACAGCGAGGAGGAAACAGGTGATGAAGGAATTTGCAGATTTAGGTAAGAGGACAACTGTGTCTTTTGGAAAAGGCCCAAAGATCATTAAACTGAGTATGGAAACCAGTCTCAAATTTATTTTTTTTGCATTTTATGTCAAAATGCAGAAATAAGCTTACATTTTAATCTGAGTGAAAATATATCACGCAGAATAAAATGTACATGGAACAACAGACATATTTAATAAATTTATACCTTTTTAAATTTATGAAATCTTTTTAGTTTTGAAAACTTTAGTGCTGAAAAATGAAATTTATACCATAGTACATGTATGTTGAACAGAAAATGTACTCTTTGAGTTTTGTTTTCAAATCTGATTTAATTTTAATAGCAGTTTGTCTTATTGTGTAATTGTTTTTCACAAAATGTTTAACTAGTCCAAATTAAAATATTATTCCTGAGGTTTTATTAGAAATGTGATTTTTATGTCTTTGTGAAACAATTGAATTATGGGGCATGAAGACAGTTCTCTATTTAAATAAAATACCGATATAGTGTCATTGTATTTCACAAATGTTTAAAATATCAAAAAGTATTTATTAGGTTTCAAACAATAGAATTATAAGGCATGATGTTCTCTCTCTTTAAATTAAATACCATTATGTTCTTGAATTTCCAGGTGGGGTAACTAGGACCACCCCTATTGATACAGATGCAGAGTACACATTTGAACTGTTCATGTGTGTTGCGCTGTTACAGGAGTGTAGAGATACTTTGTTTAAATGTGTCGATCCGGCAATGGTTTATGATTGTATAAATAAGTAAGTTTATTTACCTTTAATTACAAATTCATTTTTGGAATTGAAATTTAAAATGCTGTTTTGGGGGGTTACTTATATCAGTGGATTTTAATTTTCTAAAATGAAATTTATTATCAACTTTGTGCTTCTTGGGGGCTTTAAACTTGCTGCGCCAGTAGAATCCACTGAATTAAGTACTTCATGAATAAAAGTGGATTTTTAGTACTAAAAAAAGGCACAGACACTCTAAACATGTTACAATTTTTACACAGGGCTTACATTTGACCCGGGGGATGTCCCTTGGACTCTTAAAATTTCCAGAAAGCCTCATTTTAACCCATATGACTTTAGTTGAAGGGTAAATTTATTCTAAAATTAGAGGTACTTTAGCCATTAATTAGTAGGGTCACCTAAAAATGATCAAAATGACCATTGAGATTCAGCGGCTAGTGAAACCCCTGGTAAAACTTTAAAATACCCTTTACTGTTAATATTTTTGTTATTTACTCAGTCATGAAACCTTAATTATGCATAAGTATTCTTACTATGTTAAATAAATGTAAATATATTTAAGACTGTTTTTCTATTTTTCAGTTTACAGATCAATTTGGACAATATATTGGAGAAATCAGAGCATTTGTTTTTCCGATATTGCAAAAAGACTGTGGAGGACAGTTTCCAAATGGTTGAAACACCATCAAAAAACCAGCATCTTCCAAGATGATAGTAGTGTTTGAAGCAAGATCATAAACTGTGTTTGGAGACTAGTCTCAGATCTCAAGCATCTGATTGGCTGAAATGGCGACCAGATCAGATGTCTGAGATTTGAGACTGGTCTCCAATCTCAGTTTTATAATCTTCAGTGTTTAAAGCAATCGTGTAATTGTGAAATGTGCTAAAGAACTTTGATGTTGCTTGCCGGACACCAAATCAAGTGCTTTCAGCTAGACAGTGCTAGTTTAGAAGCATCATTTTATGTGTGTGCAATATTCACCTGCCAATTAGATGGGAATCTTATCTGCCACAATATAATTGAAGAAAGGTCAATAATTATTAATCCTTTAATCGATATAATACGGGTTTTAACACATGGGAACATTGTAGATCTTAATCAGCCTGCACATCCATACTCTCTGAGCAGGATCTAAACTGTTCTTTTTATGTTCATAGATAACAAACAAAAAACAAAAAGTGGAGATCTTGATCAAATGGATGTGCCAGCTGATTTGGATCTACATGAATCACCCATGGGATAACAATTATATCTCATGCAGTAAAGGGTAAAAGGATATTCTTTAGACAAGCATTTATTATAGCACTTTGCAATGTTTTCATTATTTGCATACTGATTTTAGAGACTTTTATTTGGACAGTGCATTTAAATGTGAAAGCGTTTGTCTGAACAGGTAATATTTAGGATAGTTAGGTTTGAAAATCTAGCTATTTAATGCAAATGATTGCATTACTTGGTTCAGATAAGCAGTTTTGTTTCATGTTTAAGCCTTTCCTCCATTTATACGCATTTTTGCGCATGTGTGACCAGTGTAGATCCAGATCAGCGTGCCGTCTGATCAGCATCTGCACTGGTCGTATTTTGTTCAGAAATAACCTAAAGAATAAAAAAGCGAACAGTTTAGATCCTGATCAGATGGCACAGATGTTCACACAGGAAATAAAGGTTTGTCTATGGAGGAAAGGGTTAACAAGGATTTAGGGACCAGAATAGAAATAATGGAGATTGACCAAATTATGACCAAACTTGAATTATACATGTATTTATTTCAAGTAGTATACCATGTGGGAAGGGTCATGGAAAAAGCTGTCTTTGGGAAGCCAACATCATCCCCTTGAAATGTGCCTAAGGTTATAAAACTGAGCATGGAAACCAGTCTCAAATCTCAAGCATGTGATTGGCTGAAATGGCGACTGGTCGCCATTTCAGCCAATCAGATGCTTGAGATTTGAGACTGGTTTCCAATCTAAGCTTTATAACCTTCAGCTCTGATGTCATAAAATTGAGCTTGAGCAGACAACATTACTAAGTATGCATTGTGTGATGTTGTGTAAAAAGTCACCTTTAAGTTACCAGAAATAAAAATGGTAACATTCCAAATATAGTAACTACTAAAATTGCAAAAAATTATCACCGCTGATACCTTTTCCCATAACATGGCCGATCTGGAGTAACACAAAGGATTTTTTGTGGATGAGAAAACACTATTTATAATAGTTATAATAATAATAAAAATGTATATTTAATTTGAAATGAATATTTAAAAACATTATAGTGGAAATTTTTGAAATTGGTAACAAACTTAACTCTTTACTCCATACCGTATAGCGGGTTATTTCTGCGGGTGCTATATTTCTGCGTTTCTGCGGTCTTTGGATGAAATCGCAGAAATATATCCAGCAGAAATAAAAATCCAGCAAAAAATTAAATCGCAAAATATTATCTCATTTTCAAACTAAAATCAACGGAGTCGCCATGTCCGAGATAATCGGTTTCATAGTACAGACAGGGTAAAATAATTACGAACAAATACCGTTAATTGTTATCGTATACGCATAGTATAAACGCGACATTTGCTCAAACATTTCTCAAACATTCAATTCAATTGAAAAGTTGTTTGAGAATTGTTATTCGCAATTGATAAATAATATCTTTCTTATTTTTACTAAAAAATGAGTAACAGTTATTGACCCATGAATAACAATATTGAATTATATACAGTATGTTCTAAGTGTTGATTATATAAGTAATATTCTTACGACACCTTACCCAATTTGAACCGCAGAAATTTATCCTTCACGGGAACCGAAAACACAGAAATAAGAAACGCAGAAATTTTTGCATCTAATTTTGTGGGCAAAACGCAGAAATTTATGTCCGCAGAAATAACCCGCTATACGGTAATATGGTCGCACATGTGATAAAACGTTTATATATGGAATAGAGAGTTGAGGTTGGTCTTAAAATGCTTAGATATATTTTTACATGAAACTATTTCTTATTGTGATAAATGTATTGGTTTGTGAAAAAATAGTCAGTATTCAATAGCATCTTAAGTACAGTGAAACCTCACTGTTAAGACAACCTCAGCTACTGGACAAAAATGATCTTAATTGTGGCATGGCCTCAATTTGGTGGTAGAAATATTGCAGGACTGTAACAAGGGACTTTGAAATAGTGCTCGTAGCATGGGGGTTGTCTTTATTTAGGGATGGTCTCAATGAGGGGTTTTACTTCATATCTATTTAGAGTTGAATAAATGGTGTTTTTTTCTGTAAATTATTGGTGTATATGTATTTTTACTGTTTTTAAAAAGAATATTTTATGTTTACTGTTTATTACTGTTTGCTGCGTAAACTTTTTTCTTGAAGAACAAGTGTTTAATTTCTAAATAATCTGAACTTAAAAATGCAAATTTTAGTGAATTACATAGAGATCGATTAAAAGAATTCAGTGCTGCAACCAACAACTATACATCTTTCAAAATAATATAGGCACAGACTGGGAATTAAATGTCTACAGTGACAGATCCTAGCCATAAAACTCTGAAGCAGGCTATCAAATGAGTTCGGAATTTAGTCTGCACTGATAACCCTGCTTAACATACCCATCACATGACACCAAAAAAGTGCTTCCACAGTAGTCAAAGTTTCCAAGAGTTTTAATGTGTATAAAAAAGATATGTTTTTTATATGTATTACATGAACACATATTGTGTTTATTGTTGTGTGTGTTTTATTATATAACATGTATTTTTACACTGATCAAAAATTTGATCACACAGGGTTTTGTAAATAACTGTTGTCCAATTAATAATCAAAATTATTCTGTATAGACTTGCCTTTAGCATAAACTGTAAACTGTTTTTGTGTAGCCCTTTTGAAGAAAAGGCTATACATAGGGATTGCATTGTCCTTCCTTGGGTTCATACCTCATGAAAACATTGGCTATAACTTTGCCATTTCTTAATATTTCTTTATCAAACTTTATATTGCTTATGACAACACAGTCATGATGATGCCAAAGTCTTTAGGTCAAGGTCACATTTGTTGGAGTTGTGCCCCTTGGTACAGGCTTAAAAAATGTTAATTATAAGTAAACAGTATTTGTATGTCGCCTGTAATAGTAAGTAGACATAAAAGGAATCATATTGTCAGGCGTAGTCACAGGTCACATCGTCTGCTAGTCACACAACTTAAACCTGAAACTTAATATAATTCATAACTTTGAGAGTAAATATCTTATTGACACAATGCTTGGAATATATAATTTGCATAAACAGAGCTATTTTTGACAACAAGAATGATAACTCCTTATTGACTATTTGGAGTTATGGCCCTTTTCTTGAATCAGCAATCAAGAGTTGCCATTTTAAATAACCTATTGGAACAAAACTTTGAATATATAATCTGCATGAACAAAGCAATGAAGAAAGAGTAATACCTCAATACTTAAATATTGTTTGAATTTATTTTATTTATTCCATGAAGGATACAATTTAAATGTGTTCATCACTTTTATTGTTGATTATTTGTTATGTGTACATGTATTAATTTGCATTTTTAATTTCTGTTACTACAAATTAAAGAATTTTAAAGAAAACTGAATGCTGTTTTTTTTTTCATTCAGAATACTTCTTAAACCATTGAGGTTAACATTTTCCGCCATAGGATATGGCTAATATTCCATGGAGCCACACGTGAGTGCTGGCTGATCTGGATCAACACTGGTTGTCCATGGAATAAAAGACATATCCCATGGAGTCAATGGCTGTAAACTGTTTAGCACGACTAACACTACAACCTTACACCTCTATTATTTATGTCTCTGAAAAATCTTGTGTTTTTCTGGTAGCACCCTGCAGTATACATACTGTACTCTAGTTGTAAAGGGTGATCACAATGTTGGAATAAAATACAAACTTCAACCGAATTAACTCCCTTTGATTAGGCAAGCTATTAGCTGTCAGGGGAAGTAATCGCTGTAGGGGTGTAAAGGGAGATAAGTGAATCGGAGATATACTGGTGTAATTGGGGTTTAGTGTGCTTATAGTAATTTCAACGTGTAAGTGCGTTGTTCGAAACAGAGAAATGGTACGATATTTTACCTTTACTGAAACTCAGACCGTTTGTTGCAAATAGTTATTTTACTATAAATATGTCCAAGAAAAGCATGTGATCAGCCGGTGTAATACTAGTCCAAATAATTGTACTCTAAAAGGTGGATAATGTGCTATTTTTTTGCTGGGTCAATATCCCCCTTCAGACAGACATCTGTAAAAAGTCAGCATGATAATGGGTCTGTGCTTGCAGTCGAATTATTGAGACTAGTGTAATACAGAATAATTTATTTATAAATGTGTGTTATTATGACATGGAATTATTTATATTAACTGGTTATGACAAGTGTCGTCTTAATACAGATGACCCTTAACACAGGTTTACCTATGGATGAGACCCCCATCATTTCAACATAAAAATAGTCTCTGTTGATACCCGGTGACAGATTTTAGATAATTACAATGCCAGTAGTGACAAATGTGCCCAGTTGAAATTCACTGTGATCCTGATTTTTCAATATTTATTTATTGTATTTCCTAGAAATAACCTTAAGACTCCTGTAATCATGGCTACAACATACAAAACTGGAACAGGTAACTAGCTTAAATTGGGGTCAGTCTCGAAACTGACCAATCCCATTCATCAAACTTAGTTTTATCATTTGTCTGATTTTAGATTTATTTATCGTCGATACCCGAAGACCATTTGCGAGACTAATGTAGATGAGCGTTAGATTTTGGAGGATAGTGCAAAATACAGGGAACTCTTTAATTCCAGAATCGTCTCTGGTTCTTTTAAGTGCCCAAAGAATAGCACCGCTCTACTAGAACCGCGTTTTACTTTGTCATCATTAACGTGTATTAGTAGAAAAAGGAGATCGAACTCGCAATCTCTTGGCCCAAACTCATAAAACTTAATCTGGATACCAGTTTTAAATCTCAAGTCATTTTAGCCAATCAGATGCTTGAGGTTTGAGACTGTTCATCAATCATAGTTTCATGATCTTATATCCTGGACTCGGAGGCAGACGCGCCAACCATCAGCTTTTTACCCGCACTCATTTTTATGATCTTGGGTCCTGGATTTATTTAGCCAGAACTCAACCAGAAACGACGGTTCACTGACAAACTTAACAGATGTAGTATTCATTTATTTATGTAACAATTGAACAAAGACTGAATAATTTAAAGTTATCGATGAGAAAGACCTCGTTTATTAGGCTTTAAAGAGGTATCTATGGCATATTAAGGAACTCACTTCGTGGGTACTCGATGTTTGACGATCTGTCCCGCACCTTACGAGTCGCATATATGGATCTGGACGATAAGGCAGTACCTTTCTGGTAAGAGTTCAAATCATATGTAACCCAACACGACAAAACGGAGTTTGTGGCCTATGCGAAGTCGTATTACTTGCTCAGGAATGTTACTGTCGTAGCCATAAAGAAAATGCGCATTGTTCAAGCTAAAGAGTAGTGCCCCACCCGTTTAAAGCAGGCCAGGACAGTCATAGTCGTAAAAGAAAATATGAATTGTTGAAGAGATTTGTGAAGTTAGCCGCCTTAGTTCAAGCTATAAAGTAGTGCGCCACATGTCATACGTTTAAAGTAGGCCAGGACAGTTATAGCCATGAAGAAAATACGCATTGTTCAAGCTACAGAGCAGTGCGTCACATGTCATACGTTTAAAGTAGGTCATGACAGTTATAGCCATGAAGAAAATACGCATTGTTCAAGCTACAGAGCAGTGCGTCACATGTCATACGTGTAAAGTAGGCCAGCACAGTTATAGCCATGAAGAAAATACGCATTGTTCAAGCTACAGAGCAGTGCGTCACATGTCATACGTTTAAAGTAGGTCAGGACAGTTATAGCCATGAAGAAAATATGCATTGTTTAAGCTACAGAGTAGTGCGTTACAGGTCATACTTTTAAGCAAGCAAGGACAGTCTTATCCGTAAAAGAAAATATGCATTGTACAAGCATTAGCGTTGTGCGTCATACGTTTAAAGCAAGCAAGGACAGCCATGCGAAGCGAGGTATATTTTAGGCCGATATTGTTTATCCATTAAGAAATAAACACATGCATGCAGTGTGCAGTATTTGTTTTTCGTTGTTGTTTTCTAGGCAGACGAAATATGAAAGGTAACTAACACTCATGCAGGTGTCAAAACTGTGTTGGAATGCTGTTTTTGAACATAATATTCTAACTAGGCGTGAATAAATAAACATTTCAGTCAAAATTTGTAACTAAAATGCAAACTGTTCAGCAGAAATTGAAATATAAACTTTCTATAAAATAGCTAAAATGCTGGAAATTTCTAAATTATCATCGAGTACACACTCATTCTTTCGTACTATTGCAATGAATCCAACGTTTGCAAGAAAACTGTACCTTAAAGGTTGTTTTGTTGTTGTTTTTATTTGTTTTTTGTTTTGAAAAGCCGCATTTTATAGAAACAATGTCCAGACAAACACACAAACAAAGAGGCCATAACCACTGTTAAACATTAAATGTTACATCTTTGGAGTGATTGTGGGGAAAACATCTTTTTGTTTCTGTTATAAAGGCTATTGCAATTTCATTTACAATTTAACTGCAAAGCACAGGATATTGTATACAGCGAGAGGCTACATTAAAACACACCAAAAATGACGTTTATATATAATGCATGAACAAAAAACAACACAGACATGCAAAGAAAGCGCATAAATAAACATCGCATCAGACAGCAGCTTTGTGTCGTTAACATGTGTAACATAAACTTGTGCAGACACATAAGTTGTAGAACCCGTTCTTCATGCAGCCCCACCAACGAAAACTGGCATCCCAAACGCAGCGGTAGCTTAGCCATGCACAAATCTGCAATTGAAACAAAACGCCATTTTTGCAAAAGAAGTTTATTGAATGCTGTACTTATTCTTTAACTTTTTTTTAATCGCAAGTGTTTTATACAAAAGACGCACTACTTTATTGTTGTCACTTAGCACACATTAAGATAATAAATGTAATAATGTTAAGGTAATAAATGTAATAATGTTAAGATAATAAATGTAATAATGTTAAGGTAATAAATGTAATAATGTTAAGGTAATAAATGTAATAATGTTAAGATAATAAATGTAATAATGTTAAGGTAATAAATGTAATAATGTAATTGTAATAATAACAAGTAGTAAGAGGAATTGATTTGCGCATGCGCGGATCAATTAAAATTTAGAATACGGATGCTTGGCTTCTATAACCATCAGCTATTGACTGAATAATGAACCATAACTGAATAAATTTCTTATTTTAAACGGGTCATACCGTCTTTTATTATAACTTTAGGGGCGGATCAATCGAATATACATAAAATAGTTTTCTGTTTTAATTAACAGAATAATAAATAGCACAACATGTCTTATAATAGATGTTTTGTATACAATTAATTCGCCGTTCATGTAAAATGTTATGATCTTGTCAAAACAAAACACTTGGCAGACTTTTTAGCTGGGCCCAAGATTTTAAAGCTGAAGCTTTAGATCAGTCTCAAATCTCAAGCAGTTGATTGGTTACAATGAAGCTCAGTCTCCAATCCGACAAATCAAAAGCTAGTGAGACTGGTCTCCAATCTCAGTTTTATGATCGTGGACCCCGATTTTCATATAAGCGTACTTTTTTAATATTTTTGTAGAAACATAACTTAATGTGTGTTTTTCAAAATAAGCTCTGTTAAATTTGTCTCAACGTCATAACCGTATTGAAAAATACATTTCAGATGCCAATCGAAGATTTTCATACATGATATCAAAACATAGTTAATGGTCTGAAGATTAAAATCTTTACATGTTACGAAGTATGGATAGCTATTACCCAACACCTATAAACCGTAAGGTGGAATTCTATTTGTTTTTAATATGCATGTACATTGCTTTGTTTACAGTCAGATCTGCGAATAAACAGCTGCGGAAATAAATATTTGTTTAGTATAAGAAAGATGGTCTTTTTCCATAGGATTAGACAAAAACAACAGCAAATTATTTTTATGGTGGTCTTACACACAGGTTTGACTGTAAAGTGTTCTTTTTCGTCTTATAACAGACTGCTTATGGCACTGAAATCACCTTAACCATTTACAATCTTCTAGATCAAGTCTAGGTTTAAACATTTGTTTTGATTTATCGGAAATAATTCTGAGAAATTAAGCAACATTGTTTAACCAAAGCCAGCCTGTCTCAAACTATCTAACAAACTAGCTATTGACCATGCGGATCCTGTGTTGCTGGCGCTGGCCGTTTCTGATTGGCTGGCACTTGCGCTGCCCGTTCCTGATTGGCTGGCGGCGATTTGAGATTTTGGCGCCGAAGTCGTCGTGACTTTCCCAGAATTCCAGTGCCAGATTGGTTTTCCGGTTCCGGGAGCCTGCCAGTTCTGTCCATTCCCCCAAGCTACGCTACCGTCTGAGTTGGTCCATTGTGTTTGACTACCTCCAACCCAACTACTTGTTACCGATCCTTGACCCCATTGTTGCCAGTCCCCGGTACCGCCCCATGCGCCGCTCGAGTCTGCTGAGGCTCCCTGTGTTCGCGAGCCTGCTGCTGTGCCCCGTTGCTGAGTTCCCCTTGTGTTGGCACTAGACTGCCTTCCTCGCGTGCCGCTACTAGCGCCCTGGTTTCCCCAGCTTGAACCACCCCAGGATTCTCCGTGTCCACCTCCCCAACTACTAGTGGTGGCTTGATTTGAACCCCAACCGCTATTACCGCTTTGACCCCAACCACCTCCTCCTGCTGGTTGATTTGACCCCCATCCTCCAGCTTGACTGGAACCACCCCAGGCAGTGTTTGTCCCCCAACCACCAGCGCCTGCTCCGCCAAGTGCCCCAGTATTACTCCACCAGTTAGTCGGGGCTTGTGTAACGGACTGTCCTGACAACCAGGGATCCATCGTGACAGCAACAGGGGCTCCTCCCTCGCCACCAGCGGCTGCGGCTGAAATGAAGTAAACACTTCGAATGTAGTGTCAAAATGCTTTGATAATGCATTATTTTACTAGTCAACTTGTATAATTGATTATGGATAAGTAGACACCCACGTGACATACTGTTTTATATAACCAAGATTAAGGATATGGTAGATATTGGCGAATAAGTGTTTATCATTGGTCAATAATCACCATGACGATATCACATCTGTAAAACCTTTTTACTGATAAACTATATTTGAAATAATTAGATTGTCACGTGACTGTCTAGTTATAGATAACGTACTATAAAAATAAAAGGCAAAATAAATATCAGTGTCAACCTAAGCTAGAATCTTATGTTTGACCGATCCATATTATTAAATGTAAACCTAAAACAGAAATTAATGACCTTAGCCTGAAGTGTCTTCCTGTCATTTTTACGCATAATTTCCATTGGGTTATAGTAGTTGATGTGTTTTCATGATACGGGTTAATTATTTCAAACTGTATCACAACCATTGACATGTTTTTATTAAGTTATCGAGAGCACTGTAGAACTGTTCAACCAGGTTCTGGAGTTTTTTTGGACTAAACGAGATGTTGCAATGGGATTAACGTTCTGTTTTTTAGATGCCGGGCTTTATTCATTTGCCAGTAATTTGCCATCATCATCATGCAAAACAAGATTTTAGCACGCAAAGCCGCACGCCGTCATTGCCCAAATAATGACTAGCTACTGGAAAGCCATGCAAGCTTGTACCAGCGTATGTATAAGGAACGCGTATGGGAGCGAGTCTAGAGCAGATTTATTAAAGCATGTCATAATATATTGTGTCATGTATTGTATTTTAAATGATTACAGGCTCAAACCTGGATTCGAACCTGCGCACAGCCGCATTAATCTGAGTACACTATCAGCCACATGTCCGATACACCCCCACCTCACCCCATCCCAACCCTCATTAAAAACGACTGCGGTAGATTCAGTTTTCACAGCGTTATGAATTTTAGGTTTTCACCGTTTGCATGACAAAATCGAACTTGTCAAACTGAGTCGTTGATTAGAGACCAACACAAGCTGATTCACGGGTATTAATGAAGAAGAAAGTCTCTAACATTTTTTTTAAACTTAACAGCCACCGAAAGGACATAAAATATGCAAACGGTGATCATGTACATTTCAAGATGTTGTTAAATCGGAAACTTGCGCAATCTTCTTTAATTAAGGTATTGCGCCTTTCTCCATTGCTTTGCCATAGACAAAAAGAAAAATATAAAAATCTCTCAAACGGCACAATGCAGTTCCATCAAACTTTGCACAAACCAATGTTATTTATATACATTGTATGTTTAATTTACATACACAAAAACGAAGCAACACTTAACATCAATTTAAAAGTCCGTTGATGAGTAATGAGTTACTGACAATGATACCTAAGGTCATTTGGTCTAACAAATGTATACACTGTGAGTTTAATTTGTAAAGGTTTGTTTGACCTTCAATTTCATGGTCGCGAAAATGGATGACATAAAAATGAAAATGTTGATTTCTCTCTTTACAATTGAAAGTTCTTTTCAAGGACCTTAGATATTGTTGTCAGAATCATTTCAGATATGTTGACATTTGAATTGTTGTTTTTTGTTGCTTTCTTTTTGTGATAATTTGCAAACAGAATTTTAGGGATTTGATAGGTCGAACTATGTTTATCTACTGTTTTAACTTTTCTTAACGCGTGCAAAAAATGCATACACGTGTAGCATTTATTTGTGCAAAGTTTAATGGAGGTCTTTTTTGTCTATTGCAAAGCAATTGCGAAGACACAATACCTTGAAGAATATATTGTCTTAGAATTTCAAATACATACATTCATTAAAAATCAATCCGATGATAATATATAAATGACGTCAAATGTTCTAGTATAGAATACTGGCCCCGTATAAACATTCAATTTTATTGTCAATTGTCACTGAAAATCAAAATTTGACATCAGTTTCTTATAAAACTGACAACGAAATTTAAATTTAATTGATTTATTTCTGCAGAAACATCATATTGTTAGACTCGGTTTTCATAGTTGATGTCAAAATTGACATTTCAGTGTGAGTTAATTATGAAAATCAATGTCAAATAGTTTTGTGAACACGAATCCAGGACCCAAGAAAACTGAGGTAGGAGACCAGTCTTAAATCTCAGGCATCTGATTGGCTGGAATGTTGTTTCCATTTCAGCCAATCAGATGCCTGAGATATAAGACTGGTCTGCACTCTCAGTATAATAATCTTCGCCTTGCAGACACAACGCATGACAAGACACACAAATAAGCGAAAATATAAACAGAAATGTTTAGGGAATACAAACTCGGCACGGTGGTATTAACCAAATGCTACCACGGTTTCATATGAATGCACGTTAAGCTTACAGACATACAGCACTCTTATAAAAATATTGCGATATATCGCATGCAGTTCATAAATTAATAGCCACAGCAATTTGGGCACCATAAAACAATAGCTGCGACAATATAAAATAATAGATCAGTAGCAGCGTCAGTAAAGAATAATAAAACAATACAAGCGTCAGAATTAACACATTTTCAAATATTAAAAGGTTGTATATCGAGGTTAAGAAATAACTATTTTGCAAATTGCTACCCACGAAAATATTTTAAATAGAACTACACTGGCATTTATACTGTCTATGACAAAAATCAAAAACAGAACAGCGACTGAATTGACATCTTTTCAAATCGGAAGATGTTATTTATTAAAGGTATGAAGTTACTTTTTTTTCAAATAGCTACCATCGCAGTTCTTTTTTTCAAATACATGTATAACTACACTCGCATCACTGTTATTGAAACAGGTAACCCCAGTAATATAGATGCCTGTAAAAATGGACCAAAACGATTCCGTTTAATCCTAGTTAATAAAGTATTTTGCAGTTTACATTTCAAAGCATAATAAAAAGGGGTTATAGTATAGTGGAATTACAACATGCCAAATGTTACCTTCGGGGTCCACAGTAGCTGCAGCTATTTCGTTAATAAAATATTAACGTTAATTATATATAAAAGTATAAATGTCACTATGAATGAATGACTATAATCTCTGACCCTTTTGACATTTGTTACTATTGTTTCTATGACTACTTACTGTACTTAAACCTTTACAGCGTGTGGCCACTTTATGTAAACAACATTTGTTTTTAACTACGCCGAAACATTGAAGACGAACCATGATTTTCCTTTATTTCTTGATATTTTTAGATAGATATATTTAACTAAATGAGTAGCCGTTAATTAGCCGTTTATTAGCGGTGCTACTTTGCATAGATAACTTTATTAATTTCAAAGGCTTTGTGGTTCATCAAAGTTGTTTTGTGATTTAGTTGCGAATTTGTAAAAATCTAACTCGTCGAACTTATATCAACCAGTTATATACAATGTACATGGATTGTGTGACACATTTTGATACAGATAAACATAAAGGAGGCGATAAACGTCAGATATTGACATCAAATGTCTCTTTAATTAAGATGCAATACAACAATATCATGTTTTATTTTTTTCCCTAACAGTGCCAATGGAGAATGAACCACTTAATACCGCAAACATTGAAAGAATGGTTCCCGACTTCACAAAATAATGAAATGTACGATACACATACAATCTTAATGTAACGAAATGTACGATACGCTTACAATCTCAATGTAACGAAATGTACGATACGCTTACAATCTTAATGTAACGAAATGTACAATACGCTTACAAATCTCAATGTAACGAAATGTTCGATATGCGCACAATCTCAGTGCAATGAAATGTACGATACGAACACACTCTCGATGTTATTAAATGTACGTTACGCTTACACTCTCAATGTTTATGATAAAAATACAATCTCAATATTAGGAAAATACTGTACGATACGCATAAAATCACATTGAACAGCCTTTTTCTAACCAAACCCTAAAGCTGAGCAAAGAACATCTTACTTAAAAAGCATCTATAGATAACAAAAAGACTGTATATAACCCAACTACTGATTATTACTTATCTAAAGCGAACAAACATCGATTCCCACATAGGAATGAAACGCAACTTTCTACAAGAAATAGAAACACATTTTACAAAAATTCCAAAAGTTCCATTTTACAAATCAGAAAATAAAAATCTTTCGGGTTGTTTTTTTCATTCTTTAATGAACTTTTGAAGTTTAAGTTGAAAGTTTTTTGGTAAAAAGATGCATTTCCTCACTGAATATTTCTAAAAATGGCAAAGGTTCATTTGTGGCCACCTTAATTATTCTACTTCCTTGCCGCAAAATTTGCATTGACAAATGCTTTCAGTGGTAAAACTTAGTCAAACATGTCGCTAATAACAAATTTATTCAACAGCATCACAGTAAATGTGAGATTCGTGCATTAACTTAGCCCCACAATAAACCCCATTTTCTCTTGATGCGTCTCGAGTATTTTTGAACACAAAAGTTCCAGTAACACGGATTTGCAAGGAATCTTTGATTCATGGCTGTTAATTGTCTAAGATACTTTACGTACAACTGTATATTTCATGTAGGTTTTTGATTCGTGACTCGATTTGAACACGAGATCCAGAAAACTTAATGGCCAACGAATATCACAGAATTCGGTCCTGCTATATGAATTCATTATTAAGATTTAATACTGGAATTTTACTTTTTTTTTCTTTTTGTAAGTTTATTTTTTGATAGTCTAATTCGATTGTAAATATTATGGGCCAGTGTGATTTCGGTGAAACAAATAGAGACAAAGTAAACATACCATGTATTCCTGGGTCTAATCGGAGCATGCCTGATCGAATGTTTGTATAATAGATTGTCAAATTTACTACAACGGTTGCACTGAAATTATAAGAAGTATTTTTTATTATATGCTGGAATACAAACAAAGATACGCCAGTTTAAAGAAAATAACATCAGCAGTTTTTAAGTATAGGCTAATTAAGGTGCTGCAGTCAAGTTTTTAAAACAATATTTCTAGAAATACTATACACTGTTGAAGTAAGATGCAGGCAAAGTGCATACTTTCTGTTTTTTTTTTTTTTTCAAAACATAATTAATGTGTCAAAATCTCATAATTAATATAATAAATATAGACTCGTGTATGCACGAGTACTTCTTCGAACTGAAAATTATTTAAAAATGTTGTATCACCTAGATTTATATAAATTGATAGAAGCACCTTAAAAATCTCTCAGCATGGTTTGAAATTAGCATATTCTCGACAAGGGAGGTAATCGAAACTGATAACTACACTAAATTTAGACTCAGTAATTCATTTCATTATGGGATATTAACATATAAAAGAGTTTTTTCTAAAGTATTAGGTGTGGGAAAAGTTAAACATTACTTACATGAATTGGATTTGTTCAGACATCATATTTTCCGGCCCGTACCAAAGTACAGAAACGGAGTCTTTGTAGGAATTATTTTGATGGGTAACAGTATCTCCTCTACTTAAGCAACTAAGTCTTTTAGCAGCACCGTCCTCGCTGTAAAAGATGCCGGTTGGCCAATCCTTGGCCCCCTCTTCCGCTGCTACCATTAAAAATCCTTTGAAGGGCGGACCCCATAATGTTACTGAAAGTAAACAATGATAAACACGTTAAGTGCGATTTTATGGAGCAATATGCTTTTTGTTTGTTATTTACGTTTAATTTTGGATTCCATGTTACACGGACAGGTCCTAAGTTTCCTTGGAAAAAATAAATGGAAGCCAGTCTCAAATCACAAACATCTGGTTGGCCGAAATGGAGACTAGTCTCTATTTCAGCTTATTAGATGATTGAGGTTTGAGACTGGTCTCCAATTTTAGTTTTTTTTAATCGAGCCCTAATACCCGTTACTTGTGCGTTTTTATAAGCAAACTATACTAATTGGTAGAGTATAGAAATTGGGTTGTATTTGAAATTCTGCATACATAACTTTGTTTTAAGTATTTTATGTGTGGAAAAGAAAAAATCATTAACACACCACCTGTTAACTAGTCATAAAGGTGCAATGCATTTGAATAAAACCCACACAAAGCCGAATGAGTGTAACCAACTTCCCGTATGAATAATTCTTCATCATGTCAAAATTGATTTAAGTGATTTGCACCTGTCAGTTTTCCACATGAAAAGTCTCGTCAGCATACAAAATGAACTACATGCACCATTGACGATATAGATATATGCAATTGACATTTACGATTTAACCATACCAGGAAAGGAACGGTAGCCTATTTTGAAAAAAAAAGTGAAATATGCATAACAGGAATCCCCACACTCACAAAACACAACCTCCCCACGCAGCGAAAAAGAAGAGAGGAAGAGAGAGCATGTTGGTTATAAGTATGTCAATTCAAATAAGACGCCACAAACAATAAACGAAAACGAGGACCTTTGGGGATACCGCCTTGAAACGGTCAGTTGCAAAACAAATTGCCAGGTTCTAGGGTGCACCAACCTCACACTTGCCCCAACAGGTTCTCATATCAAAAAACAAGCACAAGTTGTCTTAGTGAAGTAACTCCAACCCACCCATCAAATTGACAACCAATCAGCTTGACAATGTTGCATGCTTAAGCACACAAACATATAAACATAAGACGTTAATAGCATTGAAAAGCCAAAACCATTTTTCCAACTGGTTTTAAAGTGGACTGAATACACGCCTTCTAATTAATTTCTGAAGGAACATCATCATCCGGTCCATTTCCGGAAGAGTTAAATCGTGTACGACTAAGAAAGAAGATCGTCGGTTTTAAGACATCAAATTTGGCATAGAAATATTTTCGTATGCTAAGAATTAATGTAAATTTATGCTAATGTAGCAGTTTATTGTTTTCAAAATGTTGACCTTTGAAACTTAATTTGAACTTAACGGTGCAAATAGGTCAATATCATAATAGTTTAGTACATGATAATAATACATGACTAACTGCAAAGAAAATGTTTTGTGGTGTATTTCTTTTTGTTAATCATCTACGAAGTTCTTGAATCATTGTATTGTTTGTTCGTTGAGGAAGACCCATACAACCCCACAGCGTTTTGTTGCATGTAAAATATATGTGTTAAATTTAAAATCACAAGAAAAAATAGGGGAGCATGGGGATGTGTTAACAATGTCACTGGGAGCTGTCTCTTGGACGTGACAGTCTCTCTACTCAGACGCTAAGTTATCCGTGTCGGAAACTAGAATGTTGCTATTTTCTGTAAGAGATTCACCTTATTCACTTTTGAAGTTTTGTGGTAGGAAACCAGTCTCAAATCTCAAGCATCTGATTGGCTGAAATGGCGACTGGTCGCCATTTCAGCCAATCAGATGCTTGAGATTTGAGACTGGTTTCGGGCCATAGTTTTTTGGACACGACTTTCCGCTTTATTAATTAAGGTGAACATTTGTGATATGTTTCGATGAACTCGTGTTGTACTTAAAACAAATTACACATGCAAAAAAAATCAAGAAACATGCTTTTAATATCCTAAGTTATCATATTAGAAACGCTTAATCAAAAAGTCATCGTTTGGACTCAGAAATAAGATTTTTTTAAATTTAATATTTGGATTTTTCTCGTCAGTTATATTTGTTCTATTTTGTAATTCCATTAACATATCAAAGACAGCTTAATTGATATCGAAATGTCTATGAATAAAACATGATTTTTTGGCGTCTTAAACCTTTTCATCTTTATTTCAACTTGTTGGAAATTAACATAACACGTGTTAGCCTAATTTAAGATGCTTAATTACTTACACTAAAATACATATTTCATTGTTTGTGGTAAGTCTCATTTTTGTAAAAGCGGATATAAAATGACAGCATTCTTCATTCATGATAAAACCATACACATTTTCACATAGGACTATTAGAGCGTTATAGATAACTTGACAGTCACGTGACAAACAAATGATATTGCCTCTAGCTGGGAGCGAACCCGCACCGCCACGGCGACAGCGCCTTGTCCTGCAATTCCGACCACGCAACCAACAGCTAATCAGGACAACCCCGTCGTTGACGGATCATTTTACTTGTAACAGTACTGACTATTTGTACGGGGAAACGTTTTACGGCCGCCACACTGCACAAATAGCGCTACTGTGATTTTCAAACGACGTTGCCTCTGGCTGAGAGCGAACCCGCAATGCCATGGCGACAACACCTAGCCCTGCAATTCCGACGACGCGATGAACTGAGCTAACCGGGACCACCCCGTCGGTGACGGATTATTTTACTGATAACAGTACTGACTATATTTTAAGTTATTTCTATCAGCAAAAAAGTTTAGAATTTTGATATCTAGTTCACTCTTTTATTGGCGTTTCGGCATATGTCCTTTATCAAAACAATTAAGTCCATAGAAGTTCTCTTAATGAAAATTGATTTGACTAGAAAATATTAAATTCGCCAATATCTGGAATAATGTCCTTTAGACTTCATTTACTAAGTCGTAATTTTTCGAATGAGTTGACGATGTTCGCTTATGAACAGTACAGTAAAGCATTTTGGATCTATTTCCATGCCATCCAAATTCTGTGTTCAATCCCATGAAAAAAATTACATGCGTCTACATTTTGATATACCGGTAAATATGCTATAGTGAGAGCTTCCTTCTAGCTTTTCAAAAAGCTATCCTTGTCATTTATGCAAAGCTAGTACCCACTGTGAATAGGTAGTTTTCTCACAACGCCGATACTTAAAAAGACAATCAGCGTAAAAACCGGGACGATTTGCCACAAAAATGTCCATTTACAAACTAACACATTTTGACACATAAAAAATTACTTGACATTTGCCTTTTTACGTGTTTTCTTCAGTTTCACCGAAGCGTACTTTGTAAATTAATATAAAGTAATGTGATAGCTTGTAAATAAATAAATATGTCACTTTTTTCCTAATTTACCTCCACGACGCTACGTTGAGTTCATTTGTTCAAGCGTTCTAACCGCATCAACAAATGATTATTCTGGAGGAAAAAACCCAAGAAAACCAAGTAGGGCAAGGCCGGTGAATGAGTGAGAAATTTGGATTGATTCTGCACTCCAAACTGAATTAGTTAGCTTAAAGACGATTGCGGTTGTTTCCGATTTCACGTCATCAATTTTACGTGCACACCGTTTGCAAGTCTCATTTGGCGAAGTCGTTTGAGGAATTTAAAACCGGAATAGGTTGATTTAAAATCATTATGTAACAAAGAAAGTCTCTCTTATGCCTAAAGATAATAACGTTAACATTCAGCCCTAGAAAAGAAGTACACCTTGCAAACGGTGCGCACGTAAAATGTAATCGTTGTGAAATTGGAAACTACCGCAATCGTCTTTAATAAAAATGTCCTAGATACCAAATGTCGCGCATTGCATAAATGTATATTATTTGTGGGTATGTGCGTGTATACGTAAAAAGGTGGGAGTGAGTTAAAAAATCATCACAAACAAAAAAACCCAGCCTTTTTGCAATCACTCCACACTCAACCAATTTTAAGATTTCTTGAAAAGGTCTTATAATAATTTTACCTACGCAATTTAACGTGTTATTTCATACGGGCCGCTGGTAATTTTTATTTATTTATTTTGCTTTTGTACGATCTTCTTATAGTCTCCGTATGACAAGCTATGTGAAGAACGCAATTGGGCAAACCATAAGTTTACAAATAGAAACAAATGTTTGTGCGGTATTTAGGTAATTGTTTTGGTTCAACGCCGTACACAAATGCTACGACAACGTCTAGTAAAGTATATACACTGCTCTTTGAAGGCACTAGAAATAACGAGTACATGAAATGTTCATGAAGGAACTATACCTTAAAACTGTATATCAACTCCTTATGAAGGAAGTAGAAATTACGAGTACATAACTCCTCATGAAGGCTCTATGCACTATGAATACACCAGGTGCTTATGAAGGCACTAGGTATTACGAGTGCGTAAACTCCTCATTAAAGTATTACGAGTTCTCACAAAGGCACAAGACATCATGAGTACATCAACCCCTTATTCAAGATATAGACATTACGACTACATTTACTCCTTCTTAAATATAGGCATTTCGAGAACATCAACACCTTATACAAGAAATAGGCATAACGAGTACATACACTTCTCATTCAAGCAGTAGGTATTACGATTACATTAACTCTTTATTCAAGATATAGGCATTACGAGTACATCAACTCCTTATTCAAGAAATAGGCATTACGATTACATTAATTCCTTATTCAAGATATAGGCATTACGAGTACATCAACTCCTTATTCAAGAAATAGGCATTACGAGTACATTAACTCCTTATTCAAGAAATAGGCATTTCGAGTACATTAACTCCTTATTCAAGAAATAGGCATTACGAGTACATAAACGCCTTATTCATGATATAGGCATTACGAGTATATCAACTCCATTTTCAAGCAGTAGGCATTACGATTACATCAACTTCTTATCCACGATATAGGCATTAGGAGTACATCGACTCTCTTTTCAAGAAATAGGCATTTCGAGTACATTAACTCCTTATTCAAGAAATAGGCATTACGAGTACATAAACGCCTTATTCATGATATAGGCATTACGAGTATATCAACTCCATTTTCAAGCAGTAGGCATTACGATTACATCAACTTCTTATCCACGATATAGGCATTACGAGTACATCGACTCTCTTTTCAAGAAATAGGCATTACATGTACATCATCTCCTTATTCAAGAAATAGGCATTGCGAGTACATTAACTCCTTATTCAAGAAAAAGGCATTAAGAGTAAATCTATACAATATAACTTATCAAAGGAACTAGGCATTGTGAGAACATACACTGCTCAAGAAGCATTAAGCATTGCAAAACCATCAACTGCTCGCAAAGGCTACTTCATTTAGGCATTATGAGAGCATAAACGGCATGATCATTACAAGTGCAAATATGAAGGCACTAAACAGTACTAATGTTTTAACTGCTCTTGGAGGCACTTGTCATTGACGAGTGCATCAACAGTGAATACTTTTGAAAACATTTGACTCCACTAGTACATTAGCTGCCCGTGAAGGCACTAGCAATTACGTCGGTTCATTAGGCACTAGGCATTACGAGTGCATCACCAGTTATTTCTTTTGAAGATGCTTGGCATTACTACTACGTAAACTGTTTGTGAAGGCAGTAGTCATCAAGAGTTACTTCCCTTTATGACACAGCTTTTCGCATCCATTAATTGCCCATTTAGGCACTAGGCATTACCAGTGTAATATTGAAGGGACAGTATGAGTACAAAGAATTAAAAAGTTCATAAACTGCTATGGTAGATATTAAAGGCATTGGGGGTATACTGCAGGAAACTACTAGTAATTCTTATTATTAATTAACTCTTTCAATTTGGCCCAGCAAATCTCGTATTGGCCCAGGAATTCTCATATTGATCCAGTTTAGTCTTCATACAATTTTGATGTTTTAATTGTGTTAATAAATACAGTTGTCATTAATCTAGTGAATTCACTTTGGTCATGTTATTGGGCCATCGACGGTCACATAAGCCCTCGGCCTTCGGACTCGGGCTAATATGAATACCCTCGGCCCAGTAACGAGGCCAATATGAATTCACCTGATAAATGACATTATATTATGGTCGATTGGTGCCTATATTCGGAAACAACCAAAATACTTGCAGCATGATTTGCACTAAACGTCATGAACATTATAATATAACAAAGACGGATAACGCTGCTAACCATAATAAATGCCAGCAAATAAAATGGGTGTGCATTTTTCTCCGTCTATAAATGTATGAAACCATTAATTATGTTAGCGCTGTGACAACAGTGTTTTTCATAACCAAAATATTAATGTCCCGAGATATATAATTAATTACGGAAATAAACCGCACTATTTTGGTAAACATATTCTGAACATACAGACTTAAGAAACTATCTTTTCCAATATTGATGTCCAAGATAACTATGGCATGAGTGGGTTAACCCTTTAATTTCATAGGGTATAGCTGTTACCAATGGAGGAACAGTGTTGATCAAGATCATCTGGCACATATGTACTCTCTGATCCAGTGCCCAAGGTTATAAAACTGAGCATGGAAACCAGTCTCAAATCTCAAGCATCTGATTGGCTGAAATGGCGACCAGTCGCCATTTCAGCCAATCAGATGCTTGAGATTTGAGACTGGTTTCCAATCTCAGCTTTATAAACTTGGGACCAGATCTACACTCTTTGCATTATGATTTATTATGTTATTTCTGACCAATAAGCGAACAGTGCAAATCCTCATCAGATGGTAAAGATCTGCTTGCTGATATGTATCTACAATAAAAGGTGTGTAATAAGGAGTAAAGTGTTAAAAGACAGATCGTAATTGGTGTTTTTGTATGTTAATTCCCGGCCCCCTCTCTACCAGAACATTATGGCGGAAACTTTGTTGGTAGCCCGGCTTTCTTTCTCTGTATCATTTGACCACCAGAAGTTTCATTTTATTGTTCCCTTTTTCTTGTTTTTGCACTTGTACAATTTGTAAAGTTAAATACAGTACATAAGCTTTTATTTCGGGATAATATATTGAGTCGAACGTCAGTATTAAATAAAAACAGCAATGGCAATAATTGAAACGCCATCATCATCAACAACAACAACAAGAAAAGCAACAACAACAAATATCAGTGTTGGATGAACAAATCATGGGACAATTTGTCTCCTGAAAACTGTTAATACATGGTATTGCTATTCCATAAAATATAGTACCCTGTAAATTGTTGGTACAAGGCATTGCCATTCCATAAAGTATACCACCCATAAAATTGTTGGTACCAGGCATTGCAATTCCATAAAATATAGTACCCTGTAAATTGTTGGTACCAGGCATTGCTATTCCATAAAGTATAGCCCCATAAAATTGTTGGTACAAAGAATTGCTATTCCATAAAGTATATTCCCCTCAAAATTAGTGTTGGTACCAGGCATTGCTATTCCATAAAATATAGTACCCTGTAAATTGTTCGTACCAGGCATTGCTATTCCATAAAATATAGACCCCTGTAAATTGCTGGTACCAAGCATTGCTATTCCATAAAATATAGTACCCTGTAAATTGTAAGTACCAGGAATTGCTATTTTATAAAGTATAGTCCCCTTAAATTTGTTGGTATCAGGCATTGCTATTCCATAAAGTATAGCCCCATAAAATTGTTGGTACCAAGAATTGCTATTCCATAAAGTATATTCCCCTCAAAATTATTGTTGGTACCAGGCATTGCTTTTCCCTAAAATATAGTACCCTGTAAATTGTCGGTACAAGGCATTGCCATTCCATAAAGTATACCACCCATAAAATTGTTGGTACCAGGCATTGCAATTCCGTAAAATATAGTACCCTGTAAATTGTTGGTACCAGGCATTGCTATTCCATAAAATATAGTGCCCTGTAAATTGTTGGTACCAGGCATTGCTATTCCATAAAGTATAGCCCCATAAAATTGTTGGTACCAAGAATTGCTATTCCATAAAGTATATTCCCCTCAAAATTATTGTTGGTACCAGGCATTGCTTTTCCCTAAAATATAGTACCCTGTAATTGTTGGTACCAGGCATTTCTATTCCATAAAGTATAGCCCCCATAAAATTGATGGTACCAAGCATTGCTATTCCATAAAGTATAGTTCTCTTAAAATTGTTGGTTTCAGGCATTGCTATTCCATAAAATATAGTACCCTGTAAATTGTTTGTATACAATGTATTGCTCTTCCATCAAATATAGACCCCTGTAAATTGTTGGTACCAGGCATTGCTATTCCATAAAATATAGTACCCTGTAAATTGTTGGTATCCAAGGCATTGCTATTCCATAAAATATAGTACCCTGTAAATTGTTGGTATCCAAGGCATTGCAATTCCATAAAGAATAGTACCCTGTAAATTGTTGGTATCCAAGGCATTGCTTTTCCATAAAATATAGTACCCTGTAAATTGTTGGTACCAGGCATTGCTTTTCCATAAAGTATAGTCCCCTTAAAATTGTTGGTACCAGGTATTGCTATTCCGTAAAATATAGTACCCTGTAAATTGTTGGTACCAAGCATAATTATTCCCATAAAATATAGTACCCTGTAAAATGTTGGTACCAGTCATTGCAATTCCATAAAGAATAGTACCCTGTAAATTGTTGGTACCAGGCATTGTTATTCAATAAAATATAATACCCTGTAAAATGTAGGTACCAGGCCTTGCTATTCCATAAAACATAGTCCCCTGTAAATTGTCGGTACCAGGCATTGCTAGTCCATAAAATATAGTACCCTGTAAATTGTTGGTACCAGGCATTGCTGTTACCCGTTACTCTATATTAGGGGCTTAGAAAATTATCACAGTCCCTTGTAAATAATGGGTACAAATTAGTTACCAGTAAATCATGGTACCGAAATTGATTCTTGGCGAAATATATGCCCTCCCCCGTCCAGTAATTTATTCGTACCAGGAATTTCCATTTCGCAAAATGTAGTCCTCAGTCATAGCTTGGTACATTAGGCACTTTACTCCTCGAAATATACCTTCTGCCAATGAAAAGGTAACACTTAATTTTTAAATATTTTGATGTGTGCAAATGTTTAATAATTTGACAAAGGAATGTGTTTTTATATCAATAAGATGTCGAAGGCCCAAGCGAGTAATTGTCGACGGTGATTCATGCATGTGTACACGCCAAAAAAAAGTTCGTGCGTTTGTACTGGGTTATTGTAGGAGAGAAAGTTTAAAAAATCGTTTGACCATTAATGTATCGATTGGTTACTTTTTGATTTTAAAACACATCTACCTTTGCCAATTTATTAAACTGTTACACACATGAAAAATTCCAAAAATTAAAGTGTTGCGTTTTTGTTGGCAGTCAGTATATTAATACTTGTTAAATTTCTGATACCAGATATTGTTACACCCATATATAGTCGCGCAGAAATATTATTGCCACCTGACTGAGCTAGTCTGCAAAATACCGGTATTGTCCCCTGTAAAGTATTACACAGTAAGCAATTGAGTGGGGGGCATCAGATTCGTAAATTCACATTTAAGATGCAGTTGAAAAATTAACAGTCTAAGAAGTATGGTTAGTTTTTATGCAATTTTACAAAAATATTGTAAAATTATCATTGCGAAATTCAGGTCTGAATAATAAACATTTGTTTGTATGAAGAAACAACAACAATAACAACAACAAACTCAACATGATTGCAACCTATCTATGATTACCGTTAGAGTACATTAGCGGATTTGAATACACAAATCATGGCATTCACAAGTTAGTAACCAGATAAAAATCGGCATATTATTAATAAAATAACGATACTAAAAATGTTAATAGATGCGAAAATTTTTATTAAAATATAAGGAATGTCGCCGTTACAAATAATAGATAAAAATTCGATATAAACTTTTTTGCAAGAGAATCATCGATAGGTGTAAACTATTTTATAAAAACGGTCTATATTTACCCCTGATTGGTCTGTCTGGCCGAAACACATCCGCTGATGTAGTAATGTTATAAAGTCCCATAGCTTTTGTTGGAAACACCCTTCGAAATGTGTGTGGGTGGATGTGGCGGGGCGTCATGTAGAAACAGGAATCCTGCGGTGCCCCGTTGGGTTTGGTTTCCGTGTAAATTGCGAAAGTTAAAATCCAAAACAAATAAATTAATCCGTTCATTTTTTGGCTTGTTCTATTTCTATAGGAAATAAAACTCGAAAAATATCCTTCTTGTATTAAGTCAACAGAATCGGCGAAACATGTATATATTTGTCATCAACTATCTACCGGGCTGGATTGCCACGGTTGATCAGTTTAAACCAAGTAAAATGTTTCTTCGTGATTTTTTTCTGTTCTGCTTCCCCGAAGTAAATGAATGACACAAAGCTGAAAATAGCTTTCTAATTGGCTAACGTGACCATAACGTAAGAACGTTTGGACGCAACTATGACAATCTGGAGGCTGCACAGTGGGTATAACTTCTATAACGTCAGATAAGACGTTAACGCGCATGACAGTGTTTGAAATCCCAAGTATCACTACGGTTAGACTAGCCACTAGTCTGATAATTAGTTTTTTTCTTTTTATTTAATTTTTATACATCATAACAGACTTTTATTGTAGCCAGTCTATTTTCTATCATACTGCATTGAGAGAGATGTCTGAATTATCATGAAGTTCAGATAGAGATGTAGACTGGCTCCAGATAATCAGTTGGAGAATTAATAAAAATAAAATACTTCATCGCCTGGAATCCAGGCTACACTACGGTGTAAGAAAGGTGTGCTGTGAATTTATTAATTTCGTGTGCATAAAATTTCGTGGTTTGCGGTAAAAAAAACATTTTCGTGGGTTCTTAAATTCGCGGTTTATAATGTTTAAAAATATATGCAATGTATAAACAATTCTTTATCTCGATGCGGTTTTGAATTTGTAGAATTTGTGGTCGACCTGCCAACGAAATTCATTAATTTGAGTACCCCGCGAGTTCTTATTAATTTACAGTATTTTACTTTCAAGTAGATGCTTGAACATTACTCATGATGAAAACCAAACTAAGTCCTTACCGCTGTACACCATAACATTTCATATACAGAATTTCTAGATATTTTCGAGTTAGAATTTCATGAATTGCTTATATTCAAAGGCAAAAATGTAGAGTTGATGTAAACACTTCTATTTAAAATGTGTTACGATTAATTTTTTTTGCTTTTAGTTATAGGAATTAAAAGGGTCATGTTCCTAAGTATCCGTGGTATTTCCAGTTTTAAGGAGTCTTATTCCGATGTTTAGAGATTATCACATACATGGCGCAGGTGACTTTATGATTCGTCAAGGGCTAGAAACCATGGTTGGAAACTATAACCATTGTCTCATAAGAATGACGTAAGTGTTAAAAGGGGCGGATCCAGGAAAGGTTTGTTCGTTTGCTCGAACCCGTTTTGGGCAGCAATATTTAATTTTCATGGGGATTTCGTCTAGAAAATTGAATATTAACCTGTAACTACTCTATGGGTGTCCCAAAACAAACACTTTTTAAAATCTTGCGGCACTAGTGAAAGCACCTTTGTTTTAAATAAAAGTAATAATTAAAATTGTTCATGCTAGGTTTGAATGTGTCTGTGCATGGGTAGAGTGGCTCCCGTTTCTATGCCCATATGGTTTTCTGTCATCCAAAGAATATAACAAGAAAAGTAATTCTGACAGTCACTTCGTTTTTCTGTTTTTAACTTCCATTAGCTCTTAGCACATAGGTGGTTCGAGAGAAATCAGATAAAGAAACTAATAAATAAAACTTGTAAAAGTAATTATTGATAACGTTTTACCATCTGGTCGGATGACAGGATAGTTCATGGGTAGTAAAGGAAACACATATTACTGTCCACGGCGCCTAGCCAACTTTTGTTAACGCTAACGGCTCCCCTGTGTCGCACGCGCACAATTAACGGAGCTTACTGGCCTTATACAACAATAGACATACGCATTTGGAGATAAACTTTTTCAATTTACCTGCTTGAAATCTGACAGCTACTCAGTTAAGACGTCAAGGACCTATCATAATGACGGACAGAAACGTGGTACGAAATCCGTCCTCATACCTCGAGGCGTTATATCCACTGACATGAATACAGTGGAAAATCAAATTGGATGTAGAATTCATAGACGTTAGTTAGTTGTTTGTAAATCATAATGAGACATTGAGTGTAATTAATTTCGCTATGAAGTTTGAACTTTCTTGATTTATTGATGCGGCTTGTGGCTGTTAAGTGCATCGGTTGTATAATGTGTACAGCGTGAATATACTCCACCCTCGTACGGCCAGTTACATAATATGTGAATTAGCCTGGCTTCCAGGCCATGGAGTATTTTTTTTTCTTCAATTTCAACTATTAATCTAAAGCCAGTCTACATCCCTCTCTGAACTTCAACATACAGACATCTCTCAATGCAGGATAGAAAATAGACTTGCTACAATAAACATTTTTATGATGCATAAAACATAAAAAGACGAACAAACTTATTTTCGGTCTAGCGACTTGTCTAACGGTGAATCTACTCGATCCCCTCGTATTATCGACTAGCTTTTTTAAACTTGCATAGCTTAATTCTTGGTTCACGGATAGGAGGGTTGAATGAAATTACCAGACGAAAAATGTAGAGCCCGTCATTCAAAATATAATGTCAAAGTATATGTCACTAAATCAGCTTATTTCAGCTATGTTTGATGTTCCTTTCTAAATTAAGTTGTTGTTGTTGTTATTATTATTATTATTATTATTATTATTATTATCATCATCATCATTATTATTATTATTATTATTATTATTATTATTATTATTAGTAGTAGTAGTAGTAGTAGTATTTATTTATTATTATTATTATTATTATTATTATTATTATTATTATTATTATTATTATTATTATTATTATTATTGTGGAAATTACTGTGTGGGCGAAAACGAAATTATTAGCAAATTACCGCAGTTTATACTTACATTACAATATATTCATTGTCTAATGATACAATTTAGCTTGACATACTTTTATGAACCTCTAGTACTTAAAATTAATAAGGTAAAGTCGAGGTGTTTATACGAATTACAAAGATGTTTAAGGCATGTTGAATAACAGCGAAACCCTAGTGATGACCGCCCGAAAACTGAGACCACCCCGCCCCTCACACCATTTTTACAGTTCTGAAATACTGTCCTACTTAAAATAAAGATGTTGTTCGATTTAGCAGCGTTTAACGTGTTTGCGATCAACCGCCAAACCGACGTTTTTTGTTTGTTTTGTTTTTACATCATACAAAGTTTGGTTCCTTTGTACGTTGATTTTATTTGTTTTAAGCATTTACGAGTTTATGAAAAAATCCTGTTTTGCTGCAGTTTGAAATAGAAGGGGGTAGCAAGTCAAGCTTAGTATTTGATAAAAGATGAGTTAGAAATAAATAATGTTACATAAATTTGTCTCCTTTTAACATACATATTTAAAATAAGAATAATGGTGCATTGGTATGTGTGTTCGACTAGTTAAAATAACAAGGAAAACCATGATGGCGACAATGACAACGACAAAATAGCCACAGCAACAACAGCGGCGGGTAATACAAATCAGTTAGAAGTTCCTTTTGGTAAATAGATTCTTCGAATGAGAACTAGAATTTACATGTACGATTTCTAGATTAGGGAGCACTCCGAATTCACTTCGTGGGCTATTTATTCATCACTTTACAGAGCAGCGTAAGCGGTAGAAGATGAGAAAAATTCTCATCTCAAAATAGTTGAAACAGTAAAACAATGATTTGTCTTGTTTTTTTTAAATATTTGTACAATACTTTGTTGTGCGTTTTCCCAGCAGCATTGTAACGTTAACAAAGATGCATGCAGATTTATGTAAGCTGTCATTTAATGTGTACTCTAAGCGAGGCAACTAAAAAATACCTTTGTAATAGTCGCTGAACAATTACCTCCCTTATTATCAGTAAGAATTTGACATCAAGGGAAATAATGCAAAAATCGCTTTGTTTAAGTCGTCGAGCATTTTCTTCCCTTATCTAAATTGATTTACAAGTTCATTGAAAAATACTTGTGATTTATTTAAAAGATAACTTCCAACATTTCACTACAATCATGCTCATTATCTTATCAACTTTCAAATATTTACTCTTCTACAGTCAAGTTTCATCCTCCACGAAAGTCGAAATAACTTACCGGTTATTACATTTGAAATAAAAATTATCACAATATGATCTACGAAAGAAGTATTTTAAACACGCAAGATTGGGGACCAGACTCAGATCTGACGCATTTGATTGGTTGAAAATGAGGCCTGTCTCCAAACAGACCAATCAAAAGGTGGAATTTCTATACTGGTCTCCAGACACGAGCACGTTGTTTCTTGCGAATTTCGTAACTTTAATTCAAAAGTTTAATACTGGTTCATCCAGATAAAGAGATAAATGATCAGTGCCCAAGGTTATAAAACTGAGCATGGAAACCAGTCTCAAATCTCAAGCATCTGATTGGCTGAATGGCGACTCAGCTTTATAACCTCCAGTCTAAATTACTAGTATACACTTAAAATTCGAGACATTTCGCCATTTCACAACATGTTAGCCGATTACTTGATAAGTCGTGTATGTAAACCTTTTTGCATTACAGTCAGTGGGCTAAATCAACGTTTCTTGCGAGTTAAAACATGGTATCAAAGTTAACAATGTATTATTGCTCACTAATAATAGAAATACATGCGCCTAAATATTTGTTTGATTTTGACTATGTCTAGCAAAACATACGAATACAGCAAAAAAACAACAACAAAAACATAGTATCCTCACCAAACGACCTCAAACAAAACTGCAACTTACAATCACAACTTAACATGGATTATTCAAAACATTTGTTTTTGATGGCAAACATTCCTTTAAAGCGACACCATTTAAAGAACACTATTTGACATAGATTTCTCTAATGAAAACATTATCATAGCGTACATTGTATATTTCCTTTTAATTGTACGATGCCGGCCTTTAAAGTTTAAATAAATTCCCTCAATTTATTACCGACTTTGCTCGCCTCATTGATTTATACACATATATCTCCGACTCTAAAATACCCGCATTGAAAATACACGAACATAAACTAAGAACCGCCATCATGGTAAAACTCCACGTAAAGCAATGTAGTCCATAGCACACAGTCTGCCCTGGGAGAGTTACGCTACTGTCATATATCCAACCAAATATACGTTGAAGAAGAAGTCCCCCTATTGCGTTTCCAAACATTATGGTTCCCCAGTTACGTCCAAAATATTTCATACCGTAGAGCTCGCTGAGCATTGTGGGAGTAAGGCACCAGAGGGCGCCGTTCGGCATTCCTATCCCGATCAGTGCCAGGACAAGCACCGACAAAGAATTTGAATAAAATATGCAGACCACCAGTACGATTGTTTGGAAAATGTTAAACGCAAATAAAACTGCAATCCGTGGAACTTTATGGACTAGGACGTCTGATAAAAACCCAGCAATAAATTTGGAAATCACACCAAAAACTGGATTCAATGTCGTAAACAACGTGCTATACTGTTCCAACTCGTAGGATTTCAGATACGCTGTTATGTTCGTTTGAAACGTCAGTTGAAGACCCGCACAGAAAATATACGCCCAGAAAAGAAAATGGAAATTAATTCTTTTCAACAATTTAAATCCCGTGACGTCACCTTCCCTCTGTGGCGATCCATGCTCGTTTGTCATCTGCTCGTCGCCGGAGATTTCCGGCATCCGTGAGAAATTAACTTCTTCTATTTCAAACGGATTGTCCTTTAGTAGAATTATTCCAAGAACCCCAATAGCACCGAAGGCAATGGCGGACATAAGGTAGAACCCTTTTAAATCTTGATTTTCTTCATCTGTCACATGTCCATGTGTAAATAACACGCCGTAAAGAAGAGCGATCAGTGCCGGACCGGCGCTAAAGGAAGCATCTAAAATGCCGACAACTTTTCCGCGATGCTTTGGCTTAAAGTTGTTCATGTTTGTTGTTAGGGAAGCCATGTACATGAAAATAGCACCAAAACCTGAAACAAATGTCCATATAATTATTGTGGTCGGGAAGCAATCATTGGTTCCGATAAAATATAACAAAAATGCACAAGTCAAAAGAACACAGGTATGCAACAGGCCGGATTGTCGTAGTTCTTTAAAATGCTGGTAATTATCCTAGCTAAACGAAGATATTTGTTTATTTTTAATCACGGGCAGTTAACTCCAAATTGAATATGTAAATATGAACATCATATTAACATAACATAACTGAACTCGCTTAAAATAGCATATTTAATAATGAAATGCCACAAAGTACTTAGATATATGTACGCTATTTGCGAACAACGCATGTTAAAGGTAGACACATCATCATAATCAATAAAGCTAACTACGAGGACACTTCCATGTTAAAACTAAATGTTAAATATGTATCAGATTTGTTGGACAGTGCTAGGAAAGTTTCTAATAGTTTAAGTATCAAATGGGTGTAAGTTTTCAATTAAAATGAGTACCAAAGTGGAAAAATGTTCAGTTAAAATGGGTATCAAAGGGGAATAAAATTTCTGTTAAAATAAGTATCAAAGGGGAATAAATTTTCAGTTAAACTGATAAAGCTGTTCTCACCTGCTACAAAGAAATAAATATACTGTAGCCAAGCGTGTCCATGGTAAAAATCCTTTGACATTGTTGTCGACCAAAGAAGAAGGAATCCGAGAACAGTTATGATGGTGGCAACTAGTGACGTCACGCGGGCACCAAACTTCTCGGACAAGAGCCCAGCCGGAAACCCAAGATCGATTCCGAAGTTTCCCATCGATGCAAACATTTCAACTGAAGATGCGATATGTCTGTTAGTTTCAACAATGTCATGCGCTTTAATATTAATCAAGTTTAACAGTTTTACATTTATACTCTTACGCATATTTAAAATAAGTTTACGTTTCTTTAATAAGCGAGTATTAAATGCAGGCAGAAATAAATATGAAAGCTATGGCACTTTTGTTTAACAATAGGATTTTCTTAATTTTAACTTCCTTAAAATAATGGTTAATACGTATACGTACTTTCGGATTGGCTGTATTTGAACGTAGCTTTCACGGCATTGGCGTATGCGCCGAAAGCAAAAATTGACCCCGCCATAGCCATTCCTAGGCAACCGACTGCCAAGGTGACCACTCTCATCACCGCCACGCGCATTTCTGATTAAGGAAGCTGCTAGTACTTTCCAGAAACTCCGGCCGAAACTTCGAACTCTTTATTATTTATAAAGAGCTTATTTCTAGGCATCTGGCTACAAGCATTCCAATATTTTTTCAGTACTACAAAATTCTACAATAAAGTCCCCTGCATTTTTTGATTAATCAGTTTCAGACTTATTCACCATACATCTTATTTCATTATTCAGTAACCTCTCTTCCATATGTAGGACTAAATACAATTGTAAATTTAGTTTGACAAGGTGAAGAAGATTTCAAATCAAATGCGATGTGATATGGAAATATTACGATTATTAATTATCTTGCACGTTTTTAATCAGATAAAATTATGATGACTGTTCATTTTTCAAAATTCGTAAAGAATATTTTTTTACGTAAAATATATTCAAACTATATGTTTACTATGTATCATCCAGTGCCCAAGGTTATAAAACTGAGCATGGAAACCAGTCTCAAATCTCAAGCATCTGATTGGCTGAAATGGCGACTGGTCGCCATTTCAGCCAATAAGATGCTTGAGATTTGAGACTGGTTTCCAAACTCAGTTTTATAACCTTCAGCCCAGGGATGTTTGGAAACCCAAATACATATATTCCGGTTCATTAACGCACTAAAAGGATGGGATTTCGGTTATTTAAACTGCTGATATATAAAACATGCCACTTTTATCATAATGCATAAACTAGGAAAATACAGCGTTTGACGTATTTTACTTTCTATGTGTTGCATTATAACATCGACTTTCCCCGTAAAAATACCGTCGAACTTTCATGGGTCGATCTCCGATTTTGTTCGGACAATCGTTACGGTTCAACCGATCGTCGGTGTTTAATACATAATAATAGTTGTCATGGACAAAAAAATGTCATACTCCTATGCCCCCGAAATATAGCTTCGGAAAAAAATTGATATGAATATGTTTTTGAATATGGCTGTGGAAAAGAGATGAATCTTGCCGCATATAATGTGGGAGAGGATAAGGATCATTTGTTTAATGTCTGTAGCAAATCTCTCAAGTAATAAACAAGTAATAGTCAAGTTGTATTTACTTACATTTTTTTGTAAAGACCGGTAAATGGTGCTGTTTATTAACAGATTTTGGCACACGACGAGTGATTGAGCATGCCTAAATTCGCGTTTAAACAAAACAGACTAGCAAATGTCTGTACGTTAATGAGCAAATTTATAGTCGATTTTTTAAAATTCCCACCGGATATGTTTGTCATCGTGCTAGATGCCTCTCTGGTAAAAATAGCCACTTATCGTTATACATGTATTTTTATTCCGACTTTCTCGAAATAGCTGGAACAGTAAAACAATGTTTAGTCTTGTTTATTGAATACGTGTACCATACTTTCAAGGAAGATAATTTTGACGTCTGTAAGGGCAGTAACTTAAAAATAGCTCTACAACAGCCGCTAAACGATTACCTCCCTTACCATGGGTAAAAATTTGAAACCAAGGGAAATAACAAAAAAATAACATTGTTAGTGTCTTCGAGCATTTACTTCCCTTATCTACGTTGATAAACCAGTTCATTGATAAGAGACTTGTGTTCTAATTAAAAAGATAATTTCCAACATTTCACTACAATCATGTTCATTATCTTATCAACATTCAAATATTCACTTTTCTAAAATCAACTTTTATCTCACCCAAATATCGAAATTATTTCATGGTCAAAATATTTGAAATAAAAATCAACACAATAGAATATATGAAAGACGTTCGAACTGCTTAAAATTCTATTTAAGTTTATGTTAAGTTTATGATTTGGGACCAGTTTCAAATCCGAAGCATTTGATTGGTTGAAAACAGACCAGTCTCCAAACCAATCAAAAGGCTGGATTTCTCGACTGGTCTCCAGATACGGTCACTGTATCACTCGTTCATTTAAAAACTTTACTGTTTCAAGAGTCATACCGCATGTGATACATATATAAAAGATTAAATTCCCCATTTCTAAATTTGTGACATTTCGCACTTAGCAGCATTTCAGCTTATAACTCGTTGAGTTGTGTATGTAAACATTAACATTGCAGTGGGTTAAATAAAAATGCAAAGTTAAAACACGGATTCAAAGAAAACAATGTATTATTGCTCATTAATTAGAGTTCAAATGAATCCAAGAGCACAAACATGTACAATTAAGTGCTTTGCTGGTGTTGACTATATCCAGCAGAATATACATATACGGCATAACACGAGCCCTTTTCATGCATGTTTCCTACTCACTCATCACGATTGCACACATTTACTTGCCTTAACAAACGGCTTCAAGCAAACCTGCGACTTACCATCACAAAGACTAGGCCTAATGAATGATTGAAAACATCTCATTCCCCTAGCAAATTTAAAGTACATGTGTACTCAATTCCAAAAGAAAGTGTGAACTTTGTTTTCGGTGTTTGGTATCAAAATTAAGATGAACTTATTTTTTATACCAAATAGTTAGAAATTTAATGTAGGTATTAAAAGATTTAATACATTCCCTCAATTTATTACCGACTTTGCTCGCCTCATTGATTTATACACATATATCTCCGACTCTAAAATACCCGCATTGAAAATACACGAACATAAACTAAGAACAGCCATCATGGTAAAACTCCACGTAAAGCAACGTAGTCCATAGCAGACAGTCTGCCCAGCGACGGTGATACTACTGTCATATATCCAACCAAATATACGTTGCAGGAGTAGTCCCCCTATTGCGTTCCCAAACATGATGGTTCCCCAGTTCCGTCCAAAATATTTCATACCGTAGAACTCGCTAAGCATTGTGGGAGTCAGGCACCAGAGGGCGCCGTTCGGCATCCCTATCCCAATCAGTGCCAGGACAAGCACCGACAAAGAATTTGAATAAAATATGCAAACCGCCATTACGATTGTTTGGAAAATGTTAAACGCAAATAAAACTGCAATCCGTGGAACTTTATGTACTAGGACATCTGATAAAAAGCCTGCAATAAATTTGGAAATCACACCAAAAACAGGATTCAATGTCGTAAACAACGTGCTATACTGTTCCAACTCGTAGGATTTCAGATACGCTGTTATGTTCGTTTGAAACGTCAGTTGAAGACCCGCACAGAAAATATACGCCCAGAAAAGAAAATGAAAATTAATTCTTTTCAACAATTTAAATCCCGTGACGTCACCTTCCCTCTGAGGCGATTCATGGTCGTTTGTCGTCTGCTCGTCGCCGGAGATTTCAGGCATTCGCGAGAAATTAACTTCTTCTATTTCAAACGGGTTGTCCTTTAGTAGAATTATTCCAAGAATCCCAATAGCACCGAAAGCGATGGCGGACATGAGGTAGAACCCTTTTAAATCTTGATTTTCTTCATCTGTCACATGTCCGTGTGTAAATAACACGCCGTAAAGAAGAGCGATCAGTGCCGGACCGGCACTAAAGGAAGCGTCTAAAATGCCGACAACTTTCCCGCGATGCTTTGGCTTAAAGTTGTTCATGTTTGTTGTTAGGGAAGCCATGTACATGAAAATAGCACCAAAGCCTGAAACAAATGTTGATATCATTTTTATTGTCAGGACACATTCATTTTGGTACCGTTAAAATATAACAAAAGAACGCAGGGATACAAAAGGCCGGATTGTGGTACTTTAAAATGCTGGTAATTTTGTGCTCCTAGCTAAACGAAGATATTTGTTTATTTTTATATCACGGTAAGTTAATTCCAAATTGAAAATGTGAACATTACCATAACATAACTAAACTCGCAAAAATAGCATATATGAAAACAAATGTAACGTAGTACGTTGATTTACTATGTACGTTATATTGCGAATGATGCATGTTAAAGTCATGATCATTACCAATTAAGTTGCTAAGAGGAAAATTCCAAGTTGAAAAAAAAACTAATTGAATATATGTGAGATTTGTTGCACAGTACAGAAACAGTGTCTTATCGTTTAAGTGTCAAAGGGACATAACTTTTAAATTAAAATGAGTATCAAATTGGCATAACTTTTCAATAAAAATTAGTATCAAATGGGCATAACTTCTCAATTAAAATGAGTATCAAATGGGCATAACTTTTCAATTAAAATGAGTATCAAAGGTGCATTACTCTTTAATTTTAATGAGTATGAGGGCAATAAATTTTCAGTTAAACTGAGTAAGTTGTTCTCACCTGCTACAAAGAAATAAATATACTGTAACCAGGCGTGTCCATGGTAAAAATCTTTTGATATTGTTGTCGACCAGAGAAGAAGAAATCCGAGAACTGAAATGACAGTGGCAACCAGTGACGTCACACGGGCACCAAACTTCTCGGACAAGAGCCCAGCCGGAAATCCAAGAGATATTCCGAAGTTTCCCATTGATGCAAACATTTCAACTGCAGATAGATTTGTCTGTGAGTTTAATCGACAAATTAAAAGCAAACGGAAACTAACATAAACAATATATAAATTTATCAATTTGCTAAAGATGTACTTCCTTAAACTAGAGGTTTATACTGTAAATGCATTTACGTTCGTGGTTATAATATTTCATGGTTTACGGTTAAATATTTCCGTGGTTACTAAAATTCGTGGTTTACAAAGTTCTAAAATCATCGTTATTTAATGTTCTACATTTCGTTGAAGTTTTAAATTCCAGTGTTTCTTCTCACCCACAGAACTGACGAAAATTAGTACCGACGGATATTAAATATTTCACTGAACATTAATTACTTACTTTCAGACTGGCTGTATTTGAACGTTGCTTTTACGGCATTAGCATAGGCGCCGTAAGCATATATGGACCCCGCCATTGCCATTCCTAGGCAACCGACTGCCAAGGTAACGACCCTCATCACCGCCACGCGCATGTCTGATTTAGGAAGCTGCCAGTACTTTCCAGAAACTCCGGCCGAAACTTCAAACTCGTTTATTTTTGGAAACGGCTCTTTTCCAGGCATCAGGTTACACCCCTTGCATAATTGTTCTATTCTACAAAATTCTTCAATCAATATCCCTTCAAATTTTCATTAATCAGCTTCACACTTATTAACACACATGTCATATTGAATTATTCAGTATCATCCCCTCCATATTGAGGACATTGGTGAATTTAGTTTTATCATGTGCTGACGATTTCAAATCAAATACGATGTGATAATATGTTAATATTGCGATAATTAAATATCTCGAACGTCTTTATCAGATATGATGAATCTATATATTTCAAAATTCGCACAGATAAACACTTTTTAACATAAAATATATTCAAAACACGTGTTTAACATTTATCTTTGCATGGAGTTTGGAAATAGAAAGATTTTGGTTCATTTTCGTACTTTGTTGAAAATGCATTTTATTGTCTTGTGAAATCTGGTATATTATAACTTCAGTAATATTGAGCATGCGTCTTATTACATGAAATAGGAAAATATAGCGGCTTAGGTATTTTCTGTTAATTTGTTGCATTATAACATCGACATTTCAGCACTGTGAAGTTTGCAGTAAGGAGTAACAGCAGTGACAGCATGCAAGATCATATTTACTCCCGCATTAACAGCGTTAACAGCAGTAAGATCATTTAATTGGCACAGTAACAGTTGTGACAGCTGTGAGCTCATTTTAACTGCCGCAGTAAAATCGTCTCCGAACCCTATTCGTTCTCCCTCCCTTCCCAGAACACATTATTTATTAAAATTAAAATAAAATAAACTAATAATACATTACCCGACAGTCCCTCAGTGTACCTGCCTGTCGGAAATGCATTTATTCTTTTCAATTATAATTTATCCTTTATCTTAATGTGGATGAAATATGTGTTGATTTATTCCTGTTAAGTCTGTAACTTAACACATTGTTTTTTAATATATCCTACCACTCTTCGGGGATGGGTATCATTAACGTTGTTAAAACTTGTTGCCCGACCCGTTTGCTATTTGTTAAAAATCATATTATTTTTGTATTTGTAACAGATTTTTTATGCAATAAAAAAACTACAAAAGATAAACCACGTTGGTGTAAAATATTGTCCGTTAAATTAAATAATGAATATGTCGAGGTTTATTATTTAAAATTTCCTCTATCTTGATTGAATTTCAAATTAAATCCTTCATATTGATTAACAAAAAATCTATTAATTGAAAGTCAGCATTCAAACTTAACGCTAGATAATACAAATAACAGGGGCGGATCCACAGGGGCTCAGTGGTGTTGCTCTATCACACTTTTTGGACCATACATGGTTTGGGCAGCAATATTTAATACTCCTGGGGATTTCTGCCAGTAAGTTAAGATTAATCATATAACCACCCCAATACTGTCACAAACGAGCCCCTTTTTTGAAGTCTTGCTTCTTACCCTACACTATAAAGAACACAGAAATAAGCTCAGGTGAATCCGAATATGAAAATAAAAAAATGTTTAGAAAAGGTCTTATCTTCACGTATACCTTACACGGTGACGAATCAGGACGGTGACTCGTTGTGCGAATTAAAGTTGACGTTCCGTGATATTAAATTTTTTCTACTTACATTGTATAAATAGGAGATTTTGGTCCCGAAGTTGATCTCATCGTGAGAAAGTAACGTGGTGGCGCCGTTGTAAGGGACAACAAGGCCACACGAAACGCAATTCGCACAACAAGGCACCGACCTGATTCGCCACCGTGCCTTAAATAAAACGTATTAAAAACAAATTGTGTATCATCTACTGAAAAAATAAATATATGCAGTGAAGATGTTATGTAAACTAAGTCTTATAGTAAGCAATATTTAAAGCAAGTAATAATGAGTTGTGACGTTTTGTCTGTCCATTTTAAATTTACGAGAATTTCCAAGGAAAATGAATTATTTCTCGCATATGCGGTATGCCGTAAAACTGTATATTTACAGTTCATGGTGGACTACTTCAGTGTCTCAGATCAGGTTAATATTAATTGTACCATTACATAATGCCTACAAATGACTGAAAAATAGCGAATTTTACCAAAAGTTTGGGCTAACAGGTCATATTGGGATGTTTTGTTACTGAATTTTACTGCGTTAGTAACACTATAAAAACTTTGACTTTAAATATATTCATTCTAACATTGACAAGCAAGAATATTATATCACACAAATTAACATTGTTTACATGTCTTCTACAGGTAAAATAATAAAGTTTGATATTTGAAAACACTTAATATTTTTGTCCTGATACGTGAACAATGTGCCCAAGGTGATAAAACTGAGCATAAAAAACCAGTCTCAAATCTCAATCATCTGATTGGCTGAAATGGTGACCAGTCTGATGCTTGAGATTTGAGACTGATTTCCAATCTCAGCTTTATAACCTCCAGCCCAGGCACCTTTAATGACGGACTCGATATTGTTAGTCCGTTTATCTTACGCATGCCATATAAACGAGGTTAAAACAGACTCAGCACGAGGTCACGTTTAATCGGTTGTGGTCATGGGGTTAAATTTAATTGGTTTTGGTCAAGGGGTAACGTTTAGATGGTTTTGGTCATGGAGAGGCGTTTAATTGGTTTTGGTCGTGGGGATATATTTACTTGGTTTTGGTCACAAGGATACGCTTAATAGGATTTTGTCATGGATATACGTTTATTTGGTTTAGTCATTGTGATAAATTTGATTGGTTTTGGTAATAGAGTAACGTTTGATTGGTTTTGGTCATGGGGTCACATTAAGCTGGTTTTGGTCAAGGGTCACGTTTAATTGGTTTTGTCATGGGGTCACATTTAGCTGGTTTTGGTCATGGGGTGACGTTTAATTGGTTTTGATCATGGGGTGACATTAAGCTGGCTTTTGTCACGGGTCACGTTTAATTGGTTTGGTCATATGGTCACATTTAGCTGGTTTTGGTCACGGGTCACGTTTAATTGGTTTGGTCATGTGGGTCACATTTAGCTGGTTTTGGTTACTGGGTGACTTTTAACTGGCTTTGGTCATGTTTAGCTGGTTTTGGTCATGGGTCACGTTTAATTGGTTTGGTATAGGGAGTCACGTTTAATTGGTTTTAGTCATTTGGATGCGTTTAACTCATTTTGGTCATGGATCACATTTAATTTGTTATCGTTTAAATTCCTTGCTTTTTAAAGTGATCAATTTGAACATGGTGTCATTACAGTCTTCAAAGTAAATACCTGCGTCAATCGAATGATTATAATATGTGTCACAGATAATCAATTTAAATGATAATTTAGGTACATTCGTATGTGACAGCATTTTTATCTTCAAATTGAAACTGATTGCATCGTAAGAGTGTCGTGATCTTTTCACGAGTGCAGAATAAGCTTTTTGAGCTTTGGTCTGTTTTAAAATCATGGCACGATTTCGAGACTGTCGAATGAACGGATTTAGAATGTGTCACGGGTGGTCATCACAACAGATAATTTTTGATTTAGTTAGTACAGTTGAACCTGTCTTAGCAACCACCTACATTCAGCAACACCTGTTTTAAGCAGCCATTTCGAATACGCCCCAAACTGACGGTTTTCTCTAATGTTTACCTGTCTTAAACAGCACCTGTGTAAATGGAGTCACTCCCTTTGGTGGCAGCTTAATGCAGGTTTGACTGTATAATTATATTGCGAAAAAAAGCGTGTCGAATGATAGCTTTAAAGCTTATTGTCTTACTTTGTGGGGGCAACAAAAAGACACGAAGCCAGGTTGTAAATAAAACGTCATGTAAAACGATATTAATAATAACTGTTCCGTTTAATGGCGATGAATAAGAAAGACTGCCAGTAAATTACCGTAGCGTATGTACATAGTTTTTTTTTGTTGTGACACTTATATCTATTCTGTTAATGCGAATTATGTTTTATATAAAATGAAAATTTATTTTAATCTTAGTTTAATTTAATTAATGCATGCAGCTAGACTCTCGCTGTGGTTTTACCTGTTCGATACTAAGGTCCAAAGACATAATTGTCATTAGTTGTAACAAAAAACTAGTTTTAACTTGTGTAATTATTGCAGAACTGATTCAATGTGCCTTTAATGGTGTCGGTATAGTGGAATTGGATTTTTTTTTAAAAACAAACAAGTGAGAGATTTAAATTAAATCATGGCCGGCGAACTTCATGAGGCGGTAGGAAACAAATACGTCAATAAAGCTGCGAGCAATAGGCGTCTGGTTGCAGAATATCCTGTAAGCCATCCGGATGATACAGAGCCTTTCTTGTTGCGAGCGTCTGAGGTACTTCCGTCTGGAGAACTTCTTCTGTTGGACAAAGCGAATAAAAATATTAAATTGGTGGACACGAAATTCAATTGCTTAGCAGTAATGAAATTCAGTACTTATCCTTTTGATATATGTGCTTCAAATAAGAGGAAAACTGAATTCTATGTCACCGAACCGGAAGAGCAACTTATTCATTGCATCATGGCGGGTCAAGGTCGAATGACGAAATATAAATCTTGGAGAATATTTGAAGACTGTAGGGGAATAACTTGCTGGAAATCGGGAATAACTCTGTCTGTAATGAGAGAAGGATTTAAAGGGACGTTAGGTTTTCTCGACTACGACTGTAAGATCAAAAGAAAAGTATGGGAATCCGAAGAGCATCAAGATCTATTTAAGGCGCCCTGGTACCTGGATTCCATTCGCGGTGGCACACAAGTCGTTATTTCTGATCAAGGGAACCATTCGATAATCTGCATGGAGGCAACGACACTTTTCATTATTTTCGTATTCAAAAGCGAAAATTTGATTGGCCCACGAACTCTTACGGTTGATTCCGAAGACAATATTTACGTCATTGGTAGTAGTGAAAGGTGCCACAATGTCGTGAAGATATCACCAGAAGGAAAGCTCAGGGGAATCCTTCTATCAAGAAAAGATAAACTGAATTATCCATCCGGCATTTCGTACAATGCCTCGAACAAGACAATTGTTCTTCAAAGGAACAAAGAGCAGTCAACCGTTTCCATTTACAATATTTAAACCTGCTATTGGCGTCAACAATTTTACAATGTGTTAGGCACACAGATAAGCACACAGATAAGGCATAAAGATTGAATCTCGCATATGATCTTGTGTGTGACCGTGAACTTTAAATTTTTGTGTGGTCACGTATCTATTGTCATGATTACTATACATTAAAATTTGAATGAAAAATATAAGAAAACGACCGACAAATTGGAACCCCGTCCATAACCTTGGATTTTATTTTAACATATAACCTTTGGTGTGATCTGTTGTTGTCCCTATATACGTTTAACTCTTTAGAAAAATAAGTTAAACCCAATGTTAGTTTTTGAACCGACCTAGGGTATTGGGTGCGACTTAAACCTTAAGACGTTAATCAGTGATTCTATTTTTTTTTGTACATTTCGCCTCTCCTTAAAGTTAAAAGGTAAAACTCTTCGATTTGTTAGCAACTTTCTCACAAGTTAATTTGGTGTCTAAAAATATGAAATGTGTAAAGCAAAGTTATTGAAAACAATACGAGTACTGGGTTTTAAAGCTTTTAATGACACTAGGTTAGGGCTGTGTGTCATTTCCGTTACAAGATAAGAAATATATTCAGTATGAATATTCTTGGTGGCACTATGTTCTTTTAAGAGCACATTTGCAGAAAAAAGTCTCAAATTTGTTTGAAAAATTTAAAAAGAAGCAACATATTCACTTTTATTTGAAAAGTATGTATGTACATAATTGAACAGCAAAAAGAAGTTTATTTTAAACACACTAAATCAGGGTAACTGTGTGCCGACTTTGGTCATACAGTACAAAATATTAATTAGGATGATTATCAAAAACAAAAATTGAGATATGAATGGAAGTCAGAGAATAACTAACAAGTATTTGGTAAAAAACGTAACGGAAATGACGAGATGTAACGGAAATGACTGAACGTAACGGGAATGACTTTTATTCTATATTGCTTAAAATCACCAGAAGAGTAACCATTATACAATAATACTTACATTTTCTAACATATTGCATGTTGTTTAAAACGGAAAGGCACATGAATCTCAATTTAAAAGCTTGAACTGTCATTTCCGTTACGAGATCAGTAACGGGAATGACTGTAACGGTAATAAAAAAAATCATTAAAACCCCGTCCTGTACCTCTATTGTTGCATTTAACATGGCGGTTGTTAATTGTAGTTGGGGAAGTACACTATTACTTTGAGGCTTAACAAAGGGTTTTATACATTCATAATTAAAAATAGTGAAAACCCACGTAACGGTAATGACCTACATAAAGGGTACGGTCTAAAATTAAAAAAATTATAGGCTGTTTTCTTCCCGAATATTTCTGTTTTAAATTCTTTCAAAACTGGAATAGTTCCTATACCATATTTGGAATCAGTTAAACTAAGGACAAGTCCTTTTAGAGAAGCTTTGTCAAAGTTATAAGAGGATTTATGTGTTGTAACGGAAATGACACCGAAACTCAGGGACACAAGTTTAAATCTAATTATATAATTTCAGATCCAGGGAATCTTTAATTCTCTGCTCTGGAAATAAAGATATAAATATAAGCTATTGGCTTAAGTGGAATTAAATCTTACAAATTTCACAAAACAGTCTGATTTCAACATTTTTATTTGATAACCCCCATACAGGGACAAGCCAAAAATGGACTTTTACAGCTTTAAATTGATCGAAAATTGAATAAAAATATTTATTAAGTTAACAAAAGTATATGTACGATGGCGAACAACATCAGTATTATTAAATATGATGTGAAATTTAATTGTCGTCCCTCTTGTTTTCTGAAAAAATATCCGGGACACATGATGTACGAAAAATATACGTTCATTTTAGTGACGCAAGTATAACATGAAGGATTCGCGTATAAACATAAATAAATGCCAAATATATTTGTTAGTTTTACTACGTAATTTAAATGATTTTATATTAATTTCGAGACCAAATATTAAGGCATCAAGGAAAGCAGTTTATACAAAATAACCGAAAACAAGTGCCAACGTTCTTGCAGTGCATGAAAAATAACCGGGAACATGTGCACACATTCTGTTGAAAAGGAGTATATATAGGACATACAATGAAAGCAAATAGTATACACTAGGAATAATAGATTTGGGTTTTATCGAATCACGATAATTTCAATCAAATACTTATGATATGCTGATACTGGTGATATTTAAATTTACCAAAAAGGTTTAATAAGTCATCAACTGTACATGTTTAAAATGTATGCCAGTTTGAGTTCTCCCAAATAGTGAGTTCTGGCTCCAAGGTTATAAAGCTGAGTTTGGAAACCAGTCTCAAATCTCAAGCATCTGATTGGCTGAAATGGCGACTGGTCGCCATTTCAGCCAATCAGATGCTTGAGATTTGAGACTGGTTTCCAAACTCAGCTTTATAACCTCCAGCCCTGTACTAGAATATTTCTTTAATTTGGTCGTGTTGACTTATACATGTTTTTTGCCGTTAAATTAGGTCGCATTATCTAATTTGTGTTTATCTTTCTATAAAAAGTCAAGTTTTGATTAAACAACTATGACTTTATTGGATGACACATCAGCCAGAATGTCTCAGCAATGATTAGGTTGTTGGAAGACATTTAACGACAAAAATGTCCCTTTTAACCAAACAACGCTGACAATTCTTGATGACATTTCGGCTCAAAATATCGCACTGAATGGGATACTGCATCAAACATTATTACAAGAATCTGATCTGTCACCAGTGTCATTCATGTTGGAATTCTAGGATTTAAATGTGACATATGCAGTGGACAATTTTAGTACACGCGGACTGTTAAACATCATATTGCCGGGAACAAAATCTGCTTGCAATAAACGCAGCAAACTATTCAGTGTTAGAGGGAATCACACAGCCTAAATGCAGACCTGTGATGACAAAAAAAGAAAGAAAAACCTTTCAATATTGCAGAACAAAACATTCAAACGACACCACATGAACTACACAGTGGAGACATATTCTCAAACTTTTATTGAATTATTTCTTAAGAACGATGACATGGATGACTAATGCAACATTTTTATGATTTTGAAGATTTGAAATTACATCACCCAAAGCTCTACAACCTGGCTGTGATGAAATTTCTGCCATACTAGAAAAATCAAAATGTTCATGCAAACGAACTCCAAAATGTCTATATACATCCGCATATTCTACATGTTGATTTCCTATGATTTTAAGGTCAAAGATATTTCGTAGCTCATCAATATTTCTGAATTATTTTGAAATTCACAGTAGCGATATTTGTGCAGTGTGGCGGCCGTAGATATAGTCAGTAGTGTTATCAGTAAAATAACCCGTTACCGATGTCGTGCAGTGATGATTACATATATCAGGGCTATCCGATCAACCTTTATTGGGATTGTCCCGGTTAGCTCATTTGGTTGCATCGTCGGAATTGCAGGGGCACAGGCGCTGTCGCCGTAAGGGTGCGGATTCGCTCCTAGGTAGAGGCAATATAATTTTAAGTGTATAGTTTCTGATTTAGTGTAATCAACTTTGACTAAAAGCGCGGTAAATTAAGATTGACTGTGTTGCGTGAGTGCAGGCATGTCCATAAACCATGTACATGTCCTTATGGCCTCCGGTTAACCAGGTGAAGCTGTTGCTTGAATCGGGGCAGTTCATGATAAACCGCTTCAGTGATAATAGGAACCAGGGCAGTCCTCGAAACCACGCGTAAGTTTAATTATTGGCGCCCGCCTGGTTTTGCATGGCATGCATGTGACATTTGAATAAATGACGCTGATGACAAACCCGAAAAGAACAACAACTAGATTGGTATTCAGTTGAACACTTGTGTCTCCGTCTGGTACTATGTCGGAATAAAACTGCACATACAAATAGAGAAATAATTCCATCTTTACCTAAAGAACTTGGAATCATCACAAGCGTGTTGTCATGAGCAATGTAAATTGAAAGTTTGATGAAGAAATATTGAGAAATGGCAAAGTTATGGCCAACGTTAAGTTTTCGTGACGAACGGACGGACAAAGCGATCTCTATGTATCGCCACTTCTTCGAAAGGTCGACCCAATAAACGAAGTTCTTTAAGAGAACTATCAATTAAGAGAGAAATCAGATCATATGTTAATATCAAGGCAAATTACTTAAAAAAATACGAAAGTTTTTTTAAGTCTAATTTTATTATTTATGCTGATGTTTTAGTTTTAAAATAGAAAAATGCTTTTCATTTGAAAAGAACAATTTACATAAAATTCCTAGAATTAGATATTTTATTTACAAAAATTACACTTAATTACTTAACCAAATAAAATATTTTTAAAAGTTTTCGCTGTTTTTTTTAGTGTATTCACATAAAAAGTTTCCCTGATTACCATTTCAAAACCTTAATTAAACATAAAAACACATTACCTCTATGGTAAGTATCAACTTTTCATTTGGAAAATCACTCTGATAGCCCTTAGGTATGCAAAATGAACTCCATAAACTATACCATACGTCATGAAAACACGGACTTTCTTCTATATAATTGGCAACACACGCCGTTCTTAAACATTTAATGAATGCAGATCATGACAATTTTATTCACAAAACATTCTAAGAACAGTTGAATTCATTGTTGTTGAACAGATTTTATGCATACAAACATTATTGTGTACACCTTGGTAACCCAAAGCTCAACGACATCGCGGAGTTATACAGCACGAAACTTTCGTGTGAAACCCTCAACTTAAGGAAAATTTTCTTAAATTCGTGCCTCAACTAAAGAATAATAATATGAACCTAAATACTTTCTACACACATTTAATTTTATCCGCAATCCCTGACCGAAACAGATCTGTACCGGTAAAACGGGATTTAGTCGTGATTACGATATGTTGGGTTTTCAGTAAAATGACTGTTACTCATATTCGCCAAAATCAAAACAAAATAAACAAAACAAACATTTAAAAAATTGACTTGAAATAAAATATATTACAGAAAACCTATCTGTAAAACGGCCTTTTCTGTTTAACTTTTTCTTTTTATTCATTGTCAGTGACTAAATAATAACCATCTCAAGCAATTAAGATTGTCAAATGTCTGTATTTTGGGTTGTTTGAACTGGTGGAGTTGTGCTTAGTTTAATACATAGTTTTATAAAGTGAGAAACAATATGGTACCAGAAGATTTTGCTTTTAACTTTCCGCGATACGTCGGAGATGAAAACCAATATCATTTACGAAACGCGGATAATTATGCAACTATTCCAAGAAGAACCACTCTTTATTCGAATTCGTTCATTCCGCAACTTCTTTGTGGAACTCATTGCAACCAGAGATAAAAAATAGTCCTTCCATTAGTAATTTTAAGAACATTTTGAAAAACTCATTGTTTGAAAGCAACGCCGTTCCTGATTACTATTTTACGGGGTCCAGAATGCTTTCAGTATACCATGCGCGTATAAGAAACGGTTGTAGCAACCTAAACCATGATTTATTTAACAATTATCTAAAAGATAGCAACTTATGTCAATGTGAGGCAGGAGTGGAAGATGCAGAACACTTCTTTTTTAAATGTTCAAACTATCGCGGTCAACGTATTATTTTATTTCGAGAAACGCATCATCTTCGTCCGCTTGGAGTAAATACTTTACTATTTGGTAAAAATGAACTCTCCGCTGAAGATAACAAAATCTTATTTGACTCGGTCCAGAAGTATATTAAAGATACAAAACGTTTCAGTAATTAGATACGTCATATATACGTATTAAATTAAACTAAATTGAATGCGTGTGTCGCTGGTCATGCGGTGCGGCGGGGCAGAACTTTTGATATTTCATGACATGTTTTAAGGAAACTATAAAATGTTTGTTAAGTAATGTCACATTATATTCTATTGGATCATACTGCCATGTTAAAATTGTCATATCTGTATATGGTGAGGGCCAATTTTATAACGTGTTAAGCACTTGTGGCCCAAACCAATTTGCTTTAAATATTGGCAATAAAATATGTTTAAACTAAACTAGTTTAATACATGTCCTTCTGACTTGGTCAATGTGGACAGACCAGATAGTTATTAAGTTTAAAACAGTTCATTCCGAGATAAAACACCATCACAGGTAAGCGTTTTAAAAGAGTATTTGACCGTTTTTGTTCAGTAGATGCAGACGTTTTGATTTACATTTTACCGCGTATCCACATCCAAATTAAATATTTCTCACTTACCCACTTGTCTTTCCCCTTTATTATACACATAATTATGCCGCGCTGCAATGGCAAAAAATCTTGCATATAATCATTGCGAATTAGTTTAATCACTTTGGTTCTTATTGTAACCTAGGTGATAAATCTTCTTTGAGACAACTTAACCGGATTTCAACAAGTTTCTTCAGATCTGCAGCTAACCCATTAGAAACTTCTGCAATGCACGCCTTTGTTATTTCAACTTCTTTGGCGGCGGAGACAATGGATCCAATAACCGGCAAAATATACTTTGAATATTTTGTAAACCAACCACATTTTTCGTCTTCTATTTTCTGTCGCAATAAATGTCCATCTGATACTTTTCTAGCAATTCTTTCTTCGTCTTCATTGTCCTCACTATTTTCAACTATGACAGAAGAGAGTCCAACGAGGGATCCTTCGTCCAGACGAAATTTACGTTGGCTTTTCTTTACAATCTCCTCAACAGAAAAAGCTCCAAGCACCGTCTCCAAAATTGGTAATGGAAGAAACCCGTATACTGCAGCATATAGTTTTCTTCCACGATATCTTTCCATGTTACGTTCTCGTTCTATCTCAATCATATTCAAAACAAGCGGTTCCAACTGACGTATAAGTCTCGTTGCTCTATCACTTAGCAGTTTCTCCAGGGTAAATCTCAATTTTGTCAAGTCATACTTAAGACGATTTTTTGAACTTACCAAGAAAAGTTTTATGTTTTCATATTCTTTCATGCGAGGAAACGAGTGTTTATTCAGCATATCATGAGAGCTTTGTGTTATTATTTCCAAGCACTGTGTTTCGGTCATTTGGTCCTTGTTATCTTTCACATCATGATCAATTTTTGTTCGAACGAACAAAACAAAACAACCCACTTTCAAACTTTCGTCAGCCAACCAGAAATCGATTTCGCTAAGCCTAGTGCTAAAGACGACAAGAACAACTTCAAACTTGGAAATTTCGAGCTTTTTAAGTGTATCTAGATTTTTAGGGTACGATTCAGTACCGAGTCCTGGAATGTCCCAAAGTTTAACTCGATTATGTGTTGGAAATGTATATGCGGTTGGAATACGTTTATTTTCAACAACACTTACTTCTGCTGCATGTTTATCGGTGTTTTTTATGTTCCTCAGTGCATTTATTAAAGACGATTTTCCAGCTCCGCCTGCACCAAAAACGCCAATATGCAAATCAGTGTTTACCCATTCGTTAAAAGACTCATTAATGTATTTATGGAGCCCTTGAATCGAACCATCTCGCTCCAAATACTGTCGATACTTCTCTTTATTAACCAATGTTTCCTAAAAAGACAAAAATGCATTCAAAATATATGATATATACATGTATATGATGTTGCTTTGAAATTTAATAGTGCGTTCACAGTGTACGGAAAGAAACATTGATTAATATCAACAAACTGGTACATTCCTCTTTTCTATTAATGACGCATAGGTTGTCTAGTTATTAATTAAAAGAATATTATATTATAGTCATAAAATAAACGTTCGGAATGAAAATCTGAATCCGACATTTTTCATATTTTATCACTTCATGCGCTTAGGCACCGAAAGGTGCAAAAATGATAACACAACAGTATGATAAAGATAAAATTCAATATTGTGGAAATTTTATTTATAGAAAAATAAAGTCTAGTTAAAATACCTTCTTTTTCAGAAAATGTGATCCGTCCAAATGTAAGCCGCCATTATCTGGTTGCGCGTCATCCGATGACGAGTTGTATCTGCAATATTCAAAATTGTCAGTAATTAACGGTATGTACCCAAATAAAGAGAATTGCGGATAACGATAGATTGTGAGTATAATGATAGGTCGCCAGGTCAGAGAAAACAGTATAATGGTAATTTGTTGATTTTAAAATGTTTTGATGATTAATTGGAGAAATAAGAATCAATATTTTATTATATAACGTTCAAAAAAGCATCGGGTATTTATTATGATTTCAAAGGCAAAATCTTTTAATTTTATTGTGGTTTGATTTTAATGAGCTTGTGCACTACCTCTCCCAGAATCGACAATGAGAACAATTTTAAAACAACACATTCAATATACATATCATGAAAAGCAACGCACAGAAAACACTGACTCGCCTTATAGTCGTGAAGAAATGGTAGGAGGCATGTCTTGTACACTAAAAGGTATAATGTTAAGGGCTTCAGCATATTACTACATGTAGCAATACTCATAAATATGACTGTAAAACCTCAATTTCATGGTGACGATTGTACATACGTCCGTTTACGGACTAGTTTAGTTAAATTTAATGTGTACATTTTCATAAGCCTGCAGACTCAAAATGGTATTCTTGAATTGACGTCCACTATTTTACCAAATTGAATTATATAAAAATATAATATAAGTTTGTGTTCAAAACAAATATGGTGACTTACAGCCGATTATCATGTCCTTCTGCCATTCACTCGTTCACTTGGGTTTGTCTGAAAAGAATAAGTTATTTTAACAAAAGAGATATACCATACTTTTGGAAAATATATATTTTTTTATCTAACGTTGCATTTCTAACACATTGACTAATTTTTATTTTACAGTAAATTCGTATTTTAGAGATGCTAAATTTAAATTTATTAAAAATTTAACCAGGCCTAATTAACATTGTACTTGGTTCGTTGCTATGTGTTGGAGCCATTCGTTCTGAAATAATTTTCCGATACCAATACATCTTTTTATCCAAGAATCGGACAGGTTCGACATTTAAGGGTTGTGGTTGACATAAATAGGTATTGGTACTCCTTAGGTCGAATACAAAACAATCATAGAAGTCAACGATGCCTGCCACAAACATATGTTATTTATACTGATACGATTTCACAAAGTAAATACTTACAAAAATACCAAACGAATTTTAAGAATTCCTCATGTGGTAGCACTTTTATTTTTGTAGATTATAAATGAAGTCGAAGGTAAATATTTAAAGGTCTACAAAACCTTCGTAATATTTGCACCTGCGTCACGACGTAATTGGCAGTCAAAGTTTTATCTTTGTTTCAGATATGTAGAGATATCTTACAGATAAAAGAAATCGGCAGAGTGATAGGAGACTATTAAGGAATCACTAACATTGCAAATGTCGAAAACTGGCTAAAATTTCAAAAATGAATTTTCGGGAAAATACTGATTGCCACCTAGATTTTTGTAAAGAAATGTATATCGCTAAGGATGTACTTATGTTTGCAAGCTCAATTTAGTCTTATTCATGTTTTAATTACCAAGCACATACTAAAACAAAAGAAAACCCGTTTGCATGAGAACTCTGAAATTCGTGGACAATATACCAATGCAACTCATACCTGAAATAAGTATATGCTGGTCTACAATGTTTGGATCCAGTTCGTCAAAATAATGTTAGGGTTTTCAAGAAATTCACTTACTTCCGGGTTCTACTTTCGGTTTGAAGTCAAAAACTACTTAAAATTGTGACATTATTTTGACAGACCGCAAAATATTGTAAATAGGTGTTTATGCGATATCTATATCATTTTTCTAGACGTTTTAAACAGCCATTCCAGACTTCCAGTGCAAACGGTATTTCTTGTGTGTGTGTGTGTGTCTGTTCTATGTTTTAAGTGTTTTGTCACACTCTGCTATCGCGTACTGCGATCACAGGTAGAATGATCATACCTTAATTTGGCACCTCCTGGTGCACCCAACCCCATGTCCCAGGGAAAATTATTATTTCAGACAGGAAAATGTCATGCAGTTCCTTTTTATTATAAAAACTGCCATTTCTATTTTTTCATACCTAGATATACTGGATAAATATCTACAATCTTTGCATAACAGAAAACGTTTTGCAAGTTTTGTCGCCCATACCCAGATTTAATTCAAAAATAGAGGTGCAGTAATCACTATTGCAACAAGGTTTTTCACAGCCAGTTTTTATGGAGATTTAATTTATAAATTAAGCAAATAAAAGGCAGTATCAATTTCCATCTGTTATTCGTAAAACCATATGTAAATTCAAAAAGAAAGGTTACCAACATGATATTCTACAACGCTCTGCATGCCTGGTGATTAACCCATCTGCAGTTAAACACTAGATGTTTTTGAGAAAAACGCATGTCTCCCCCCCCCCCTGCGCCATGACCCCTGGACGATGAACCCTGTGACCTTGACCTTTGACCTACTAACCCCAAAATCAATAGGAGTCCTCTACTCAATAAGGACATCCATTTTATGAATTTGAAGGCTCTGGGTAAAATAGAACTCCTGTTATTGAATACGGTTTTCACTCTTCAGGCCCCTGTGACCTTGACCTTTAAGCTACTGACCCCCTAATCAATAGGGTTCTTCTACTCTATAATGGCTAACAACCTATGAAGTTTGAAGTCAGTGGGTCAAAGGTTACTCGAGTTATTGAGCAGAGACGGTTTTTACTCTTCGGGTCCCTGTGACCTTGACCTTTGACCCCAAAATCAATAGGGTTTTTCTACTCAATAAGGGCTATCACCCTATGAAGTTTGAAAGCTCTGGGTCAAAGGGTACTCGAGTTATTGAGCGGAAACGGTTTTCACTCTTTGGGTCACCATGACCTTGACCTTTGACCTACTGACCCCAAAATCAATAGGGTTCTTTTACTCAATAAGGGCTATCACCCTATGAAGTTTGAAGGCTCTGGGTCAAAGGGTACTCGAGTTATTGAGCGGAAACGGTTTTCACTCTTCGGGTCACTGTGACCTTGACCTTTGACCTACTGACCCCAAAATCAATAGGGTTCTTCTACTCAATAAGGGCTATTAGTCTATGAAGTTTGAAGGCTCTGGGTCAAAGGGTACTCGAGTTATTGAGCGGAAACGGTTTTCACTCTTCAGGTCACTGTGACCTTGACCTTTGACCTACTGACCCCAAAATCAATAGGGTTCTTCTACTCAAAAAGGGCTATCACCCTATGAAGTTTGAAGGCTCTGGGTCAAAGGGTACTCGAGTTATTGAGCGGAAACGGTTTTCACTCTTCGGGTCACTGTGACCTTGACCTTTGACCTACTGACCCCAAAATCGATAGGGTTCTTCTACTCAATAAGGGCTATCACCCTATGAAGTTTGAAGGCTCTGGGTCAAAGGGTACTCGAGTTATTGAGCGGAAACGGTTTTCACTCTTCGGGTCACTGTGACCTTGACCTTTGACCTACTGACCCCAAAAACAATAGGGTTCTTCTACTCAATAAGGGCTATCACCCTATGAAGTTTGAAGGATCTGGGTCAAAGGGTACTCGAGTTATTGAGCGGAAACGAAGTGAGACAGACGGACAAGGCAAAAACAATATGTCTCCCCCAGAGGGGGGGAGACATAACTATGCTAACCTATTTAGTTGCACAACGGTGGCAGGGGTTTGAGAGATTATGAAGGTTTATGGGGAAATCTTTTCTTAAAAGAACCTATAAGCTCGATTTGTTTCATTTATTCCTGTCATCGTATTCTTGCTAATTTGACTCCAGGGGCTCTGGTCTCGGTATGATCATCGAGTTTTCGCCCATTTGGCTTTGCAATGCTATTAGCTTCTTATGATTTATATCTTTGTGTGTTTGTTTTTTGATATGAGAACCTGTTGGGGCAAGTGTGAGGTTGGTGCACCCAAGAACCTGTTTTAAACCCCCAGTGGAAATTTGTTTTGCCACTGACCGTTCCAATGCGGTAACCCCAAGGGTTCTCTATGTCGTTAATTGTTTGTGGTGTCTTATCTAAATTGACATACTTATAACAACATGCTCTCTTTTCCCCTCTTCTTTTTTGCTGTGTGGGGAGGCTTTGTTTTGTGAGTGTGGCATTTCCTGATAGGAATATTTCACCTTTTTTAAGACCTAGATGCTAGGCCCCTCCCTCTCCCCTGAACCCACAAAGATGCTTATTTGTCATAAAGGCTTGCTTGGGACAGGCTATAAGAGGTCTCTAACTAAAAAGAACTACTTGTTTTCTTTCAAAATACTAGTATTCACTTTTTTCCAAGGCACACACCCGTTTGGCGGATGACAATTTATGAATGCACTTTCCCTTGTTCGCAGTATACATGGCTATTGTTGGCAAATGTTCCAAAAAAACAGGCATGCAGATAGGACTGGAGAATTGTTCAACTAATAATAATAATGCAGCAGGGCACATGAAGGTAAGCTGAAGCGGATTGCAAGACTGCTTAGAAAGTAAATGGTGTATGACATATGGAAAGGTGTCTTCGGAAAATTGATGTTACTCATCACGATGACGTTAAGCTGATTACATTGCTTTTTATTATGCGCCTATGGGATAAAAGCCATATCCCATGGTTCAAACAAATAGATATCATAAAGAAGACATGAACAGCTAGATATTACAAAGACTTGCACTTTTAATGGTAAAGCATATTTTTCATAAAAATATATATATAAAGGATAATTAGATATAAAGAGTACAGTTTCAAAGAACAAAAAAGAGTACATAGTTAGTTGCTATGGGATTTTATACAATACAAAGTCTATAGTGTTTACCAGAGACTTGATGTACCAATCATTACCACAGCTAGTTTACTTATAAATAAGACATGGTATAAAATGGAAGACAGGCAAAAATTTCAAAATGAGGTTCATGTCTTAAGGCTTTTTATTAATTTGATATTCAGTGTAAGCCAAAACTTCAGCACCAAAATTTAATAGAATCGGGAATTATATGTTTTAAATAAGTCACACCATATTAACCCTTTCCTCTATATATATATGCATTTTTAGGCGTGTGCAACCAGTGTAGATCCAAATCAGCCGGCACATCTGTGCCGTCTGGTCAGAATCTGAACTAATCGCTTTGTGGTCAGAAATCACCTAACAAATTATTAAGCGAACAGTGCAGATCCTGATCAGACGACATGGATGTCCCAGCTGATCTGGATCAAACTGTTTTCCCTCGCAATAAAGGTGTATCTATGGAGGAAAGGGTTAAGCTGACAACATGGCTTATAAAGCATTTAGCATAAAACAATATGGAATATTTTGATATTACAAAATCCATTAACAGTAATGGTAAAATGAAAGTGAGCTGTTACTTCTTTCCAAAATATCAACAATTAAAAATTTTGATGTCCAAAATATCAATGATGACACATTTTTGCAAGGCTAGAATCAGTTGCCATGCTTTGAAAAAGAATCATTTAAACTGGTGAAAATGACTGAATTGCAAGAAACACATTTTTTTTCAAGTGTGCAAATATATAGAATACAGTAGTATTAAACACAAAAGATGTTATTTTAACATATTTTTATCAATAATAAACATATATTTCCTTGCTCAATAATAAATATTTATTAAAGTTTAGTAGTATGTAAATGGTTATTAAAATTTACATAATCACACCAAATGAACAGTTTCTCATTTCAAAACATTTTTCAGTACAGTACTAACAAATAAAGTGTTCATATTCAGAGTGAGTGGCTGAATTCTGTAATAACAACATCTAAAGCAAGAAGCCCAGAGAACAGTAAGCCTGTACCAAAACAAGCCCAAAGATCATGAAACTAAGATTGAAGACCAGTCTAAAATCTCAAACATCTGATTGGCTGAAATGGCAACCAGTCACAATTTCAGCTAATCAGATGTTTGATATTTGAGACTGGTCTCAAGATGTTGTTTTATGATCTTGGGCATAGAAGCCACACCCCAACGACAGCAAGCTGAAAGCTGTATCAGTCAGAACTCTCCAGTACACTAGCATGAGACAAGACAGACAGTCTGAACATCTAGGAGATTTGACAGGAAATAAACAGGCAGAGTCCAAGATAATAAAACTAAAATTGGAGACCAGTCTCAAAGCATCTAATTGGCTGAAATAGAGACCAGTCACCATTTCAGCCAATTGGAGACCAGCCTCAAATCTCAAGCATCTGAATAGGAGACTAGTCAATATTTCAGTACTGTGTATACTGGTAATTGATTATTGATAAATAGAAGGTCATGTGAAAGTATACTTGTAAGACTAACAAATACCGTTCATAAGAACTGGGTCCAAAATGTTAAAACTCAGATTTGAGGGTGGTCTTACATAATACTGATCCCAAGCAGACTATCATGTTTTCCATGGAGAATTTTTCAAGTGGAATCATAAAAATACCAAAACATTTGTTAGGCCAATTTAATATGGAAAGTAAACATGGAATTTAAACAGCATGAAGTCTGTAGGTACATATCATTTGAGTTGTGTGTGTAAACAATATCACATGTGACCGAAAGTTCGGTATGTGCAAACAGTACTGAAAAATTATGATCAGAATACACAACTTAGTATGACAGTTTATAACCTCGCATATAACACATATAACACAGACAACTGTAGAGATAGGGAATCAGAAAACCTCACTGTGGGTTTAGGATTTACTAATCTTCCCTGTTGTATCAATCTTGTGGATACAGGGCTGAAGGTTATAAAGCTTGGATTGGAAACCAGTCTCAGGTGCAGTTTAAAATCACTATTGCAACAAGGTATTTCACAGCCAGTTTTTTATGGAGATTTAATTTATAAACTTAAGAAGATAAAGGGCAATGTTAATTTCTCCCGGTTATTCGTAAAATCCATCTGTAAATTTAAAAAGAAAGGTTACCAACATGATATTTTACAGCGCTCTGCATGCCTGGTGATTAACCCTTCTACAGTTGATCACTATGCTTACCTCTTTGGTTGCACGACGGTGGCAGGGGTTTAAGAGTTTATGAAGGTTTATGGGGAAATCTTTTCTTAAAAGAACCTAGAAGCTCGATTTGTTTCTTTTATCCCTGTCATCGTGTTCTTGCTGATTTTACTCCAGGAGCTCTGGTCTCGGTAAGATCATTGAGTAACCGCTCTTTGGCTTTGCAATGTATTAGATTCTTATGTTTTATATGTTTGTGTGCTTTTGCATGCAACATTGTTGAGCCAATAAGTGGGTTGGAGTTGTTTCACCAAGACAACTTGTATTTGTTTTGTAATATGAGAACCTGTTAGGGCAAGTGTGAGGTTGGTGCACCCTAGAACCTGGTTTAAACCCCCAGTGGCAATTTGATTTGCCACTGACCGCTCCAAGGCGGTAACCCCTCGGGTTCTCATTTTTGTTAATTGTTAGTGGTGTCTCTTTTTAAACTGATCATTTTATTAACCATGCTCTCTCCCTCTCTTCTTCTTGACTGTGTGGGGAGGCTGTTTTTTTCTGAATGTGGCGATTCCTGATATGCATATTTCACCTTTTTTTCAAATCTCAAGCATCTGATTGGCTGAAATGGCGACTGGTTTCCATGCTCAGTTTTATAACCTTGGGCACAGACTGTATTATGCTATAGTCATTCATGGGTATATAATAAATGTGTATATCAAGTGACTCTCTACTTAATGATAACATACTGAAGCTTTGCAAAATTCACAAACAACTCAACAATAATTCAACTTGCATGCCCAATATTTCTTATCACGTTAATATAAAGACAAACTCAATGATATCATTATCTCAATCAAAAATGTGTCAATAAATTATGAAATGTATATCAAAAATACCTTACCCTAAAACACTCCAACCCGATTGCAATCAATTTTATAACAGCAAACAATTCAAACTTAAAAATCAAAAAGAAAGTGAACACATTTTCTAATCTAAAACACTTCATGGTATTGCATTAAATCATTATTACATGAAGACAGTACAGATGCATTCAACAATCTGATTTTTTAAACCTGCTGGACATAACTATTAGAATTTGGGGATGTCCCATTAACCCTTTCCCTCACTTATACGCATTTTTACACATGTGCGACCAATGTAGATCCAGATCAGCTGGCACATCCGTGCTGTCTGATCAGGATCTGCACTGGTTGCATTTCGGTCAGAAATAACCTAATGAATCATAAAGCGAACAGTTTAGATCCTGATCAGATGGCACGAATGTGCCGGCTGGTCTGGATCTACACTGTTGGCCAATGCAATAAAAGTTGTCTATGGAGGAAAGGGTTAAGTTTTTTCAATGTACAGTCTAACCAGTGCTAAAGACCACCTGTAAACAAAGACCAGCTGTAGATAAAGACCAGATTCACATGTGAACAAAGACCACCTCTGTCTACAGAGTGGATTGACTGTATGGATCAAAGGAAGATATGCAAGAACAGGCATTCAAAAATCATCTGAGAAGTCAAATTACAATAAAACATATGTAAAAAAATCTTAAACATGCTTTATTACCAATTTAACACTTAACTATATATATGGCTTATATCTGATGAGCAAACAGTGCATAGATCCAGACCAGCTGGCAAATCCATATCATCTGATCAGAATCTACTTTTCACTTGGTCAGAAATAACCTAATTAATCTAACACTGAGTAGACCCTGATCAGGTGGCACAGATGTGCTTGCTGAGATGGATCTACACTGTTCGCACATGGATATCAGCCATACCCCATAAGGGACTACTTTTCAATGTTGTACATTTAAATAGCATAACACATGGGCTCACAACATATCACAGTATATCAATAAACCAAAATTGATACAAAAGCACACAATATAAAGGTAAAATAAATACTATTATTATAATTACAAATATAATGTATGAATTCACACCTATGTATATAATATCAATAGGTCAGTCTTGATGTCAGCGGAAATTTACAATAACAATTCACATAATGCCACAAACAAAATTGAATAATTGACAGTTAACTTGAAAAATGGAGCATAACTATGAAGAAATAGTTGAAAGTTATGAAACTGTCATGATAATTGCTGTTGTGAAGTCGGACAACTATGTTAAGTTTCAAAGCTTTATCTCAAATAATTTCTCAGAAAAAGTGAACTTAAACAAAAAACTTAATGAAATCTTGACGCCTACCCACCTGCCACATGAATACCCCATCCTATGACCAGTGTTTTCCAAAAAAAACCGGTTAAGAAGTGAAGAGCAAGCAATTCTGGTTTTATTGTCAGTTTTGCGATTCTGCCCTGAATGTGTAGGAAGACTTTAGGAAGATAAAATGGCTATTCTGGAAGACTTTTATATACTGCTAATTCATTAACCCTTTACTCCATACCTATGTGCTGTATCACTTACTTAACTACTAATAACTAGTGTAGATCCAGATCAGCTGGCACATCTGTGCATTCTGATCTGCATCTACACTGGTTGTTGTTTGGCCATAAGTAACCTAATGATTAAAAAGTGAACAGTGCCCATGCTGATCAGCCTGCACAGATGTGCAGCTGATCTGGATCTATAATATCTGCCTATGGGATAACAGCCATAATCAACCGAGTAAAGGGTTAAACTTCACGAGGTATTATTTTTATGGATATTTTAGGTAGATCAATTCATGATGAAGTTAAAGTCTCCCTGAATATTAACTTGCATGTAAACATGATTACAGAAAAATTATTAATCGTGAATTTCAATCAAATTTATTTACTGTTTCACTACAAAACGTGAAATTTTTATGCCAACAGATCTAAAAGCATTCACAATTATTCACTGAACATTTTTTCAGCCATACTGAAAAAATATAAGAAAACAACTGTTTATATGGCAACACATAGTTTTGTTATAAGTACCGAAAAACCGGGATCCAAAACAAGAATATTCATAAACAATGTATATAAAATGTTTTAAACAGTAGCTTTATTTTTAAAAAATCATTCCCCTGAACCAGCTCTAATAGTATCACTTTTTTGCCAGGAATTAATTTTATTTGTTTTAAGCCCCAAAACAAGCCTAAATGAAAAACCTATTATGCTCATGTGATTCTGGTGGTAAAAAAAGGCTGACTCCAGCAAAGCACAATACCACAGAAAGCTTTTCTATTCTACCCTGCCAATTAAGTGCCAAATAAAATGCACAGAAATTTAAGTTACATTTACTTTCTAGACGCTGTCATGTTAATAAACAGTTGTCAACATCAATTTTTGTTTTCAAACTGGAACAAATACAAAACCCAGGTCTGAAGGTTATAAAGCTGAGATTGGAAACCAGTCTCAAATCTCAAGCATCTGATTGCCATTCGCCATTTCAGCCAATCAGATGCTTGAGATTTGAGACTGGTTTCCATGCTCAGCTTTATAACCTTGGGCACTGAACTTACACATATATCCCTTTCAAAACAGTAATCTCAGATCCAGTTCTTATTTGACTTCTTTCGTAACTTAGAGTGTTTTTTTTTAACCAAAAACCAAAAATCTGTAAATGCACATATTAAATGGATTTACAGTAATTTAAATACAGACAAAAGCATTTATCTATTTACTATACTTTAAATTGAAACTAAATGTTCAACAGATCTAAATTTATTCCAAATGTTCAACAGATCTAAAATTATTCTAAATTTTTATTCTTTCATAATTCTGTTGACA